>OZ038483.1:72559064-72824064 GCA_964036315.1 Acanthosepion esculentum
AGATCAGAAACTGCGTAGTACCCAGGATAGAGCCTTGGGGAGGGTGCACCCTTTTCACCTTGTCAGAATGGCATCCACCCAGACTTTCCAAGATTGTCCGACTTAAAAAGCGCATCCCAAATAATATTCATATATTATTGAAAATCTTCATTCTTTTCCATATTAGTACATATACATTTACATGGAGTATTTTTATAGAGCACTTTTACAATTTTAATAGCAATAGAATATGTTGATGGATTTTAAGCGTGAATACATGTACAATAATTTGTTTTGATTCATAACTAATTATTAAATATATAAACTGAAGCATACTTCAGCAAACAAAACGTTCAACAGAATGCCAGAGTATAGCAATTCAATAAACAAAAAGTTCAATGAGAGATTAGAGTATTAAAATCGATTTTATTCTGATGCTGTATCTCACGAATAAGAAAGTAACACGCGACAATGGAGACGGGGCATTGTTAAAGTGAAAAGGATTATTTATTTACGCTTTCGACTCAGGCGAAATACAAAAATGTTGAGAGATTTCAACTGGGGATTCTACTGATTATGTAGGAATTGGTCGTGTATCGTAGTTGTGGAGAAAATATGTGTATTAGCTTTACCGCATAGCAGGGGGGTAGAGGTTTTCATTGCAAAGCGGATTTGGCTGCTTTTGTTAACATCGGACTCTTGGTGCCTTTGTTTCCGTCTTGTTATCAGCATCGGGTTTCAATGGTAGGTGTCTACGGTGAGTTGCCAACCAAAACTGGTGAGTGATATGTATGTAGCCGTGATCCTTCGAGTGAGCATTTTTTTTGTCATATTAATGAAGGTTTATATAATGTTTGAATGACTCAAAAACGAATTATTGGTTGAAGCTGTGTGATTCTTCTTTTATTCTGATTGGTTAGAAATATTTTTTATGATTTTTAACATTTTTCTTTTTTGTCTCGGAAATGGATGCGCGGAGCGGGCCTAAAATTAATCCTGTTTGAACGATGGTTGATAGTTCCGTTTTCGTTGAAGACTGGAAGTTGCGGCTAGTTAGGAGGGAGGTCAAAACAGATTCTTTCGCTGACAAAATATTTGGTCGCTAAAAATGGAAAATTGTATTTTGAAGCTAATCCAAATGAAGACAAACAATTATTTTAAACAATCCAGCCGAAGATAACCGAATAAGTATAAAATCCTCAATTTTCAGACATTTTGTAAGTAATAAGTGAACGACACCGGACTCATTTTAAGCAGACAGGTAACTAGCCCAACTGATTACAAGAATCTCTACCACTGAAGCATTCATCTCATCTCATCCTAGATTAAACTGCGATTCCAATTGCTAATTAAATTTCTTGTCACTTTAGCCAATCTTTTGTTACTACTTCAAATTAAAACAAAAAATGAAAATGGTTCCCAAAAACACAAACATTACTGAACTTAAAGAATATGTTATACGTTCTCTATTAATGAGCATTGCAACATCCGTAATAAACTAATAATAATGAATATTAAAAAAAGAAAAGAAATACATTTTCCCATGATGCTTCCTTAAACACGGTTAGGTGGCGCTGTTGAAGTCTATAAAAAGACAAAAATTTTCCTGTCGCACTCTTTTTCTCTTTTTTTGCTCCGACATGTAGAACTACGTGGTAATCACGTCCCCACTGAGGAACTTCAGTTTCCACGGTCCATTGACATGAACTCTTTTTCCACTTTCCAACGACGCAAAACGTTCAGTCGTGTTTTGCAACTCCACTCATGAAGCAAGTAATTTGGTCGTGCCAACTCAGTGCAAAGCTGACTTGAGCTCGACCATTTTTTTCTATTGTTATCCTTACCTACCCAAACTTCTGAACCAAAAAAGAAAACGGACATACCCAAGAGACATTAAGAACTTCGTTTTATTCACTTACATATCATTACACATTACAACTATTGTACGAGCCAGGTACAAAAAATATGACTTCTTAAAGTATTAATTTTTTCAAGACTGCTACAAACACTGCTCCCGTTTGCCTTGTGTGTTTTACAAGAGACTTCGCTAAACTTTTCCTCGGGTTAGGCGACGTAAAGAAAAGGACCTGCATTTTATAAACAAGACAAAGAAAGACGTTATACTGAATTATCACTACATACATAACCGAGAATTGGCTGAGGTAGAAGCCGCATGTGAAAACCGCACACTATTAAAATGTATGCTACGCATATAGGAATCGCCACATATCTATAAATTCAATGGCTTCTGCTTAAGTTGTAAATTCTGAACCTTCGTTATATAAACTTTTAAAATTCTTTATTAATTTGTAGCGGTCAAATGATATTGTTATTAAATAAAAACTACTTACTAATCATAAATTAAATAGCTTACTATATGGTGATGGGGGGTAGAGTTCTCGTTGTTAATTGTTGCTTGTATCAGAAGGTAGATTAATAGTAGCAGTCCGGGACAGCCGTTAGTTTGGCCTAAAGGTTCAACAAGCGATCAAATTGAGGTCACCATAACATAAACAAAATAACATACGAAAGAGAAGGGTATATCAAAAACACTTTGTATTTAAATGCAACATCAATGAATAGTACAATGTTTCTTGATTTACACGCACAAAGTCCGTTATAAAATGTTCATTCATAGAAGAGAAATCCGATTATTAAAAGAATATAAGTGTCTTTTGTTAATACTTAAGTTCATGACGTGCTGGTCACAGGAGATGAAAGGTGAGGTCAATGGGTTGGTAGGAGTCCTTTGATATCTCCGTTGGTGAAGGAAGGCTGAAGGCATCGGGTTTCACGGGTGAGAAAGGCGTAGCGACATTCACTGACGGTACTTCAAAGCTTTCTGTCTTAGAAGTGAATTTATCGCTCTATTTATGTGTGCCCTTCGGATCAGAGTCAGTCTGCTGAAACAAACTGTTGGGTATGGCGCGGAGCTGTTTAATTGGTGGAAAATTGTTTATCATTCTTTTTATTTCTTTTTAGTTTTCCACCGGAAATTCTGCGTGGAGCCGGGTGCGCAGAGACCAGTATTGGTCATTTGCTGTCTAAACCTCTGAGGGTTAATATCCGGTCCTTCGCTTGCTCCGTGCCACCACAACTACAATTCAGTATTTTAAAAAGCATTTTGAATTATTTTTGTCGATTTTGTAAATTTCAGAAGCCGTTTTTTTCCTCCTGATTGTTATGAAGATATCTTAGTAATTCACACACACTGTCCATGGTATTTTCAACATTCGTTAATAGATTGTCCTGGGTATGACGATAAACTACAGTCGGCAGTAAGGCCTCTGATCAGGAGATTGGAGGTTTTGAGGAGCTTGGAACCACCTCTTAATTGCTGTTGTTCTCCGGTCCATCCTGACCCGTGGTGGTAACACAGATTAGGGTTCCAACTAAGGGTAAATAGTGAACCCCAAACAAATATAAACAGTACATTTTTATAATAGAATGACCACCAATACATTTTTAAATCAAAATGACAATCAATGACACACTAAATATAAAAATACATTTTTATAGTAAAATTACCAACAGTACATTTTATGACATACAAAATGTATATCTAAAAACATACGTTTACTTTGAAAGTATAAAATTATGTACAAAATATATGTAGTTGAAAGCGTAAAATTACGTACAAAATATTTATATTTCGGCAATAAAGAAACCCTAGAAGTTGATATGCCACCAAACAAAATGAAACAACCAACATGAAAAAAACGGTTTCATATTCCTACTGTTTCTTAAAAAATCTAACTGTATTCCATATCTTCAAAACTACGATATAAAACACAGGGTTACGGAGTACGAGTTGTTAAGTTGTCTCCAAATTAAGAGTACCGAGGTGAACAAGGGAAAATAGTGAAATCTTCAATGGATAAGTGAGAAAAAGTAGTAACATTGTTGGCTGAGGAAAAAATAGCAGTAAAAATAATGTATGAATGATCGTGTTCATTTGCCCTCGTTAAGACGTCTTTGTGACAAATTGGCAATAGTTCACAGTAGGTTCAAACAAAGGTCAGGTTGATGCCGGCAATGCGGGTAGGAGTTTTCCCATAAGTCAATATAAAATGGTGGTGGTTCGATGAAAATCAGTATGATAGGAATTGGTGAAGATGAAAAGCAGCCAACCGTCACAAATGGCGAATGTCGAAGTCGTTGTAATTAATAATAGAACACACTTGATTAATCGGTGACTGGACAATCTATAATCCACTTACAGAAACTCAGAATTTCGGCGAATAAAATTCAGCAATCAAGCTTGCATGAATTTAAGCGAGCTACTATGTTGGTAACTCGGTCCCACCTTTTCACTGTCGAAACGATTAAACCGTCTCTTCTACTCAAACAGCTTCTTCTCTCGCACTTCCCGTCTGTGGAATTCTCTTCCTCTTACTTGCTGCCCTGATAACTATAATCTTCAAATATTCAAGTGTAATGTCAATCGACATCTTCTGATACCTTGATCTTGTTCCACGTCCTTCTCTCCCCAAACACGCCTCTTTATTCTTGTTCGCCTACCCTCTGTAACCCCTTGCATGCTAGTGGCACCACCGTCTTGCTTGGGGTGAAATGCTTAAATTTTTTTTTAAAAAAACAGCGCAATTCAAATTCCAACCTCGTCTGTTGCGCCTATTTTCGCAAAACTCCCCATCTCCATATTCTTCTTCTTCTTTGTGTCGTGATATCTTTGTGTCAGGACGTCGGTGGTTATAGCTCTCTACAACCTCCTCATGGCCCTTAGCAGCGTTTATCTCTCTGTCAAAATTCCCAACGCCGATCAGCCATCCATTCACACAAGCTTGTCATGTAGGTGGCCCACTGCTTTGCTCTCGATATGCCTTGTGAATGTTAAGTTTTCCAAGCCCTCCTTCCTCGTTATCTGTCCAAGAAATTTTAGCCGTCTCTTTCTGATTCTGAGTATAAATGTTCTTTTTACTACCATTTTCTTTACGACTTCTTCGTTGCTTACGCGCTCTGTCCATAAAATTCTCAACATCCTTCTGTAGAACCACATTTCTGTTGCCACCAGTTTCCTCTTCATCTGTGGCGAAATTGTTCAGCATTCACTGCCATACAAGGGATTGACATCACATAATAATTCAGTACTTTTTGTTTCTAACGAAATTTTCCTGTTTCTTAGTAGGTTGTAACGGGAGAGAGCTATGATAGAAAGATTTATTCTCCTGTTTATGGGTATTACTATATCCGTGATATAATAACACCGTAGTTCACGGACAAAACGGAATAGGTATTCAGAAAAGAATGACAAACATACTATGTTTTCAGAGAGACTTTTATCTCATTAACAAATACACAAAACTATATATACACATATATACAAGTGTCCCACGCTGAAAACAATATATCACATATATCTGCACAGTAAAGCAGAGTAAATTGACACCAGGGTCGTCTTACCAGTATTATGGACCCCTGGGCAAACCAGTGTGTTGGGGACCCTACAACAACTACTCACAGGAATAAAAAGTAAATTGTCAATAATATTAAACATATATTTATTTTGTAGTACCTTCAACAAAACTGGTGTTAAAACATTAAAAACATGCTGTACAACAGTAACTAATCGACATGATTAACATTTGTACAATACGCAAGACTTGAAAAACACAATAATACTCAGTAAACCAAACAGATTATGGTATGAACTTACTACGAACTTCTTATTATAACAAGCATTTGCGGAATCTCTTCTCAGAGAATTGCTTTATTATTAGTTTGAAGTCTTCAGGAAGAGGATATCATTTTCCATGCACATGAGTGAAAGTCAGTTCAAACGATGCTGCTCCATTATGCTACGAAGCAGATTTTTTATAAGTTTCAGTCTTGATAAAAAAAAAAGTTCTCCCGTAGAGTTGGTCAACATCATGCACATAAACACTCTGGTTGCAATTTCAACATTCGGGTATACAGATTTCAAATTCTCCGGAATTATTTTTTCTGTACAGTGCAAGAAGAGTCTCGCAATTTTTATCAAAAGCCATGTAGTGCTTGAGATGCTCACATTCATTTAAAATGTCAACATAATTCAGGTTTTTGTGATACATATTAACCAGTTGTTCACACTTTTTCTTTAGTAGATCAGAAGCAACGGTTTTCAGTTCACTGAAGAAAGAAAACAGATTTCCAATCCGTGAATAAGCCTCTGCACGTTTTGTCAGTTCAAAGATTAGAGTATCCTGAATACAAAGGAAAGTTTCCACCTAAAAGTTTCGGTTTCACTAAGAAGTACCTTTTCTGTTGATGCATTATATCTATTAAGACGCACACTTCGTTTTCATTCCCGTTTTTTCCCCATCAATGTAATCTGTAATTTGTCTCTAGTTTCCTGAAGAGAGGTTTTCACGGACTCAAGAATATTCGTGGCAACAAAGATGTTCACATTGGAGGACCTTGCTGGTTTTGTTCATTCTTTCTAGTATGTAATTCTGAAGAATGGTGATAAGTTTGTTTCCAGGATTTTCATTTTGGAGCTCAATTCTTTTACCTCTCGCCTTATTTTTTTTTTAATAAGTGAAATTCCTCATCCATTGAGAAAATTATTTGTTTTACTTAAGGCAGCTGACTTGTTTTTGTTTTGAAAAAAAAAATCAAAGCTTAGGACGAGCCCCCATTTGGTCAAGGTGGCGACAAAAAGAAGAGAGAGGGGGGAGAGAAAGGTAAAAGAAAAGGAGAATAAAGAAACACTATTAACGCTAGGGTTCTATAACAATAAAAAATAATTTATTTACAAAAGTAAAAATATAAATATATTACAATTAAAGATTCAAAACAATATTGATTCAGTCTAGGGGAAATTTAAGAATTAAATCAAACGAAAGAAAAAATAAGAGATAATATTGTCTCCAACAGAAAGTCAATAGTAGTATTGATCACAAATATTAAAAGATAGAAATGAGTTTTACCGGCGTGTCTGCGCTAGGACTGTGCGAAGACTGATCGTCGGGAGTCATGGTCAGTTCTTTGATATTTTTTTTCCGTGATAACGAAATTGTCTGCAAAGTAAAAGGTGAGACAAAACAGTCCTTCCATTTATATAGGTGGGCGGCATCTTTGAAGAAAGTCCTCGCTATTTCCGGCGTCTTCTATGTCAAAAGGGGGGCATTCTTTCATTTTCTTTTTTATTCGAGAACCATCTTAAATGAAATGGATCTTTCATATTTTCATCAATCACAATACACGTGGCTTGTCGTAGTAATTTCTATTTTTAGTATTTCCTAAAAAGGTGATTCTGTAATACGAGACACTTAACATACACAGATTAGCATGGGGCCTCTATGCTCGTGGGTCTCCCGGGCAAGTGCCCATCGGGTTCAGACGGCTCTGCCATGGACTTGTAAGCTGCTGGGGGGGAGGCAGATTTAACCTTTGCCCATGTCATGGGGAGTCGGTCTAAAGAAAGCAATCTTTCGGTTTGCCTGCTATAAACAAACTGGATTTGGCTGCCGCTTTGGTCACTGCATGGAGTGACGTCATTAAACGGTTGTCATGTGACCTGCGTGACTTATCTCCACCAAAGGGAGCTGAGCGCCTTCTGTATCCCTACAAGGTTGTTGCGCTTTTGGAAAGCATTTTTCACTTACCCGATGCGCATTGGGAAAGGCATTAATGCGGAGCTTGGAAAGAGCGGGTTAATATCTTACTTTTCTTCACTCGCCAATGTCCACTGTGGCAATGACAATATTAGGCGTTTCCTTATTAGAAAACATCCAGCATTCATTCACCGAATAGACAATGCTATTGTTGGTTGATATTTATAAAATCTTTCTCTTAATACATTTTTTCAGGATAATAAGTTTCTCAAATTCATTAACCGTTATCACTCTTTCCAGTATTAATGGGAGTTTCCTTCCTAACCTTTTGTCTGGTGTAATGCAGCAAGTAGTACTGGGTTACATGCAATAAGGGCATCCTAAATTTCCAGGAACTGGTTATATAAAAGCAGGTAATTTTTAGGAACCTATTCTGCTTAATTTCTTCCTTTTTTTAAAAATCATTTTATAGTTGTTGTGGCCTTGAGAGGAATTGGGTTAAACAAATATATGAACAGAAACAGTAATACAAACATATAGAAACGAGAGTGTTACAACCAGAATGTTCGGTCCGACTGTCAGAGCTGACTGCTGGAAACTTTCCTCTCCAAAAAGCAGTACCAGCTCCTATTTATAGCTAGGAGAATCCATGCGTGCGTGGGTTAATTACCATAACAATAGTATAAAAAAATTAAACCATTTTAAATTTAATTTAATAGAAAACATTTATATTCCCAGATTGAAATTCTGTTCTCATCATATTTCTGTTCAGAAGTATGTTGTTGTTTTTTTAAACTCTAGTGTCATTAGCTGCGTTATGGTTTCTTAGCCACATTCGAACGGAATCACTGCAGTCCCAAAGATCGAATGGAAAACCTATCAAATTTATGACTTGCCACATTTTTAACTTCAAGATGATTTCTTTTGTCAGAATAAATTATGTTCGTCACAGAAAACACTTTTTCGGCCTTGTAATGGTATTAATTATGTTTTTTTCTTTGCATAGTTTTGGCTACAACGTTTTTATATTAATTTCTCGTTGCCTTTTCAACGTAATCACGGAAACCATTAACAGAGATCCCATGGAGAAATAGTTTACAAAAGTCCGGTAACTTCTCTTCAGCATCTTTCCAGGGAGCTACAGCTTCTTCCATATTGCAAGAAGCTGGATTCATAATATTAACTAATTCATGAATGTTATTTATGGTATGACAGTTATTACTTAGTGGGGGTGGGACGAGTGTCTATTAGAGTTTCACTCGGCGCGCACAGCGTAACTAACATTTTACCTAGACCATCGCCTATTACTATATAATAATAAATAATAATCCAACAACCGGTTCGCTCAGCTTTTATAATTTTAAGAATCGGTTCCCGCGAGCCGATGCGAACCAGTAGGATACCACCACTGTTTACATGGTACCAGTAACACCCGTAGATTGACCTGGCATAATTATATAAAAACCTGAGATGATTGCAGATTTTAAATATAATTTGAATTACCACATGATGTAATGAATATGCATACACCTGGATTCCCCCTCACAATAATATGATTGGCTGGTGTCAGCCATAAATACAGGCTGATGTGAAGGTACATGGCGAACGCCTATTGGACTACGTCATTGACTAAGCCATTGACGACGTCTATTGGCCTATGCCTATTGACTACGACTACGACGAGTACCAGTCGATTACGGCTACCTGCTAGATAGTTCTACTCGGTTACAGTAGCCAAAATCACTTAGCTACTTCGGACAAATATATCTCTTTCCGGGACATATCAGTTGGCGACGAGATTCGAAACGACCTCACAGGTTAAAACAAAAGAAAAAAATACAGTCGACAACACTTACTAACGAAGAACGTTAGGAAACTTGTTCGACGCTTACAGAAAATAAGTAATTTTTCCCTCATTTTTGTTTTAACACTTTTTGTTGTAGGGCACTCTGAACTTAACACAGCGACTCATCGCCTAATTCGAGGTCGGAACTGGCCGGTCGGCTCTGATACGGTCGGTACTGACCGGCCGACTCTGACTCGGTCGGTGCACAGGCACCTCGAGGCCAGGATGCCACCCCGGGCTGTGTATTAAGTTACGCTCCCTTTTTTTTTCGTCTGCCAACTGGACGCGAGTTGGAACATACACACACACACTCTCTCTACACTTCTGACTCTCGGCATGCCACTCCTACTGGCTGCCCGCACGTCGTCCACAACCTTTCCCTGTACACACTATTGTTAGTAATTATTACGGGAGGTTTCGATTGGACTCGACCCGGCAGACCCGCAACGCCAGCCACGACCAGCAGCGATCACCAGCGATCAGCAGCAATAACCAGACCAGCCAACCAACAGTCCTAACCCAAACCTGACGACCAAAGCCCACCTGCGACGACCAACAAACCTTTCCCGTACACTATTGATAGTAATTATTTACGGAAGGTTCTTTGACAATCATCAACCTCCAACCGTCGACACGACCGGAGCAGCCATGCAATCATCAACCTCCAACCGTCGACACGACCGGAGCAGCCACGCAATCATCAACCTCCAACCGTCGACACGACCGGAGCAACCGCAATCATCACCCAGCAACCGTCGACACGCCCAGAGCAGCCGCACTTCAACAGCCGCACTTCATCAACCGGTGACCCGACTGGAGCATTCACACATCAACCCTCAACCGGAGGACCCGCATCAGCAACGACCAACCGCCGGCATTGCCAATATACATCCTATTCTCCTTCATGTAATAAACCCCTGCATAATTCATACAAATCTTCGTCCTGTTGTCCATATTGTTTCACCTGGCCAGATCTCAAAGTAAAAATGTGGCGGGCACCCTGTGACATCGTTCTCTTACGACACGGGGGCGCTCGGGCCATCGCGCCCCCTACGGGGTGTCCGCAACAAATTGGTGACCCCGACGTGATCTGACTGGGCTGGACATTATGGCAACACATACAAACGAGACATGTTTGACCGCCTGGCGACTACCATTGGAATCTTGCCAATAAACAAAATCAACCAACCGAAGACCACAATGGAAATTGAGAAGCAGACAAGTTGTATCTGCATTATCTAAGAATGAGCTACAGATATAACCCATTAGCTCTAAAGGTTATTTTTTATTTAAAAAAAAATTGGAGCCATATGCCACTAAAGTATTACAGAGTGTGATTTGTGAAGTTGGCTCCAAAGTAAGAGCACATAAGTTAACATGTGAAAATGGGGGAATCTTCAATGGAGATGTGAGAAAAGGTAGTAACATTGTTGGCTGAGGAATAGCAGTAAAACAAAGTACGAATGACTTCCAAACCATGAAGAAGGCAATGGGAAATCATCCTGCTATATTTCCCATGAAGGCATGGCATTTTACAGATAATAAAGAAAAGGATTTTGTGAAGAGCTATGTTTGCCCATCTCCTGAGGGGACATAGCAACATAGCAAAAATAAAAGGGAATATCTGGAGAGCCATCATCACTAGCGTCTTGTCGGGATATTAAAATAATCAGGAGAAATTAAGATTCAAATTCAAATGCACATTCCGCTTTCCATGCGCAGTACCGACATTTGGTTTAAACCTACAAAATTGCATCTCTCAAGATTGACATATGGCCTACTTGATAAAAAGGCATATCTGGTTTCCAAGAAATTGTGAGTTCAATCCCTGGGTTGGGTAGTGCAGTAAAGTTATATCTTCTGGTTCAGTGGAAGAAATGAAGAAGCAACACAAAGGTTATAGAAATTTAACTGATATCCCAAAAGTATGCAAGGCACAGTGAGAATAATTTAACCTCTTGTACTGAATAAAGTGTTCGGTACAAAATCCTGACAAGGTTACCGAGTACAACAGAGACTTGAAGAAAGCCGGAGGGCAAAATAGTCGAAACGTTGTGAATGTAACATACATAATGAGTATACACACCCGAATATAATGGTATATAACATTGATACTTAGCCGTTATGTTTAAAGATAAGCATCTTTATGCGCCCTATTTTGGAAACCACAGGTTTAACATTTAAGTGAAATAGAAAACCTTGTCAATTTTTAAAATGCGATAAGCATGTTGGCATGTACATTTTTTTCCGTCCCTAGAACTCTGATAAGAGTTTTTGGAAAACACCCCCTTCATTTTCAGCCCCTCTAAGGGTGATAAACATTTAGGAATACACTTCTTTTTTTTTTCCGTTCCACGAACTCTGATAAGCGTTTTTGAAAAATACTTCCTTCCTTTTCAGTCTGTCTGAATATGATAAAACACTTCATTCCTTTTCAGCCCGTCTGAATATGATAAAATACTTCCTTCCTTTTCAGCCCCTCTGTGTGGGATAATCATATTGGAAAACACCTCCTTCCTTTTCAGCCCCTCTGTGTGGGATAATCATATTGGAAAACACCTCCTTCCTTTTCAGCTCCTTTGAATAATGTCACTATAAAAGTTCATTCAGTTTTTGTTACTTTAAATACTGTAAAAAAACATTGTAACACCACTTTTACAATAATCTCAGTTTATATCAATGGATGGTCATCGTCTAGTCAGATTTCGTCGCTTAATAGTAGAAGCAGGCTACACAGAGCTATTTTGTGATATGTTTACAATAGTCATCTTCAAAAACTGATAAAAATACTGATGGGTTTAACATTTGAGTGAAATAAAAGACCTTGTCGGTTTTTAATCTTTTCATTTGTGCCATCTTACTTCTTTAAATAACGACCAGCATTCATATTTATGATTGTTATTGTAATATTCTGTTAAACTTGTTAAGCTCAAATGTTTAACGCAGCAATGGGAGAATTTCCATAGGTATTTTATAGTCCTGGAACTCGCTAGGAGTTTATTTAATCTTTAACTTAAAAATTAATATCCATCGGAAATAGAAAAAAGCGTGACAAACACACACACACACACACACACACACACACACATATATATATATATATATATATATATATATATATATATATATACAGGGAGAGCGAGAGAATGCGATGGATAAATTGTCATCTAAATTACGCAAAAATGAAAATAACACTGTCATTTCATTTTAACAGATTTGTTTACCAATTAATATATATAATTACCATTAATTGTCAAGATATAGCCAACAGGATCTTGTCTACTATCCTAACAACACCCAGTTCTTGATAATGAATGAGACTGTTGAAATTACTTGAATATAAACAAAACAAAGATGTGCACCGAACAGATTATCCTCAATTCTGATTCCAATTTATAACAATTTATTTGAATTATATATATATATATATATATATATATATATATATATATATATATATATATACACACACACACACACACACACACACACACACACACACACACACACGGAGTGTGCGATGGATAAATTGTCATCACAATTGCGTAAAAATTAAAATAATATTGACATCTTATTTTAACATATATATTTACCAAAATTACACAAAAATATCTCGAAATGCTAAAGAGTAAATTTATTCAATAAAATCGCCATTGATTCAACCACCGCCTCTAGGCGACTTCAGAATCTCCTGTAACTCTTCTGGACGGTCTCTTGTTTAAGTTGGCGAATGCTGCCATAATCCTTGACTTCAGTTCATCTTTGTTTTTACAGTTTTGTTCGTCTCTCGTACAACTGCGCTCCACACCTAATAGTCAAGAGAGTTGCAGTCTGGGGAGTTAGGTAGGCATCTGGGGTGATGTGATCGCAGAAATTGTCTGACAACCATGACTGGGTTCTCCTGTCGTGTGGCATGGTGCAGAGTCCTGTTGCCAGATGTAGGATCTTCCAGCAGCCACACTCTTGACTCAGAGCAGCACTATCTTCTCAAGGCACTTGATGTAGACCATCGTGTTGAGTCTGAGGCTCTCACCAACAAATTCGGGAGTTCTTTTCTTATCCAATCGATCAGAGTGAGTTTTCCGAATTGCTGTACATTCGTGATCACCATTAACCTAATCCAACTCTTTCTGAATCCTCTGCACTGCCCTCAGATTGACACCTAAACACTCTCTCATTGGAGCTTCAGGCGCGAATGCCAAGCAGTACAGCATGCCGTTTCCAAATTTCTGACGGAGTGAATTGCGTCATGGTGCTCTTATTCTCACGGACGGTGCCCAACTGACCCCACTATACTGTGCAGTCGACAAAATCAAAAACAAACAAAGCGCGTGCACGAAATTGAAAATATAATATGGCGACAATTTACCTATCGCACCCTGTATGTTAAATAAACTCTAATCATTTCAAAATGGAAATCTGAGGGACTTGACCATTCATTTGAGTAGCTCTTTTTATTCCCATTAAAGAGGACAGTTATTGAAATGATAATGAGGCTAAATTGGGCATATTGTTTTAATGCAATGGCTAACAAGGTAGTCTTTCAGATCAAATTACTAATGAAAAGTACGCACGGTTCTTTCTAGATGCTCTATATATTTTGACTTTGTGACATGGTTGCACCACTAAGGAAATAAATTATTAGATACTTAGCGAAGAGTAATAGCGAGATAGTCTAATTGAGCATTACTATTGAGTAATAAGTTTGATCCTCACTGGGTACTCCATACTTGCAGCCTTGTTCCAGACTAACCTAAGTTTAGTAAATGATGACAATGACGCGAAATTGTTTTGGAAATAAAAAAAATTATACCTTCGCATTTATTCCGAATGTGGATCTCACGCCACCAACACTGAGGTAGAGCATTTTGAATATTTAGGTCGTTAATGTGGAATTTCGGCGAGAAAAGTGAAAAGCATTTTCTGGCAGAGAACTGAGTAGTATTAAGGCTTCATTGATTAATTGTTAAAAAAAAAAAAAATGAAATTTTCAGATGTATTCGGATAATTCAATTTCTAACTGTTGAGGTGGAATATGAAGTATAAAGGTCAGGAACTACCGACTTAATGTTTATCGTAACCATGGTAATTATTTTAAAAATAGCATAAGTTAACTTCTCCTCTGTCTGTCTGTCTGTCTGTCTCTCTCTCTCTCTCTCTCTGTCTCTGTCTCTGTCTCTGTCTCTCTCTCTCTCTCTCTCTATCTATCTATCTATCTATCTATCTATCTATCATATCCCTTCAGAACGTAGGCAATCATGGCTCTCCAGAGCTTCCTGCCTCATGTTGCTCTCAGCATTTCTTTCTCCTTTATGACTCTTTTCTGTCTTTGTACTTTTCCATCCACGTACACAAACTTGGTAAGTATGTTACTTGCCGTTTTCCGTTCTTTCATTTCGATGTGTCACCTGAATGATACATTCTCTTGTCCTTATTAAGTAACTCCAACATTTCAGCTGTCTCTTTCTGATTGCTCTGAGCAGTTTCCTATTCTCCTTAGAACATCTTCGTTTCTCACCTGCTCTATCCATGATATTTTAAATATTCATCGCTTTAGCCATAATTCTGTAGCTTCAAACTTTTTAAAAAAAATGTATGATGTTCAGCTTTAGCTATCATATAAAAGACAGACAAAGGGTTTTTTTATCCCATAGTACTTAGTTTCTTAAAAGTGTCTATCACTGGTAGTGCTTTTAAATGAATTTCAAAGACAATATTTAGATATTTGTACAGATTTATTCAGCCGCAAATGCGCCATTTTGTTCCTTTAACTTTTGCCATCTTTGAAGCAGTGTCATGACTTCAACCAGTTTCCAGAGAACTAAAGTTCTTCTCATTGACATAATTTTGCAAGGATCGAATTAACTGATAATCCGAAGGTGCAAGGTACAGCGAGTGCAACAGGACATCCCAACCAACTAATTTCAGCCGGGTCTGAAAAAGAGACATAGGGTCTAGCGCTGTTCTGGCGGAAGACGCTTTCCATTCTTTTTCATTGTCTGATTTTGCGAAAAGGGCGTGCAATGCGCAATAAACCTTCCAATCGCACTAGATACTCAACATCATCTTCTTCGGATGCAGACCAGCTTCCGGAGCAGTTAAAAGTGACTCATTTGGCTTTTCCGGGGACGTTTTTCGCTTCACATTGTTGTAAACAGTCCTTTTTTCACCGCCCGTGACAGTTCTTTTCAAAAATGAGTTGTCTTTGTTGCATTCGAGTAGAGAATCGCAAACGGAAATGTGAATCATTCATTTTATTCCTTTAAATTGTGATGCACCGAAACATTGTATCGATTCACGTATAAAAGTGGTTTTAAGTGGCTTACAACACTCATATGAGATATGTGGAGTATCTAAGCCTGTTCAAATACCCTACGACACTATGACATATATGGAGTATCTAATTCTGATCAAATGCCTTACAACGCTCATATGAAATATGTGGAGTACCTAAGTCTGTTCAAAGGCCTTACAACACTATGATATATGTGGAGTATCTAAATCTGTTCAAATGTCTTACAGCACTATGAGATATATGGAATAGCTAGGTCTGTTCAAATGCCGTACAACTCGCATATTATATATTTCCTTTAATGTATAATTGCGATGTCCTGTGTCGTGTTACCTGAATTATTTTTAATCAGAATTTCGATTTACTCATCATTAATGACGGCAAACATGCTGAAACGTTCTCAGTCTTCCACTTTTGGATCTTGCGAGCCATTTCTCAGCTATGGCACCATCATCATCATTATCTTTTTTGCTGTTTGTATTGTGTGTTTCCCTTCCCAGAAATAAAAGAGCATCAAATGACGACAATGCAGCTCATTTTCACTCTTATCGTAAAAAAATTTAAAATTCACAATAAAAACACTCATGTATATATCATAAATTTCAGTCACGTTTGAAACGAAATCATGTGTTCAACCACTATCTATAGAAAAATGTTACTAAATTTTTTCCAACACAACTGTGAAATGGATAACGGCTCAGAATGAGAAATCAAAGAACCGTGTTCGAATTCAGGTCGAGTTCGTTACATTATCTTACACGCCTTTGGCAAAATGATGGATACATTTTCTCTCCATCCAGCCACGAGTAAAATAGCAGAATAGTTTGGGTCATATAGCCTTGGTTGACAATCATTATAGGAGAAGGTAAAACGTTGAATTACAAAACCTGGGGAGAGTCTTTTGGAGACCTTATGGCAGACTATGTGCATCAGTTTTCTGTATTGTTCTTCCGAAAAATGTGGTTGGTTCACCACTATGATCAAATTATATGTGTGGGTAGTCTGGCTATTCTGTTCTAAGAATTGAACTGCTCGTCTCTCATACTTCGAAAACGACGGGAGAGTTCACACACACACACACACACACACACACACACACACACACATATATATATATATATATATATATATATATATATATATACAGAGTCCGTTAAAAAATGTATACACACTCCAGGAAAGAGAAAAATTTTATTTCGTAGTTTTATCAAATTGCGATAACATTGTTTACTGTAGTACGATATTTTCTCGACAGATGTCATTACATCGGTGGCCCTTAGACAAGAAATTGAAAATGTATGTGCAGCAATCCCACTGAACACATTGGCCAACTTTGCTCAAGCCGTATTTCTTCGTACTAATAAATGTCTGAAAGCTAAAGGCCGCCATTTTGAGCGTCTCTTGTGCTTGTAGAGTCCAATGGTAACTTGTATTAATCTCTGAATGTCTGAATTAATGTCTGAATCAATTTAGTATTACAATATCTATACAAGTTTTTCCTTACCTGAAGTGTATATATGTTTTTGGTGAACTCTGTTTATATATATATATATATATATATATATATATATATATATATATATATATATATATATGAATGTGAACATTGAGGTCAACCCCAAGCAGCGACAGTCTGTTCCATGTTTGAACGCATGACCTGGAAATTACATTCAAGCATGAAAAAGACTTGGTATGGACCTCAGTGTCCATTTTCATATTTACATAAGCTTTATCTCTTATATTGAGCACTTTTACTCATAAATATATCATACTTTAAAACTATATATTTTATCATATATATATATGTGTGTGTGTGTGTGTGTGTGTGTGTGTGTGTGTGTGTGTGTGTGTGTGTGTGTGTGTGTGTGTAAGATTATAAGAACGTAATAAAACAATATTTAGCGTGGCGACTTACCAGTCGGCGCACATTCATCTATGGGTCTTCAGGTCTGTAAATGTCAGGATATACAAAATAGTATATGTAATAAATACAGTTAAATAGCCAAATGACAGTGCGGTGAGCAAAAAGAAGTAAAAGTCAAATTGGGATTGGTGGAGTTCCAACTTTCTTTTTCTGTTAATCTGGCATCAAAAGCGGCAGTGAGGATTTCTTAGAATGCCGACATTTAGCCAACACATCTGATCTAACATTTAACAGTTTATCTGGCACCGTGCATGATATGAAATACCAGCTTATATTCCATACATTAACTACAAAATATGTTGCCATTCCTGTTACTAATTTTATTTTCATCACTTCCTTTTAAGCCAAGATGAACACGCCGTTCTTTTCTTTAATGTACGGTTTAGGACTCTATCACTTTCAGGTTCTCGTACAATCAGCGAGGTTAAGCAACGTCGAGTCTGGTCAGTACCTAGATGGGTGACCACTTAGAAATACCGGTTGTTTCAGCTTGGATGTGTGGGTGCTATGGATCATGGCCATATCACGCTGAAACACCGATTCTCGTTCAATCAGCGAGGTTAAGCAACATTGAGCCTGGTCAGTACCTCGATGGATGACTGCATGGGAATACCAAGTGTTGTAAACATGGATATGTGAGCGGTATGGATTATAACCCTATCACGTTGAAACCACGGTTCGCCTACAATCAGTGAGGTTAAGCAACGTTGAGCTTCATCAGTACCTAGATGGGTGACCGCTTGGGAATACCAGGTGCTCTCGGCTTGGATGTGTTGGTGGTATGGATTATGGTCATATCGTGTTGAAACATCGGGTCAGCGAGGTTAGCAGCATCGAGTTACTAACCTAGGTTACTGCTTGGTAATATCAGGTGCTGTAAGTTTGGATGTGCGGGTGATGTAATAGATAATGGCTCGGAATTGTTAATCGGAGAGCCGAGTTCCATTTCCAGCTGGGTTCGTGTTGTGGTAGGATCCACCTAATTTGCATAGTGGAGTACCGACGATATAAATATGGTTGGTACCGGGAAGACAGGGAGGCGAATCAAGAGATTCACTAGAGACTCTGCCCGACTGCGACTTAGTCAACACATTCTCCAGGAACGGTCTTCCAAGAAATATACAAAAGACTATATGTAAATATTGTGTACACTTTCTTGTTTAAATACATTTTGTTCTAAGTACATTTTGTGTTGCATTATTATTCCATGCATTAGTCAAGTTTCAACAGTTCGTTATATTCACTTACACACAAATACCATTGGGAAAGGTATGAATCCACCTCTACACCTCAGCTATGAGTTCGTTAGTAAGACTTGTATCGCTAAATCTTTATTATCTCCCAAAATATTCTATCTATATCTAAGAATATTTTCTGGCTTTAAATAACCTGCAAAGTTTGATAAGCTGTAGAAATGAAGCTAGTCAATATTTATTGTACCTTAAATAATTTGAATTTGTACTATTATGTCTATACCTTTCTGGAAAGGTATTAAAGGAAATTTTGTGGTTGTTGTATTTCTGTTTAAATAGCCACGCAGTAGGCACATCATAAAATTTCTCTTTTTATCCACACGCATTATACACTATATTTCTTATAGTAACCTTATACACTATACTTTCAGTCAGGCACTTCCTATTCAACGGATAATTACTCTCGATTCTACAATTACTTAGCTGTATATGCGTTCTTATCTATACAGAGTGCGATAGGTAAATTGTCGTCTAAATTACGCAAAAATGAAAATAACACTGACATTTCATTTTAACAGATATATTTACCAAAATTAAACAAAAAAAATCTTGAAATACTAAAGGGTAAATTTATTCAATAAAATCGTCATTGGCTTCAACCACGGCTTCCGGACGACTTCAAAAACTCCTATTTGTTCTTTATCCTATCATATATATGTCTATAAAATTGTTACAGCATACGTGTGAATTTTTCACTTATCCTCCATATTCAATAGATATTGCACCTTCGGATTACCGTTTATTTTGTCTTTACAGAATTGCTTAAACTATCATTTTTCAGTAATGAAAAAAATTAAATCATTGAAAAAGACAGTTTAAGCTATTCTTTGCTGAGAAAGATAAAAAGGTTATAGGAGGGAAGAATTATGAAATTACCTGAAAGATGATAGAAAAATAAGGAAACAGAACAGTAAAAATGTTGGAAATTAAAAAAATATATATATCATCTTTTATTTTTATGTAATAAATAGAACAAACGTTTTGGTCGCCCGATAACACGTGCGCTGGTTTTCCTTAAAATTGGAGATGCAGATAGCCTCGTTGTTAATAACCCAGAAAATGGAACCAATTCCAATGGAACAAGTTCAAATTCCTTGTGAGATTTTGTGTTCACTTCAAATTATTACTTTTGGGAAATGATTATATCGAATCAGTTGCTAAGTCTAATACTAGGGAAGTTGGTTCCCAGTGTTGCACTAAACAATTTTTCTCGACCGAATCTATCTTACATCTAGTCTACTATTCTTCGTCCGTGCTTTGAATATGTCTGCCACATCTGATCTGGTGCGTACTCCTGCTATATATTTATAGATTCTTGATAACATCTAAAGAAGAATCTGCTATCTCAACTTCAGTTACTTTCCCATCGCTGTGCCTTATCTACTTTCATGGTAATTGTTCTGAACTTTCCTCTATGTTACTTAGACTGGTCGAATTTAAGCGCAGTACTAGATTGGCGGCTATGTCCCATCAGTTTATAGTTGAAATGGCTAGATTTAACCGTAAGTTCTATGCTAACAGTTTCTTTTCTTGTACTTCTTGCTTGTGGAACTCTGTTCCAGTTTCTTGCTTTCCAGTCAAGTTTGATCTTCAAAAATTTAAATGCAATGTCACTCACTATCTTCTGTCTTCCTAGTATCTGTTTTTTCGTAGTTCTCACTCCTTAATGTTTTTCCGATGTTTAAACACACTCAGTAACTACCTGCGTATCAGTGGTTTTGTTGCCTTGCTTGGGGTGAAAAGATTACAGAGAAAAAATTATAAATTAAAGATGTCAGATTCAGCTATAGATATAAATATCTTTCTTTTTTTTTTTAATCATTTCACTATCGCACTTTTCGCATGTGGAACTCTCTTCTGGCTTCTTTCTTCCCAGTCAGCTTTAAAGTGGAACATTTATATTAAATCAATTGCTAGATCTGTCGTTAAGAAAGCTGGTTCACTGTATCGTGCTGGACAATTTTGCTTGCCAGAATCTATCTTGCAACTTTGTCCGTGCATCGAATATTGGTGTCACGTCTGGTCTCGTACTTCTGATATGTATCTAGTTATTCTTGGAAAAAAAAATCAAAGAAGAATCTGCAATGTCATCGGTCTTGACCTGGCATTCAATCAATTTCCCACCGTCACAACGTAGTTTTTTCTATGCCTTTTCTATAAATATTTTCATGGTAATTGTTTCGATGGCCTTTTTTTTTTTTTTTGGTACCTCGGCTTCACAAATTTAAGCATAATACAAGATTGGAATTTGGTTTTATCATTTTACTTCTAAAATCACTGTATATTTGATTCTTATAGTTTCTTCTCTCGCACTGTTTGCCAATGGAACTCTCTTCCGGCTTCTTGATTTCCTGTCGACTACTATCTTCAAGAAATTAAATGCAACGTCAATCGTCATCTTTTGTCTTTTTGAAGCCTGTTCTATAATTGTCCTTTCTCTTCAATAACGTTTTCTCAGTTCCTTTTTCTCTTAGTAATCCCCTGAGTTTTAGTTGCTTTATAGCCTCGCTTGGGTTTAAAAAAAGAGAGACATACATCTCGTTTAGAAAGGATAATTAAGTCATGCTTTGCTGTTCGAGACCCACACAGCCGAATAGTAAAGCATACCTGGTTAAAAGCTGCTTTCCTTGTAATAATCTTCAAGATTAGCTAGATAAACCTCATTTAAATATACGAAACTTGGTAGTGGGGCACTCGTTGAACATCAACCTTAGAAACAATCGCTTGTAAGACTTACTTGCAGGCTATTACTCAACTACAAGCACTTACATTGATACATGTATATATATATATCATCAATGCTGATTAGTTTGAAATAATCAATCACGTTGCCACCCTAACAGAAAGCTTAAGTCCGACAGCAACTCGCGTGGAATGAATGGGTTCTCGAATCGAAACAGGAAGAATGAAAAGACATTTTTATTCTTAAGATAATTATGATGAAGTCAAACGGATGTTTTGTCAGTCATCACTCTTCATTAATTGTCGTATTTCAGAATTTCTTCTCCCTCATATCAATTGTTTGCAGCTGCACAGGTATCATTCATCAGGGTGAAGTGAACACAATCAATCCAGGATTTCCTGCTGGTCGCTTCAGGTACCCAATGAGGCATGACAACATTTATTGCAATATACGACACTTGATTAAAGTACAAAAAAAGAAGACTGAGATTTTACGTTAAGCTGTTATTATTTAATGTTCTTCTTTATTTATTTTGTACTGGCAGACTGTTCTTAATTTTGATGCTTTCATTTTTTCTTTTTTTGTTTGAAAGCCTTTTCGAAGATGAGTTACTGCAGGTTTTATAATAAAATAACTGTTTAGATACCTAGAGCGGTAACATTTTACCAATGTAATCATTAACATTTCAAGAGGTAAAAAAAAAATGTTAATTTATGAAAGATGAGAGGAAATGAAAATTTGACATTGTGTAAAAAAAAATATGAATTTGACAAAGATAATAGATATAACTCAATTGTTTAGACACTGAAAGCGGTCAAGAATGCAACTTCTCCCCAGGTTTATTCAATTTTTACAGCGACGCTATCCCAAGGAAGCTGAAACTCCTTCGTTTATGTACCGTGTCCTTTCAGGATCATGACCCCCACCTCCTCATCTCCCTTGTAGCTCTTATTAAGTTTTGTCTTTTTGTTATTTCTCCAGACTCTGTCCGCCATCCATTTACTCAAGCCCATTAAATATGTCACGCGTTGCATTCCCGTGTCCCTCTTACCCTCTATCCGTCCTGTGAGTATCAGATTTTCCAAACTTTCCTTTCTTATTACGTTTCCCAGAAATTCCATCTACCTCTTCCTGATGTTAAGTATAAGTTTTCTCTTTGTTTCCATTCTCTCTAAGACCTCGTTGTTGCTCACATATTTGGCCCATGGTGTCCTTAGCATGCTGTTGTAGAACCACACCTCTGTTATCTCGAGACTCTTCTTCATCTTTGAGGAGACTGTCCAGTATTCGCTGCCATACGTAGCAGTTCAGCACTCTTTTCTTTGTTTCCAACGAAATTTTCCTGTCTCGTAATACTCTGCTTAGCTTTTGGAATGCGTCTTTGGCCATCCCAATACGTCTTTGGATCTCTGTGTCGCGCTTTCCGACCTCTGTTAGATCACTTCCCAGATATTTAAATTTCTGTACTTGCTTGATTTCAGAATCCCCGACCTGTAAATTGCATTTTGGGCTCATCTTTTTGCTGATGACCATGCATTCTGTCTTCTTGTAGCTTATGCTTAGTCTCTTCTTCTCGCTCTCCTTCGCTACCTTCTGAAGGAGGCTTTGGAGTTTCCTTTCCGTGCCTGCTATCAACACAATGTTATTATCGGTGGGCGTAAAACAATATAAGATACGCAGATGTCACTGTGTTGATGGCCAACTCGAAAAGGAAACTACAGGACCTCCTAGACAGATTCAATACCTACCGGAGGACACATTTTCTTTACTTAGATTTCTTGAATTCGCAGATCGAAAGGCATAATACACACCGTTTAATAAATAGATAAATAAAAACGGTGTAGAGGACCGGGGTGTGAAGATGTGAAGAGATGATGAGATATCTCTGGATTAAGATTTCCTGCGGGCCGGTCCAGCTACATAAGAATGTTGACTATAATGGAGTCCAAAGAAGATAAAGAAACAAACAAGACCGATATACATGTATGCAAACAAATATATATTAATAACAAATTACAATGACATGAAGGGTTACAGAGTGTTGTATGGAGAAGTTATGGTGAGTGTGTTGAGTGTCCGTACGAACGCGTATATTGTTTTCAGCGTGTTCCCAGAATATGAAAAATGCTGTATGTGTGAGAGGTCACATATTGGAATAAGTAAAAAAAAAAAAAAGAAAGTTTTTTTTTACCTCACCTCACGTGCGAGGTTGCGGCCCGAGGCCTGAGTCGAGACAGCTGGCCGCACGTGTGCGTAAGCCGTAAAAAGAGGAAGAGGTGAAAGGTCAAACAGTATTTATACTCGTGGGAGAGAGACCCCTGCTGAAGGATTAAGGAAATGAGGAGGAGCTAACTGCGACAACGGGGCGTCTATTTCAAATAAGAAGTGTCCACTAAAAATAACGATTAAAGTACTGAAATTGTCGATTAAAAATAGACCCATTTATTCTTTGGAAATTAATTCTTTGACTGTATGTATATGCGCGAATAAGTGACAGTATTTACATACATACTGATAGAGAGGGAAAAGAGAGAGAGAAAAAACGGGGCTTAAGTTCATATTGCCACTTTTACTCACTTTTGTGTCATTTGTCCGTTTCTTCCACTGAACCACAGCACTACCTATGCCAAGGATTTAAATCATAACTGAGAGGGAACCAGATATGTTTTAACCTAGGTCAAGCCATGTATGTCTTGGACAATTCAATTATGCAATTTTGGAGTTTCGAACCAAAGTCTGTACTCAGGTAGTGAAATTTATGACTGTCTTAACTTAGGTGGAGGAATCTTTCTTTCTTAATCACAAGCTTCTTGATGGTATTCATCTTTATGGTAGGTCTACTGACGCGATTGTCAGTGTCTAACATATGCGGTGATTTTTTCAGTTGCCTTATCCCTCAAAGTTGTTCTTTCGTACATAAATTATAATCCCCTTCCTTGTCAATGAATTTAACCCAATACTTCTCTTTTGTATTAGCCTTGTATCGTGAATATTTCAGGTCAAGATTCAGCTGAAAACTATGTTGGGCGACGGATTTTTGATGTTTATTAGATAGATATTAATAGATATTTATTTAGAACTAGTCTAGAAGACCCACTTCGGGTAGATTTTATGCTAGCTCCTGCGGACGTCTTTTGGGCCTTCGGTCTTTTACCTTTAGCGTCCTATGTACGTAAAAGTTATAAGAATTTAAAAATAAAATTATTTTATCTTTATTCGACACTTTAATTCGGCATAATCTTTCTTCGTATACCCAAGCGATTCCGTAGTTTGTTTACATTTATTTTGCACGCAATTTTTATTTTCTTTTAAAATCACCATTTTTTATGATCGTTTCACATAAAGTCCCTTTTAAAAGACATTAGAGAACCCTAACTATGTAATGTTTCGAATACGTCACAGTACATGTGTAGAAAAAAATAAGAATAAAAATAAGAGCAACGTACCGTGCCCCACTTAAGTTTTAATTACGATTTCATTAGACGATATCAATTGCAATTGCGACGAAAAGCGAAATTAAACTTTTAATAAAGAATTGTTCTTTTAAACATTTCACACTGGCAGATATTTAAATTTAACTTTAAATGAGTTATTTAATTCTTAATCGTGTAACAGTAATGTTAATATCTGTTACTTCAGGTTGTTTATGATTCGCCGAGATCAAAAAACGGACGGACGGACGGACGTACACACGTACACTGTGCTGTATTTATATAGATAATGTCATACAAAGGATGGATATTTAAGTCATTTATTTCAGTCTTCCAAGTGAGGGGTTCTTACTATATGCCTTGAAAATCAGCATCTGAAATTCTGATTCAAAGACTACCTATCAGTTTCAGTGGAAAATAGGAATCAGCTACCAAGCTTCGTCTCGCACAGGGACACAATAGCGGGCACTGAGATAGAGTAGAATCACGCAACAATGTTTGGGATTACCTCCACCTAGTCTGTTAAGATGTCAGGTAGGTGACGTTGCCAAGAACTATATAAGAATGAAGATCTCTCTCTCTCTCTCTCTCTCTCTCTCTCTCTCTCTCTCTCTCTCTCTCTCTCTCTCTCTCTCTCTCTTTCTCTCTCTCTATCTATCTATCTATCTATCTATCTATCTTACACACACACAAATAAACACACACACATGCACACACACATAGAGATTTCTTAATAGTAAAATCTTAAAGGTTTTGGGGCTTACGCTCATATCACGTTGAAACACCTGCTCTCGTACGACCACCGAAGTCAATCAACGACGAGCCTGGTCAGTACCTAGATGGGTGACCACTTAAGAATGCTAGTCGCTGTAAGCGTGGGTCGGTGAACAGGTGTGTAATAGATAACGGAATGATATGAAAATCGGAGAGCCGAGTTCCAGTTACAGTCGGGTTCGTTATATTCACTCATGTTCAAATACCCTTGGAAAATGTATGAATCCACATCTTCTCCCCACCTATGGGTTAATTAGTAGGTCTTGTGGGAGTAAATCATTATTATCCCCCAAATCCTTACAATCTAAAATATCTTTAGCCATAAAATAACTTTAAAAATGTCGCAAAAGTTTGATAAGCCATAAAAAATCAATCAATCAATTAATCAAACTCCTTAAACGTTTTTCTTCCTTTACAGCTGTTGTAACCTAGGAAGAGTTATTGAATGAGGAATAACCAACACGGAGGTTGGAAATGAAATGGTAATCTTTATAACATCAACAAAATACAATACTCGCCAGCGGCGTGAAGTAGGTAAACCACAACTAGTGGTGGACTACTTAGACAGCAAAAATCCCCCCACAACTTACAATAATATCCAACATATTTATGAGGATTGGGACATACCCATTAGTGTTCATAAGTACGGTATATAACAACAGCTATCTGTGCAAACACTGGTATTTTTCTCTTTTGTGAATCATGTTATTTGTTATATAAAAATGCATAAAATAAATATCTCCACGTGTTGAAATTTATTCCTGCTGAATGTTAAATACATTTTCTTCGAAAGTTCTCAACCTCAATTTCTTTCCATCACACACCTGTAGAAACCCACATTCCTTCCCTATAGCTATATAAATGGAAGTAGACTTAAGTGCTAGTTTTCTAAGCCCTGCTCTATAGCAAACTCCAATGAATATATTTACAAAAGCAAACTTAATTTAGAAAGGGACAAAAATAGTGAAACACCTAACGAAGATGAAACACCTTGTACATGGGTAATGGTCTTTAAGACGAGCTTACTAGCCAACACTCCCTGTACGCAAAGATATTTATAAAGCTTAGTTTATCAGTAGGTCACAATGGAGGAACGACAAGTTAGGACTGAATTCGAGCAAATTTCCTATGAGACTAGCTTGATGGCAGACGCACTGTCCAGTAATCTAGGAAAGAAAAATTTATTTGGTAATTTGTTGATAAAAGCCAAAAGGAAAGTTTCTATTTTTGAGCTGTTAATCTAATCTACGTTTGGCAAAGTAATTTTGTTGATTTTTTCCCCTATTTTAAGCGTATTTCATTTTTTTAATCCATTTTAAGCTCAGCTTTGGTACTTACTTACTTCCATTCTGTATACCATTGCAGTGTGATTACTAAACTTGCTTGTTTCTCAGATTAAGTGTGTATATCTGTCTTTAAACAACACTTCGCCTCGTGTTCATTATATAAAAAAAGTTTATTCAGAATGTTAAATCGAATATGCTGACTGTATGTATAGGAAATAAACCCTATTTCCAACGCAAATTACATACACATATCATATTGTCGTGTCCATAAAGAAATACGTAAATAATAAATTAATTATATTGTCACTGTGTCGTGCCCATAAAAAATAAATAAAAATTAATTATAGTATCACAAATAATTATAATGAAATAATTATAACAATTATAATTATCATTAACTCACTCTTTCTAAACCAATGAAAATCGATCCCGCTTTTCTTCTCTACACGCAAAAACACGTGGCATTCTCACTGTCTGACACGTGAGTCAACGAAGACTACGGCTGTAAACAATTCAACATATTTGTTAATTAAAAACATTTATTAAAAGTCCGTTTTTGTCAGTTAAATTTTTAATTTCTAAACTGCCGTAGGTGATACACCCATGGGTGAATGGTTCGAAATCGGAGTGGTCCACGGCGCCGTGCCGTGTCCCGGTCTTGTGTTTGTTCGAATCATTGTCCTAAGCCCGAGGAGTCCATTATTTTCTATTGTAGCTTCAAGACGACATGAGAGGTGGATTTGTATTCAGAGTTTCCTTCTCCTAGACTGATTGCCACCCAAAGTTATAGGACCCAGTCTGTGCTATTTTTCTTGAGGGGATAGAGGCGAAGAGATGGATTTATACCTTTCATAATGGTATTAGCACGTAAGTAAATCTAATGACTCAACTGCAATTCGATTGCACAATCCGAGCCTCTAACCATTACTCCACCGTGCCCCCATGATTTATTATATACAGTAACAAAACAAAAGAAAAAGAAAAGAAGTCAATGATGACATCTTGTGCCTTAATCCTCCGACTTTCTCTTTTCAGCCCATCGATTTGATTTTTCATAATTAATTTAAACATAATGCCTCATTAAAACACGATAAATAAAACATCCTAAAGATTTTACTTGAGGCAACAGAAATATGGTTCTACCGAAGGATGCTGAGAATAGCATAGACTGATTATGTGAGCAACGAAGTTTTAGGGAAAATGAAAATAAAAAAGGACATTTATACTTATAATCAGAAAAGAGAGCTGAAATTCATAGGGTACATAAGGAGGAAAGAGGGCTTAGAAAATTTGACATTCACGGAACATAATGTTGATAAGAGGGACAGAGAAAAGCAACGCATAACATGCCTAACGAGCTTGTGTATATAAGGGTTAGGAGAGCGAGGAAAATGACAAATTTTACTAAGCGCTACAAAGGTCAGGAAACTGTGGAGAACCATTTATGTGATTTACTTATTTTATAAATTTATTTATTTTTTATTTTAAATTAACTACATTATATGCACTTCAAGCCGCCTACGCTAAAACGCAAAGCTCTCCGGTAAAATGAATACAAGCCCTCTGGCTGACTGGCGTTTGTTTAGATTCGTAAAAACAATATGCTAGAATTAGCAGTTTCTCTCTACTGAGTGTTGATGGCTTAGGGATAGAAGCTCCGACTGAGACCAAATCGGTCGGGCTTCGATCCTGGCTTGAGGCTTTCAGACGTCTAGTTGCACTGAGGAGCTGTGATACAGCGAAACAGTACTGTCTGCGAATGACATATATATATATATATATATATATATATATATATCTGTCCACTCGTCTATTAGGCCGGCTAGCCAGTGCCTATATGCTCGCTAAGACCTTAGTTACAGTTTCTGGGAGCGTGTTTTCTAGCGTGATCTGAGCAGACTTTAGTTACACTTTCTGTTATCTAGCGTGATCAACACTTTGAACAAGGCCAGCGTCTACCCAATTTTACTCACAAGGCTTGGTTTTCAGGCACTTTCCAAAGGTACCGTACGCTGGGATCGGTAACATCAGGAAGTCTCCTTCCTGACAAATTGAACGTTCTAACCGCTCGGCCATATATATATATATATATATATATATATATATATATATATATATATATATATATATATATATACATAGCATATATATATGTGTGTGTGTGTGTGTGAGTGCACGCGCGTGTGAACGAGAGAGAGAGTGGGACACTGAAAATTTGTCTGCTGCAAGACGAATGACCTCAGCTGTGGCGGCCTCACAAGGGTTACCAGCACCCGAAGGGAAAGATAATTCTGATGCCTTCACCTCTGAAAAAGTTTTATTTGTTCTGACTCATCATCCACTTTATGAAAATAGCCTAAAGTAAAAAGCACTCAGAGAGCATATACCTCTTCCAAAATTTCCTCAGGGCGTGGAAGATCATAGCTTTACGCAATTTTTTTTTTTTTTTTTTTGTCCTTTACTTAGTAAATTTTGTCTTTTAGCAATCTCTGCTAATCCATGTTCTCCCAACCATAAACTCATTGTATATGTTATGCGCTGTTTTCATATGCTCCTCTTGCCGTCAATAAGTCCTCCGAGTGACAAATTTTCCAATCCCCCTTCCTTATTATGTGCCCTAAAAATTTCAGTTATCACTTTCTGATTGAAGTATACGTCCTTTTTATTTACATTTTCTCGTGTTCAATCCATGGTATTCTCAGCATCCTTCTGTAGAACTACATTTCTGTTGCCTCAAGCCTCTTCTTTGTTTGTAATGAGATGGTCCAGCATTCACTGCTATATAGGAGGACCAATACAAAACAGGCATTTATTTTGCATGCTTGCAATACAAAATACTTCTCTTTGTTTCCAATTAAATTTCATGTGTAACACTCTCGTCACGAAAATATTTGCAAGGGAGGTAACTATCGAAATTTGTTTAAACCACACCAAACTTTTTCACTTAATCTATCGCCAACAGTACATTATTTTAACAAATTTCATACAAACTCGTTGAGAAAATTTCGAAATATTTTGTTGTTGAGATTGACCAATTAATGCCCGTCGTAAAATTCGATATAAATTATAAAAATTGAAATAAAAATCCAGTATTAATTATAGTTCATTTTTTTTTTAATCCTGTATTAATTATAGGTTTCTTTTTAAAAATTTGTTATTAATTATAGGTTTCTTTCTTTTAAAAAAAATCCGTTATTAATTACAGGTTTCTTTTTAAAAATACCGTATTAATTTTTAAAAAAGGAGGGGGGGGGGGTAAAACGTTATAAATTATAGGTGTCTTTTTAAAAAGTAAGTCCGAGGTTTCACTTTTTCAAAAAAATCCGCTATTAGTTATAAGTTTATAAAAAACCTATTAATTATAGGTTTCAACCTATATAACCTATTAATACTCTTTCTCTCCAAATGAGACAGTGGGTAAGTAATGGGTTAAGAACTTCACGATATATTTTGTTGTGGACATGTAACTACACCAGTAGAGGAGGTAAATGTGCATGGTTCCGTCCGGAAATTTAATTCGTACTTCCGTAGCCAATAAACAACTCCTGTCTCACCTAATTTTATTGAAATTGGTTGAGAATATTTTGAGAGACGCATATCACATAGCGAGAGTAATGTTGCAAGCATTTTATATGTTTTGCCCCTAATTTTGAAATTTTTCTGTTTTTATATGAGAAACTATCCGTTTACTCAACTATGTACATGAATTATGAAACACATTGACAAAATGCTGCTTATGTTTATAAATAGTAAATCATATTTGTTCTCAGATTTGTACTCCATTACTTTAGTATTCAAGTCGTGGGGCTGATGATGATAATTATATTATTATTATCATTCTGTCACAAAGTTACGGTAATAGTGAATCCAATTAGAATCAATTGTCATGTGAGATAAAATTGCATAGAACATGCTACTTTAATTTTTTTACTAAACACGGATAAGTTTGGTACAAGGTCATGACAATGTTGTAGCCAGTATGAACTGAATTCAGCAAACTGAGCTATATAAGATGAGCATGTTAACCATCACTATAGTTGGTGTCCGGTTACAGGGCCGGTGTGTCTTACACTCGAAACCCCCGACCGGGGGAGAGTGCGTTTTTTGGCACCCCTTTGTGGACTGCAACTTTTTTCAGCACTGTTTTATGGCCATCCGCCATTTTTTAAAATTACTTTTAAACTGACGTTACATTGTCAGTCATTAACAAATAATATACATCGTGTTTTTGCATCTGAGAAATCTGACAAAGTAAACATGGCAAATGCTCTTGAAATGGACCTCCAAACTTGAGCAATAAATGGCTTGTAAATTTTAACACCTCAAATAAAAAAACTGCTTTTATTTAATCACCAGAGAACCTTTTCTGTCTGCCATCAGTATGTCTGATGCTAAGCTCCAGGAGAGCAACACATTACGTCTTTTTGGCCTTACGTTTTCCACTGATATGAAGTGGAGCGGCTATATCGAATCAATAGCCGCACCTACTGCAAGGAAGGTTGGGTTACTGCGTCATGCCAGAAAATGTTTCGCGCCAGAATCCATCTTGCAAATTTACAAATCTATCATTCGCCCGTGCATTAAATACTATTGCAATATCTGGTCTGATGTTCCTGCCATACATCTCTAGATTCTTGACAAAATCCAAAGGATCTGTAATGTAATCGATCCTGACCAGGCATCTCGACTTCAGTCACATTCTCACCGATGTGATGTGGTTTCTTTCTATCTTTTCTGCAAATATTTTCACAGAAACTGCTCTAGCGAGCTTTTTCCCCTGGTGCCCTGAATACATGAATTTAAGCGTGCTGCTAGATTGGCATCTAATTCCCACCATTTACTGTTAAAATAGATAAATGCAACCAAAACTTCTACTCCAAGTTTATTTTCTCGCAATTCCCACCTGTGGAATTCTCTTCCGTTCCTTTGCTTCCTGGATAACTACAATTTTCAAAAATTTAAATGCAACGTCACTCGCCATTTTCTGTCTTCTTGAACCCCGTCCATCTTTTGTCCTTCCCTCAATTCTCCCTATATCTGTCTATATCTCTGGGTTAAGGTATTATGATTACTTATATTATTTATATTATTCGGACTGCTATCCTCATCTTCATTGCCATATTCACAACGTTTCGACCGTTGTACGCTCCGGGCTTTTTCAGGTAATTGGAATTTCGAACAGAACCCTTTATTTCGTCCACAGGGGGGTAAATTGTTCTAGTTCCACGTGCCATGCCTCTTCCGGGTGTCTCAGTTATTTCCCTTTTAACTCAACTTTCCAAGTTTTGATTCACCACTACTGCAGCCTTGTATTGAACTCACAACTCTTTAGGTCTATTCACTGGATCTAACCAACGCTTTTATCCACTGGGCCTCCCTATTCTAAGTCTTCTCTTTCACTTTCACTCCCTGTAACTCCTGCGTACTACTGGCATTAGCGCCGTGCTTTGGGTGATTTTTAAAGAAAAGAAAGCTTTGGCTATGATAGCAGGCTAATCAGAGAGGACGGTACACCATTTTGCTCTGTACGATAAACTTACATTCACACCACAGTGGGCACTTTTTACTTTGATTATTATGCACATTATTTCAATTTTATGACATTTTGAATTTTTAAATCATTTCATCCCAAGCAAGGCAATAAAAGGGTGTGTGGCATTGTCACTACATTCTCTGTGGCTCAAATTGATGTTTGACGAACAACGATCGCCACTTTACAGTGAATCGCATCAGTTGTCTTCAGGTCAATACCCCCCCCCCCCACCAAGACCAACCAATCTCGATTTCTCACTGAAAGTCAAAAGTCATCATTTTATTAGGCGAAAGTTTTATTGTAATAAAAAATGACTCAATGCGTAGAGTTTGTGTCGGCCAAATTTTATTGTCTTCAGCAGAAATGTTGTTGACAATTAGCTAATGACAGGATGACATTATTGTTTATGGTTTGGTACTCACATATACTATTTGGTATGAGGTGTTATGTACACTATTTGCATTATTCGGACTATTGTCCTCATCTTTGTCGCCATATTTATCACAACGTTGTACGTTCCGACCTTCTTCAGGTGGTTGGAATGTCGAACTGAACCCTTTATTTTGCTCACTGGGGTAGACTGTTCTAGTTCCACGTGCCATGTCTAATGTCTAATGGTGCTTGGAGCTAGAATGTCAGTTATTAGTTTTCTCCTGTTAATTCCCCTCTCCAAGTACTCTACTGCCTTAACCAGGTATTGAACTCACTGGATCTAACACCTTTATCCACTGTGTCATGTGTCCTTGAGTACATCTGTGTATGAATTTCTGGGTATTATAAACTTAATGTCTTCAGCAATCATTTTTCCAGGGCTCATATTGCAATTTTTGCTGTTATCAACATGTTTTTACCAGAACTCATATAGCAATTTTGTTTTTGTTATCGCTTTTCTCTGGCACTCCTTACTACTGGTACCCATTTTGTATTCATTTCTATGATTGGTCGGCTCAGGAGATTTTTGTGGCCTAGCATATGTGCTGATTCCTTAAGTTTACGAATTTTCCAATGGTGTTCCTTGTCTATGATCTCAACCTGATCCCACAGAGGGCAGTGATCTCCCTTCTCTCTCCATATGTGGTCAGCCACGCCTGATTTTTCCACTTCCCCTCGTGTTACAGCTTTCTGGTGTTCTTGAAGCCTCACGTTAAGGGGGTGGCCTGTCTCCCCTTTATATTTCTTTCCGCATCTGCACGGATAGCGTACACACCGTCTTTAGTCATGTTCTCCTCTATGGGGGGGTCTTACTCAGGAGAGATATCTGCGAAGTGTCGTCAAGCTTTTGAAGGTTGTCCTGGTGTTATATGGACCGCAGATCCTTTGTATTTTCTCTGATAACCCCTTCACATAAGGCAGGCAGACTGTTTTTTGAGTGTTGTTGTCCTCCTCTTGTACCCGCCTATCCCAGTTTTTTTGGGCAGCTGCCATGTACACAGAGTAGATGTTACGTTTTAGGGTACTACTTATACTGACCAATTCTTTATCTAATGTCTTTGGGTCGCCACTTATGACTTTTGCTCGGTGTTGTAAGCAGCGGACAATCCCTTTCTTTACGCCGTATGGATGGTGGGAGTTGAAATTGAGGTACTGTCCGGTGGATGTCGGTTTACGGTATATGGATGTCTTGAACCCATGCTCTGTTCGAGATATTAGAACATCCAGGAATGAGAGTGTGTTGTTACTCTCTTTCTCCATTGTGAACTGTATTGAAGGTCTTATTGAGTTCACATGGTCCAGTAGAACCTGAACATCATCCTGGTGTGGCCAAAGTATGAAGGTGTCATCTACGTACCTTAACCATATAGTTGGCTTTAGAGATATAGATTCTAATGCCATTTTCCTCAAAGTATTCCATGTATACATTCGGCATTGCTGGTGATAATGGTGAGCCCTCATCCTGTCGATATACGTGTGATCCCATTCTGAAATGTGTTGTTTGTGTAGAGAAAGTCAACATCTCCATCAGATTATCTTTTGGAATACTGGTCCGTTCTTCTAGGGATGAGTCAGAGGCCAATCTATCTCTGACTACTGAGAGTGCCTCCTCCGTGGGTACCTTGGTGAACAAACTCACCACGTCCAAGCTCACCATCTAGTTGGATAGGATGGGAGCATCTTATTATTATTTCCACGAAGTGGGCAGAGTTTCGGACATATGAAGGCGACTTTCCGATCATTGGGTCAATTATATCTACAAGGAGGCGACTCAGAGGGTGGCACACAGAGCCTTGGCAACTAACAATAGGCCTGAGCGGAATACCGTCTTTGTGAATCTTAGGGAGACCGTATATGTGAAGTAGCTTGGTGTAACGCTGTGATAACTGCCTATACGACTTAGGTGCGAAGTGATCCTTGTTCTTGATTAGTATCTGTGACAGTTTGCGTTCCGTTTTCTTTGTAGGATCCTTTTTTACTTTGCTGTAGCTACCATTACTAATGAGGTCTTCCAGCTTTCTTGTATAATCTAATTTGTCCATCACTACAGTCGCATTGCCTTTGTCAGCCGGTAGCATGATGATGTTTTCATTCCTCTGTAGGGATCCAATCGCCAGCTTCTCCAGTTTTGTTATGTTAGACCTGGGCGGCTTGGCCTTCTCCAAGGTCTGTCTCACCTTCCATCTCAGTTCATCCGCTTGAGCCTGAGGGATGTTCAAGGCCACCTCCTCGACTCTGGCAATGATCTCCAAGTATGGCACTCGCCTGATGTTTGTGGCGAAGTTGAGACCCTTATTCAATACTGACCCCTCAGAGGCACTCAGCTGATATTGGCTGATGTTGACTACTGACGGATCTTGTGCGGCACCTTCTGATCTTTCAATCTATTTCATTTTTGTACTTGGCGAGCCTTAACTACATCGAATTCATGTCTGAAGGATTTATCCAGGTCATTTTGGATCCTTTTCTGGTCTTCTTCATTAGTAATTCTGTTGAAGAAATCCTAGAGCCTCTAGGAGAGATGAGCTTGTAATCTCAGTTTTATCCAACGATTGTACTGGATTCTCTCTCGGACAAGGGCGTGTCCCGCTTTCTCTGCAACCAGACGGGCTCTCCTTGAATTGACGGGAAGTCTGAAGGGATGAGTTGTAGGTATCTGCATCGGTGTAGGAATGTCAAATGGTTCGATATTCATGCCAGTTTCTGGTAGGATTTTTCAATTTGTCTCCATATTTTTGGTATATCGGGTCCGTACCTTCAGTATCTGTCTATATTTCTGAGATGAGGTATTATTTAAATTATTCGGACTATTGTCCTCATCTTTGTCGCCATATTTATTACAAAGTTTCGGCCGTTGTACGCTCCGGCCTTCTAATTTCTAATGTTCTTGAAGCCTTACCTTAAGGCGGCGGTCTGTCTCCCCTTTATATTTCTTTCCGCAGCTACACGGGATAGCGTACACACAGTCTTTAGTCATGATCTCCTCTGACTAAAGACATATGGAGAAAAAAGGGAGATCACCGCTTAAGACATAATGATTTTCTCATACATCCTACTCTTTAACTCATAGCTGGGGAAGGGGAGAAGAGATGGATTCATATCTTTCACAAAGGTATTTGTGCGTAAGTGACTATAACGACGCCCACTGGAATTGGAATCCGAGTCTGGTATTCCCAAGTGGTCACCCATCTAGGTACTGACCAGGCTCGACGTTGCTTAATTTCGGTGATTGGACGAGAACCGGTGTTGTACCGTGATATGGTCATAAGCAGTCGTAGTATAAAACATAGTTTGGCTTGATGTTTTTTAAGAAAGATGTATTGGCCTGAGCAGATGGACATCCTTAGAAACGATCGGCCATTTGGAAGACAAGAAATCACACTGATTTACAGTATGCCTTCAGGTCCAAACAGCTTTGATGACGAAGTCATTCTTAAGTCATTGGGGTTCTAAAGTGATTTTTTTAACCATATATAAGTTGTAACTGTAATAGTCATGCCGGTGGGATTTTTTATCTTATGAAAAAAAAAGCGTACCAATTCAAATAAACGATCCACCGGGACATTTTATATAAGTTTAATAAACGTGGAACGAAATAAACGTGCCGTGGAGAAAATTATTCGAAACATAATAAGCGTACCGTACAAGTTAAGCACAGTGCTGGGGCAAAAATTAAATCACTAAATCATCTAATTGTACCGGTACTTGTATTTGGGTCACAAGAGTACGTAAGAATTAATTTCAGCTTGATCAAGTACATTTCACCGCTACCAACTGAAATCTTAAGTGCTAACAAAATTTATTGCAGGTACATTAATTAAATTAAATATAAGTATGTCTCTTTTAATATTTAATATTGCCAGGGCATGAAATCTTTCCAAGAGTCGCTGGCGTAAGTATTAATTTCAATTTCCAATAGAAATACCAAATGGTAACAAAATCTGCAAAAGAATTTTTTAAATTGAAGAAATCACCTGAACCATATGAAATTCTTCTTCAGAATGTGGTCGATCATGATCCTCCAGAACTTCCTGTTTTTTGTAGCTCTTAGTCAAATTTCCGTTTTTTTTTGTTTTTTTTGGGGTATTTTTTTGCTATATCTCCTAATACTTGTTCTACCAACCATTTACACAAGCTCATTAGGTCGTTTATTCGCCTTTGTTTTAAGAAAATCTATGTTCTTTTTCTTAGAGACTTTAAACTATCTGTGTAATTCTGGTGCATTAATATCACCTGAATAATTATTTGCTAAGTCAGAACATTTTTTCCTGGTAGTTTTCCACCTTCGGAATCTCCAGAAACAATATTTTGCACAAAAAAACAACAAAAAACAAAGAAAAAACGCAAACCGTGAATCTAAATCTCGTATCCGAAAAACTACGAGAAAATGTTCCGGTTGTTTCTGCATCATCCGCCAAGTGATTGACAAACAGCAAAAAGACCGGGGAAATTGTGGTTTATATATATATATATATATATATATATATATATATATATATATATATACGTGGCTTCTCATTATGCTATATATATATATATATATATATATATATATATATATATATATATAAGTTAAGACAACATAGTTGTCTTTTTACTCGTTTGGGTTTTTTTTTCTTTGGACTTGGAGCTTGAACACTGGACGATTGGTTTCGCCTTGTTTTAATGTTCTTGGTTCTTTCTTATTTTATTCTCTATTTTTTCTCGAGTACCGATTTGTTGTACTGCAAGTTGAGCTATCCAAGGTTTTTCCAAACGATACAACCATTTATATATATATATATATATATATATATATATATATATATATATATATATATATATATATATATTGAACAATAAAAAAAATATTAAAATCTTCAGACACATTGGGTTGTATATTAATATACTTTCGTTTTTATTATTATTTCATTCATTATTATTTTATTATAATTTCATTATTTCACATATGAATAAAACGAGAAGAGGGAAAATATTATTTGCCGGCGCGTTTCTTCCTCTCAGCGATTTTATCAAGACAATGTTGGATTTATTTTGTTGTACCTGTTAATATACAAAGGCGCGAGGGGATGTCATTGATTTATCAAAGCTTTTAAATTTGAGAACGTTCACGAATGTTCATCAAAGGTCATTCAAAGTCTGACAGAAATTAAAGTGAGTAAGAGTATTTATTTTTTAAATGAATATTGTTTAGATTATGATTACATTGTTATGGTATGAGATGGATGCATGTGCAGAACATCTTCAAAGGAATGAGGTGATGGATTTAATCGTTGAAAATTTAACTGATGTTAAATAAATCCTACATTACCTTGATAACGTCCCTCAGAGGACGAAACGCATTGGCTAAGAATAGTTTTTCCTGTTGTCTCTTTTTATTCATTTTGTCATCTTCTACAGATACACCCTGTCTGGGAATATTTACACGCACGCACACACACATACATACACACACAGATATATATATATATATATATATATATATATATATATATATATATATATATATATATATATATATATATGATTTTCTAAAGAAGTAATGAATTTTTTATTTATTAATCCGACAGATTTTTATCACTTTAAACGTTATTTTTAAAGTATACCCATATTTGAGTAGACGCTCCGTTTATTTATTAAACAGTATATTTATTTATTTTCGTCTACCGGCCTGATTATTCGTGAAATTTTATTAAAGAAAAATATGTGCTCTCCGGCAAGATTCGAACCTGCGTACCTAAAGAAGTATTGGATTTTTTTTTTTATTAATCCGGTACATGTTAATCACTTTTTAAATTCGGCCGGTATATGAAAATAAATAAATATACTGTTTAATGAATAAACGGGACGTCTACTCAAATGTGAGTATCCACTAAAAATAACGTTTGAAGTGAATTTTATATATATATATATATATATATATATATATATATATATATATATATACAGTGTAACCCGGATATAAGACATTCGGATATAAAAGAAACCCGGATATAAGAGAGGTTTTCTCTGGTCCCAAATTAGAGCCATACTTACCTAAACAAAATAGACAAAACCCGGATATAAGAGAAACCCGGATATAAGATACTTCTTTTCCGGTCCCGACAACTCTCTTATATCCGGGTTACACTGTATATATATATATATATATATATATATATATATATATATATATATATATATATATATAGTCTTGGATACAACATAAAACTACATCCGACAATGGAGTCTCGACTAGAGGACAGAATTAGGGTACATCGAAACATTGTTACCTACGAGGAGTGATCTTTGCCTAAGATCTAGCACTTGTTTGCTCCTCACCAGGGTTATGGATTTTTTTGGTGCCAATTGAATGATTAGCCTGAATGAAAACAGGATAAAAGGAATTAGGATTGGGTAGAATTATATGCTTGCGTATATCTCAGTTTGTGAAACTTACCACTTCAAATCGAGAGTGTCGCCATGTTTCCTGCAAGAGCGAAACGGTTACTGCGTTCAGTTCCGTTTCTATAGAAGAACGCTGAAGTTGGTGAACCGGAAGTTGTTCGTGATTGGGCTATGATTGGACTAAATGCCAAATGTGTCGCAGTGTGTTGGGTGCATTATGGGAACAGCTGTAGCTGACAGATGGCACACAAGTAGATATCCGGTTAGTATCGACTGGGTCCCAGTAAAGAGTGGGGTATGATGTTGAAAGGCCCGAAACCCCGATTGATCCTCAGCTAAAAACATCACTCAGGGCCAGTGCAAGTGTATTGTGAGCCCCAACCGAATCTATGATACGGGGTCCCACAAAACTATGATACGAGGTCCCCCACTCTACTACATCTCAATTTTCATAAAGTAGCATTTAAAATACAGTATTGTAACCTATTTATGCATAATAATGGGTCATATGTATTATAGGTGAACAATACAACTAGAAAAATTGAAAATAAATACAATGTATCTAAAAACAAATTGTAGACATGTCATCATAGATCATTCCATATTAAATAAATCAGCAATGCTTTGCGGCAATTTTTAACATCAACTTGAGATTTTTATTGTTAAAAAGTTGAATAATTTTAATACATTCAACTTTATGAATAAAAACAATGAATTTTATATCGCAGTTTTTCGAGACATTACACAAAAAAGAATCCATAATAATAGGGAACCGAAAATGCAAACGGGAGAATATTAACTTCTTCCATAGCTCACTCATTATCTACTGACTTACCGACGTGATGATATGATAATATTTAATTCCCATTACGATGAAAAAATAAATAAGTAATATAGTTTTATGAAGACGAAGATGATTGACCCCTTGTTAATTCGGAAAGCAAACACCTTTTTACTTTTGATGTTCGCCGACATTCGGAACTATTCTTGTGCTACTGTAGACTGGAGAGTGTCGAGAGTAAATTCGCCAAATGACAACTGACTTATACTTGCTTGGAAACAGCAACTTTATAACAGACCTACCATTATACACTGACACAGGCTCTTTTTTTAATTTTGTAGGAATATTTTTAGGGCTGTCAGTGAATTAAAATTTACCATTGAACACAATTTGAATGAAAACTAAATGGGCATCTGTGTTGCGAAGGTTAATCTCCCTTTCTGTCTGACAACAGCCACTGGATAATAGGAGTATGTGCGGCCTTTTGAACTTATATCTGTGATTGTATTTTTAAAATGAATATATTTTATAAAAAAATGTAATATTTTAAATAAACAAGCAATTCTGATCTAAAATCTGATCATCTCAACGAAGCGACAGATACTAATCGAGTATTTAATAATTTATGAATAGAAACATTAGTATATATATATATATATATATATATATATATATATATATATATATATATATTTGAACATGGACATAATATCTTGACCGTGTTTTGAAACAAAAAATGAATCACTTTATAAAACACACACAAACTATTTCTAATTCTAACAGTTGAAATATAATCCTTGATAATGGCTAAAAGTATAGCCGAAAGCGCTCGGAAAAGAACATTCGGACAATTTTTATATAATTTATCCTCTGAAAAGAAAAACTTTATTAGATCGCACGAGAAATTATATAAAAAACTAAATAAAAGCACCTTGTCAGTCGTTTTTAATGAAATGTGCTTGAAAGAAGGATTGCTGCCTAAATACACAATATATATATATATATATATATATATATATATATATATATATATATATATATATATATATATATATATATATATACTTAAGAGTTTCACACATGCATTTCTGTAACGGTAAAATTATCCTATACACAATTTACTGATTAGATGATATCATGTAATAAAGTTTTTAACATAGAACAAATGTAACATTTGGTTGGCATCAATAATTATAGTTTTTTTTATGTAACGTATTTTAAAATTGATATGGTATATGTTCATAAATTCAATAGATTTATCTTACCCTTGAAGAGTGGATCTGTGCCTACGAAACTCCGAGTCTCCCACAACACCCCCATCCCACCCACCTCTCTCTCTCTCTCTCTCTCTCTATATATATATATATATATATATATATATATATATATATATAAAACCAATAAAAATCTCATAAATTATTTTTTAACTTAATATGAAAATAACGAAAATGAGAAAATCGGCAGTCAATTGCTGGAACCTCCTGACGAGTAGACCGAAAAGACCTTAAAAAAGTTTATCTACGAAACTACTATGCTGTTGGGTTGCTGAACATAACATCAATCAGCAAACATCATTTTTAGTGGATTCTTCTATTTGAGCAGGCGCTCCGTTTATTTATTAAACAATATATTTATCTATTTTCGTCTTCAAGAAATCTTATTAAATAAAGAAAACTGCACTCTCCGGCAGAATTTGAACCTGCGCCCGTTCAGGGCAGAGAAAGCTACCGTTAAGCCTGGCACGCCTTACCGTTATGTGTGCGTGTAAGCGAGAAAAACAGTATGAGCTCAATTTCCATAGTTTGTCTGCGACGTGTACAATCCAAGGAACATAGTCAATACTGGGTATATTTTGTAAAAAGTTCACTGAAATCTATCTATCTCTCTCCTTCTCTCTCTTTCTTCTGTGTTAAGGCATTGGGTATCACGTCTCTCCACAACTTCCTGTGTTATTTTTTGTTTTGTGGGGTGGGGGTTGCCGGGTGTAATTATTGTTCCTTTACAACCTTTATGGGGTACTTGTTCTGCCATCCATTTGCTTGTCAAATGGGTTATTCGCTGTTTTACCCTTTCGTTTCTTGCTTCAATGAGCACTTGTGAGTGTTAAATTCTTTAAACCTTTTTCCTTATTACGTCTCAAAAAATTCCGTTATCCCTTTTTGATTATTATTATGAATAGTTTCTTTTCAGTTCCTATTCAAAAATCTCCTCGTTTCTCGCATACTCTGTCCATCGTATAGTCAACATTAGTCGGTAAAACCACATTTACACAGCTTCATGTTTTTTTTTTCTTCATCTATGAGAAAATTGCCCAGTATTCCGTGCTACATATGAAATTAAACCTTACATAGAAGTCAAGAACTCTTTTCATTTACCCTATTTTTAAAGAGAAAGAAATATATCTGACTTACGTGAGCAACCAACCAACTGTAAAAATGAAATGAATTAGACAAAAAAATATTTCAATAATCGATGAATGGAACTTCTTTCATTAATTTGCGCTTTTCCCTCGGGGACTGGTGACTCAGACATTTTTAAGTGTTAAATTAATTTAATATACGTAGCAGTTAATAAACAACATTGCAATAAATACGGCTAATTGACGAATATCAGTTAACTACAAAAACTGGAGGTATTAAATAACCACTGAAATGTTTTCTATGCTTTCCACTAAATGTAAAAAAGAAAATAATATGGTGAGAGATGAAAGTGTTACGTTATTCGTTTGCAAATTTTAACCAAAAAAATTCATAATAAATGAATTCAACATTTGATTATTTTATTCGAAAAACATAAAAATGGAAATGGGCACCTCGATACCATGTAATGGATAGCAAGCTTGTCGCGCTAGAACAATTAAGACTGAGTAGTGAGGTGCCCCATACTTTCGGCCTTGTGCCACATCCAAGCTACGCTTAAAAAATCGCCATAAAAATGAAAATGGTTTATCACGTTAATACACCTGTAAGAAATTCAATCCTCCAGGTTTTTTATATTAAAAATTCGAACGTCCAAATTCAAAACAATAATAAAATAAAAATAAAGAAAACAAGGGTATGTCTGTTTAATAAATCATTTGTATTTACAAACATAGGGACATGAATTCAAAAAGTCAAAAGTGATTAAAAATAGTCTTTAGTTGAGTTAAAGTTTTTAGATATCTGGTTCACATAAAATTATCTACTTTAGAACAGACTTTTAAATAGTTTGGTCCCCAGAAAAAATCTGTGGTTATGAAAAGACTTTTATCATTAGCGAAGATTCACTGACCATCTTTGTTGTTGTTGTTGTTGTTGTTGTTGGAGGGGGTTCATTTGAAGTCGCCGACACATGATCGTCAGCAAAGATTCACTGACCGTCTCTACTGTTTGAGATGTTTCGTTTGAAGTCGTAATTAATCTTGCGAGACAAACTTGCTAACCATTACATCACGTCCAAGTGTTCCGGTGAGAACATTCTCAGTTACCTTCTATTACATCTGGGCACAAGTGGAAGAAAGAGGAAGGAAAATCTTTGTCTTTTCAAAGAACTCAAACAGCGTTAACAAGCGTTTGGCGAAGACAAGTGGGGTAACCCACGCATCCTCTCAAAATAATAATGCAAGCAAAATGAGAACAAAAATATAATAAAACGAAGTAAGTTTGTAACAAACGACAAACCTCTAGTCTAGATATGTCCCCATGAAAAAGAATACAGAAATCGAGTTGCTCCATCAATCTAACCAGCAGTTAGAAACCAAAAAATCAAGAAAGGTTGACCCAAATCTAAGGGACTTCCTAAAATCTGAGTGTTAAAAAAAACATTCTCCCCACAACAAACACAATAGCATACTTACAAACTTAAATTAACCAGAAAAGAATTACGCAACAACCTCAACAATATTAGACGTGCTGACAAAGCCAATAATTATGTGATCCTAATCCGACAGGATTACAAGCAAAAACTAAAATTTATCCTTCATGACAGGTCAAAATTTACAAAATTATGAGAAAATACCATCGAAACTCTCAAAAGGAACGAAGAAACTTATGACAGCTAACAGCGCTGAGGTTGGAAACCTAAAAATTAATAAAATCATTGGAGGCTACAACCCGAATAGCTTTACGGAATTGTAAAAATAGTCAAAGTAGGGTTTAATCTCTGAACCATTATATCCCAAATACCTACATCTGTATATCACCTATCAAAAACACTTAGTGGTATAAGTTCCCCATACAAAGACAACAATTAAAGCATTACATCTACAAGCGAATTCCTTCAGATTTTCAATGTAACAAATCCCACATATGGGACTGTATCTTCACGACGTTAAAAAAAAACCTCTTCGCCAACGTCCCAGCTGAGAAAACAATCAATATAATTTTTGATTGCATTTACAAATACCCGTCATTCCCTCCTCCCAAAATTCGACCAGCAGCTCTTCGGAAATTATTTCTTGCTTGTTCAACCCCCTTTCTATGACTATAAAAGAGACGTTTACACCCCCAACCAATGGAGTTAATATGGGCACACTCTAGGTTCTACCTTCTCTAACTTCTATATGGCACACGTCGAATATAAACAAACAACAAACAAACCACTAATCTATGCAGTGTACGTTGATGACATTTTTATATTAGCAAGAAATAGCAATGAATTTTAAAACCTAAAACCAACTTTTGAAAACAAAAACCACTGCATTAAAATTCTCATATGATATAATAAAAACTCATACGATATAATAAAACCTCATTCCTCGACGTTTACATAGAAATCAACTCTAATGCCTTTAACACCGACTTGTATAAAAAGAAAAACACTAGCAATAACTCGTCTCCTAAACTATATCAATGAATGCCCACAAAGATATAAATCAACAGCGATAAAAACTTTCTAAATAATGGCTGGCCGCTCCAATCCGACTATGGGTATCTACTAGGGTCAATTCCCGTTTCAGGCGCCTGCTCAGGCACATATCAGCTTGTTCAGCACCCACAGAGCCCACTTGTGGTTTATTTTGCAACTATGCTGAGCAGACCTTAGTTACAGTTTCTGGAAGAGAGTGCATTATCTGCCGTGATCAACAGTCGGAACAAAATCGTACGCCCAAAACTCCCAATTTCACTCACATAGCTTGGGACAGGCACTTTTCAAAGGTGCCACAGGCTGAGATCGCCTCCCCAGGCCAATATCGTCAAGAAGTCACCTTCCTGACAAATCGACAATGAGTGAGATCTGAACCCGGGTCTCTTGGTCGGAAAGAGAACGTGCTAAACCACTCGGCCACGTGCCCATTACAAAACTGCCTGCCCTCTGTTTGCCAGACAATGTTTTTTTTAGCGAACTCAGAAATATAAAACATTGGCTAACAATCATTTTCCCAACAACATTAGTGATGACCAAATAAAAATTATCCTTAAACGATACTAACACTAAGGAATGTGCTCCTGGGCTGGCTCCAAACTCTACAGCAATTACCTCACTGCTTCCTGTTTCCAGCTTGTTGAAAATCCTCCTCCCGCTTTTAATAACTCTAGAGAACCCTCTGACCCCTCAAATTAGTCTCTTACCGTTTTTCGGCAAAGTATTCGAGGCTCTAATCCAGCGTTTCTCAACTGGTGCACCGGAGCACACTCATGCGCCCCGAAAGGTAGTCAGGTGTGTCCCAAGTTAACAGAAGAGTAATTTATTAATTATTTTTATATTTTAAAAAATTTTTATTTAAAAAAAATTCTGGTGACACCAACCAATGTAATGTTTTTAAAATAAATGCTTATTTAACGAGATTTTATTATTTTCCTATTTTCAAATTTCATGACCAATTTTTCCTGATTAAAATTTAAAGTGCTCCCCAGAGTTTTTTGTTATTCTACAAGTACGCCCTAAAAGTTAAAAAAAAAATGGTTTAGAAACACTGCTCGAATCAATGCTGTGGGGGTTAAGCATCCTACTTCTCACAACCTCCTTTCGGACAAATGTCAATCGCTATCTTCTGTCTTCTTGAACCCCATTCATCTTTTGTCTTTCCTCCCTTTTCTCAGTTTTCCCTTTCATTTCATTCCCTGTAACCCCGCTGCGTACTAGTGGCATTACCGCCTTGCTTGAGGTGAAATGATTTTTAAAAAAAAATACAGTACAACTTAAACATTAATCTCTTTTACTGCAACCAGATGCACACAGATTATTAAAAAAAAAGATGAATTCGCAAAGCATCATTAAACAACACATTTCACCCGTTGGCCCCAGCACACGAATAAAACTTACAATATGCTGTCGGAAAATAAAAACTCTCAACCTCATAATTATAAATAACAATACTCCTATCAAATATAAACTAACAACGACTAATGTAGTATACCGATTTAATTACCCAGTACAAATCCTTGTCATAAACCGTATATCTATATTCGTTATACGGCGACAAACCACTTAAGTGACCTCAGTGCCATAAAAAGCATTTTGACACCTACCATTAGAAAAAACCTTGTTGATAACATCATCATTCTAAATAAATCTAATCGTCGATGACGTCTGAAGATTATAAAGGCTCTTTATATAAAACAATTCAAGTCAAGCCTAAACCTTTATTTAACAACGATAAATGGTATCTGTCTATATTTCTGAGATGAGGTATTATGTACACTATTTACATTATTCGGACTATTGTCCTCATCTTTGTCGCCATATTTATCACAACGTTTCGGCCGTTGTACGCCCCGGCCTTCTTCAGGTAACTGGAATGTCGAACTGAACCCATAATAGTCCGAATAATGTAAATAGTGTAACGTGTTGGGCTCTTTTAAAATACATCCCGACATGGGGCTACAGCCATATTTATCTCGCCCAGCTTGGAATTAATACTACTTCCATGCAATATCCCTTTGAACACAAACACTGAAAATATATTAACAACGAACTCCTTGAAAATGGCTAATGAACTGTCCGAAAGCGCGGAGGACAGTAATAATTGCGGACAACCCTTCCAGGAAAAATGTAAGAACATTAGAAAAAATAAAAAAATTAAAGAAGACACTCCTAAAAGAAGAGGGCACTTCGACGTGGGGTAATAATTAGCAAGCTTATCTCGCCAGATCAATTACGACTGAGTAGTAAGTTTGATCCTCACTGGGTGCTCCACACTTTCGGTCTTATGCCATATCTAAGCTACACTTGGTAAATCACTTTACCGCGGGGTAATATTATCGTCTCTCAGTTGAGTCTCTGTCTTCGGACAGAGTGCGACTCAGTTGTGGCTCTCTCTGCGGACAGAGATGCAGCTGGAGAAAATTAAAACTGTGAGGTATCCAGTCCCGGGGGACAGCTCCCCGAGGTTGCCCCCAACACCACCACCACCACCACATTGCACTCGAGGGGTGGGGAGATCTGTAGTCATACCGATGCCAACGCAACCGATGGAAGATTTCACTGTGACGTCTTGTAACACACTGGAAATTAAATAACCAACAAAGACACGCCGGATAAATTATTTCCGGTTCCGCACACGATATGCAAATTGGCTCAACAATAAAACAAAAATCTGTTTTCCAGCGAATGAGAAATTTTAAAAAGAAATTACTGAAACACATCTATCCGGCTCATTTTTAGGGATGGAGCTCTTTTAAAAAGGATACTTAGCGATATAGTCACATTGTTTGAGGCATAGCTGTTACGTCATTTCGTTGGAGCTTAACACGGATAAACCTAATACTCAAAAGAAACCGACTTAACTGAGAGCTGATAACAGTAAGAAATAACTTTTTATCTGCTTTTTACTTTCATTTGTACACTAATTTCAAAATCAACTCAAAAATTTAACCTTCTTTGAAAATATTTGATGTCAGGGGCTTTAATCTTACAAGTCGAATTCATACAAAAATATTTTTTCTTCCTTACACACAAAAGAAAGGAAAGTTAGCAAACGAATGTTTTCACTACCATCCTCTATACTTAACTGGTGAAATTTTAAAAACCGAATAATGTATGTAGGTAAATCAATTTGTTATTTGTGATATGTCGATGTAACTGTTTATTTGTTTTTTTTTGGGGGGGGGGTATTTTCTGTTTGCCATCCAACTGCAAAATTCTAAAAGTCTCAGTGAAACAAGGTCTATTTCTTGAACTCAGCAAACGTATGCCAAGCCCATAAAAGCTTCCACTTAAAACTGCCAACTCATTTAAAATTTAATAGCCGCCCCACAAAATATATGCATAAGACACAGAAAATAATACACACACACACACACACACACATATATATATATATATATATATATATATATATATATCAGAACAATTTTAGGAAAATCTATGACAAAGTGGAAAATGTTTTCGTGTGACACGTTTTGTCCTTTACGACTTCATCAGACTATAGTTTTTGTTGATGGGATTACTCATGCGCATTAAAGAGAGGGGACATTGAAATTTTTAATTTAAATTTTCACTTAATATATATATATATATATATATATATATATATATATATATATATATATATAGCCTAGCCGATTTCATTTAGTTTATTTTCGTTTTTGTTGATATTTTTATCACTTTTTGTGATTAAATATCACACATTGTGATAACAGAAAATCTACTAAGAAAGGTGAAATGTTGTAAGAACGTGGATGCAAATTTACTATTGATGATCTAGCAATTAAAGCACATTTTATACATTTTCATCTTAGTAAAATTTTTTTTTTCTTTTAATTAAGTATAATTTTTTCAATAAAAATTATGGTCAGGCTCATTACAGTGAGTAACTAATGCATTGAGTGTCTTGTTTTGTAAAAGATCCCTTTTGGGTTCATATAATATTTTATGTAAGTTTTAGCATATTATTATTTTGTTTTACATTAATTAAGTCTTTTATTTTTTTTAGAAGTAGATGTAACAAATTTTATGTTAAGCTTAGATAGTTTTTTTTTATTTGTAGTTATGATAGAGTTGATGGGTAGAATAATATATATTGATTTGTTGGCTTTGTCAAAATGGTCCACTCTTCTATTTTAAATATTTTACGAGCCTTTTGATTCATGTTGAATATGAAACAATTAGAGTATTGGAGAAGCTTTTTCAATAACCAAAAGAATACATAGGAGAGTTTGACCAAGGGTACTTCGACGTGGTGTAAAGGTTAGCAAGAACAATTGCAAATGAGTAGTGAGTTCAATCCTCACTGGGTGCCCTATACTTTCGGCCTTGTACCACATCTAAGTTATGCTTAGGAGATTTTGACCATAATCTTGATTTAAAAAATGCTATTTTAATTTAAAAAAGAAAGCAATTTACTAAGACGAAAATGCATAAAAAGTACTTTAGTAGCCAGAGCATCTACATTAAACTTGTGTCCAGGTTCTTACAACAATTCACCTTTCTTGACATATATTCTGTTACCATGATGGAGATGAAATTGCTAGTTCCATGCCAAACCAGTTTTGAATTCAGAGATGTCCTCTCCTCAACAAGTTGCCGACCAAAACTGAAGAGCCCAGCCCGCTCTACTATTTAATCCATAGCTGTGGGAAGAAGAGATGAATTTGTGCCTCACACAAACTATCTGTCCCTAAACAACATTTACCTTTTTTTTTATACCTTCCCTCTTTTTCCCTGCACTGTCATCCATTCACACAAACTCATTAGGTAAAGTGTTTTCATTTGCCTCTCTTGTCTGGTAGTTCTTGTAGATCTCTTCGGATTATCTCACTGTAAAGGTTAAGAAAGATGAAAATTCTATTCATCAAAATTGTTTTCTTCAGTTTTTCTACCTCATTTAACTTTTATCACTTTGCATTAGTAATGAGTATTACTTTTCATTTCACTACATTCTTTTTCAAGACCCCTCAACTGCAATAGCTCATCTGTAAATTTGTCTTTTTGTTATCTCTCCTAAACCCTGTTCTGTCAGCCATTTACTCAAGCTCACAAGGTAGGTTATGCATTGTTTTCCTCTACTCTTCTTGTCTTCAATATGTCATGTGAGTATCAACATTTCCAAGCCCTCTCTCCTCATTATATACCCTAGAAATGTCAATTGTCTCTTCCTGATTCTAAGTATAAGTATCCTTTTTATTTACATTTTCCTCTAAAACTTCATTATTGCTCACATATTCAGTCCATGGCATTCTCAGTATCCTTTGTAGAACCATATTTTTGTTACTTCAAGTCTCTTCTTCATCTTTGAGGAGATTGTCCAGCATTAACTGCCATATAGGAGGACAGATATCATGTTACAGTTCAGCACCTTTTTCTTTTTTACTAACAAAACCTTCCTGTTTCTTAATACTTTGTTTAGCTTTTGGAAGGCATTTTTTGCTATTCCAATGCACTTTCAGATCTCGGTGTCGCACCTTCTGTCCTCTGTTAAAACACTACCCACATATTTAAGTTGTTGTAATTGTTTGATTTTGGCGTCTCCATTTTGTAATTTGCATGTCAAGCTGTTCCCTTTTACTAATAACCATACATTCTGTCTTCTTGCAATTGTTGTTTAATACTTTCTTCTGGATTCTTTTATCATTTCCTTAATCTTGAAGATGTTTTAATTTGACCAGTAAACAAACACTTGTTGAAGACTATAGCAAAAGAATTAAATAATTCAATTTAATAGCCTACAGAATATTAATGTTTATGGTAATGGTAATTTTATCCAATTCCATACAGGAATCATTCAACATTCATGGACAGAACATTTAGTGTTCCTGTTAGTTGAAATTTATAAAATCTTTCTCTTTTTCTGTCAGGAAAATCGCCTCCCCAAGTTTGCTAATTGTTATGGCTCGTTCTACTATTTATGGAAGTTTCCTTCCTAACCTTTTGTTTAAGGCAGTGTAGAAAGTCAACATCTTGATTATATCATTAATTTCCCTTGTAATTACATGGGCTACCCAGTTTTTGTTGGTGCTGCTGGAAATAAGTGATATAGTTTTTGCTATTTGGTAACACACTTTGTTTGTAGCACCAGTCTACAGGATCTGATGAAGGATTCTTTCCTTTTAGAAGAATTTATCTGCTTGAAGCCATTTTTAATCATTGATCAGAGAAAATGAAAAAGGTTAAAAAACAAAATAAAAATATTAATGAAATATATCAAAATTATTAAAGGTTTATTAAAGTATATATCAGAATTATTAAAGATATTTATCAGAATTATTAAAGAATTATTATTAAAGAATCTATCAGAATTATTAAAGAATTTTAAAGAATCTATCAGAATTATTAAAGATTTATTATTAAAGTATATATCAGAATTATTAAAGAATTATTATTAAAGGATCAATCAGAATTATTAAAGATTTATTATTAAAGAGTATATATCAGAATTATTAAAGAATTTTAAAGAATCTATCAGAATTATTAAAGAATTATTATTAAAGGATCTACCAGAATTATTAAAGAATTATTATTATTAAAGAGTATATATCAGAATTATTAAAGAATTATTATATTTTTATAAACTCAGCATTTATAAATAGTATAATGCCAGATGGATAAAATAGACTATTTACATTATTTACATCAATCAAACTGTTGTTCTCATTTTTATTACCATATTCATAATGTTTGGTCATTGTATGCTCCAGCATTCTTCAAGTGATATATATTGGAATTTTGAAATGAAACCTTTATTTGTTCCGAGTAGATTGTTCTAGTTCCACATACCCTGCCTTTTCTGGATATCTCAGTTTCAGTTAATTCCCTTTCATAACTCAACTCTCCAAATTTTTGTTCCCTCTGCTGTGGCCATATATTGAACTCATAACTCATTGATCAAGTCACTTTTTGGATTACTTAAACCAACACTTTTATCAACTGGAAATACATGGGACATGTCAAGAATCTGGTAATAAGGATGAGGACAGCAGTCCATTGGATAAGTTGGTTCCCTGTGCCGAGCCAGGAAATTTTTCTCCCCGGAATCGATCCTCCAAGTCTATAAATCGACCATTTGCCCTTGCATGGAGTATTGCTGCCATATATGGTCTGGAGCCCCTGATGTTTGCCTCAGGGTTCTTGATAAGATCCAGAGACGGATATGCAATGTGATTGGCCCTGATCTGTCATCTCGTCTGCAGTCGCTCTCTCACAGACGCAATGTTGCCTCGCTCTGTCTTTTTTACAAATACTTTCACGGTAATTGCTCCGAGGAGCCTTCTATAACCCCTTGCGTGATAGTGGCCTCCATCCTTGCTTAGGGTGATACGCTTAAAAAAAAAAAATAGTTACAATACCCCCATCTTAGAAATATAGACAGATGTAAATGGAATAGAGTTAGGAATATTTTGTGGTGTTAGTTTTGCAAGTGAGGGATTACTCAGATTCCTTTACCTTGTTGTAAACTTTAAAAACTAACAAATCTAAATATATTTTCCATGAGATTTTCAGTTACTTAAAATCCATCTATGAATCATATTGTGTCTGACATGCCATCTTCCCAACAATAATGATGTCTGCTCTCAATCAGAGGCCTTGCTTCTGGATGTAGTTTATTGTCATACCCAGGACAATAAAAGAGCTGAGCTACAGGTTTGAATTGGATGAGATTGACTTTGCAGGAAGGTTCTACCTTGTAATGAGTGTAGTTGCTTTAAGAATTGTAGGGAAGAAGTTTAGAACTTTCAAAAGAAATCGATGCAACGCATAAATTGATTGATTCATTTTTTTGTGGTTTTTCATTCCAATGCACTTGTCTTATGAATTTCAATATTTTTTTGTATCATCCCATACACAGATTATCCTAATAATTTCTTTCAACTTCTGCTTGCTCATAAAAATTGCAGAATTATTAAATGCAAGACATATTTGTTTTTTGTTTTTAAATCTAACAGTAAAAATTCATGTACAGAGTTTGATTTTTCAAAGTTTTCTTTGGTAATTCTAGATACTAAACATAAAATTCAAAAGAGGAGGAGGTTCTGTTAAGATGTTTTTTTGTTTCACAAAAGACCAAAATCTGCTTCTCAAATATCTGCTGCTTCCTCACTCTTTTGGCATTGCTTCTTCCAATATAAAAAGATCAGCACCAAAATTATGAGACTTCCAGACACCAAACTAACTAAACTATCCAGCATCAATGACATATCATTGCTTCCATAATAATCTCTAATTTTTTCTGAAATGAAAATAAAAATGTTTGTAAAGATGTGGCAAAGAAAAGCATTGAAGGAAAACCAAGAAAAATAAAATTAAATATGGATGAAGGATATTGATTTATTGCCAACAGGATATTGCTATGACTTCTTGGGAAAGACTGTAGAGTAGTTCCCCATTGCTTTCTCCACAGTTTTGAACTGAGAGTAATCCCAGTCCAAAACTATCTATCAACCAAGGCTATAAAACTAAATCTACCCTATTATTTAATCCACAATCACTACTAATTCAATTACACAGGCATTATTTAACATGAGTCAACTAAGATCAATAGATATAAGGGTGGATCCTACCTTGACAAGCTGAATTTTGATCTGAAATTTTCACTGCATACTATTCAATCTATATTATTAATATTCACCACTGAGTTAAGTGCATTGACATAGAAAGAGTTTCTTTTTTAAATAGTTGTTGCATAAGATAAATATTTTTAAAATTATTATTCAACAGTTAACTTATTGATTTTCATTGATATGAGGTGGAATGATTATATTGAATCAATTGCTAGGTCTGCTGTTAAAAATGTTGATTCACAATTTTTCTTGTCAGAATCTATCTTACAGTTTTATAAGTCTGTTATTCATTCATGCATTGAATATTTCTGTCATATCTTGTTTGGTGCTTCTGATAATGGCAAGGAACATACATGTTATATTTAAGAAAACAAGACAAGGAATTTATTTATAAATTTACACATTTGAAGTTGTCAGTAGCTTGTTTCAGGAAAAGGAATCAAATATTTAAAGTTTGTAGTTTCGATGAATTGTCAAGAAGAGAAAATGTTCATATCAAATCATCAGACACAAAGTAATACTCTAAAATGTTTAAAGCAAATTGAGAGAGTTCGTTTTTCACATAAAAATTATATGGTTGTATTCAACATGAATGAAAAGATATATTTTAAGGTACTTAGCTTTGGAGTTGAATTGATTCCTTTGAAATTGTCCTGCTCTCATTAGAGGCTGATAATGTATCAGTGTATAATTTGACACTGGCATTATTCAGATGTGTGGAACTCTGGCTTTCTGCTTTTTCTTTCGCCTTCTCTTGATTCGACTTTCTCTGCCTATTTATATCAAAAGGCGATTTCACATTGGTTTGTTACTTTTTTCTCAGTTTGTAAGCTGCTCCCTTTTCCATTGATCAAAATAAATTTTCACATAGGCTTCTTAAACTTGGTCTTTTCTTCAGCCCAGAGCCAATCCATTTTCTATTGGTCAAAATAAATTTTCTCATAGGCTTGCAAATTTGAAAACAGTGGAGGAAAGAGAGTTATTTTTATTTTGTATTCACCACACTTCTGCTATGTATTTCAAGATTCTTAATAAAATACAGAAGAATCTGCAATGTTATTGGTCCTGATCTTGTCTTCAGTTACTTTCCCACTACCATAACATAGCTTCCCTGTGCCTTTTCTATAAATATTTTCATGGCAATTTATTTTTCTGGTGAGCTTTCTTCTTTGAGACCTTGACTTTATGAATTGAAATGCAGTACTAGATTGGCTGAGAGATATCTTCATTTTACAATTGAAATTGTAACCATAAGTTCTGTGATAAAAGTTTCTTTTGTCACACTTCTTGTTTGTGGAACTCTCTTCCGGCTTCTTGCTTTCCACTCAACTTTGAGCTTGAAAAGTTTAAATGCAATGTCAGTTGTCCTGACTTGGCATCTTGGCTTCAGTTTAAATGCAAAATCTTTAACAACCAATAAGAGAAATAAAAAACAATTTCAAAGAAGAATCTGCAATGTTATGAAAGATTTCTGATTGACATTAAATTCAGTTCAGACTTCTGGTATTTCCTGACATGAATCATGTGCTACAAAAGCGAAAACAATGATTAATCCACGGAATCCTGTTAAAGAATGCTTTCAAGCAGATAATGTTTCATTCAAACTCCAAATTCTGTATCTCAGCAAAGAAAAGTCAATGCTAGTTGCAGTATTAACTGTTGATTATGAAGCTATAGAAAACGCCTTTCTCTGAATTGAAATTGTCTCCTATTCTCTATTAATTTGCACATTCTGCTCAAATTGAAAAATGCTTGTTTATTTGTCATTGTTTACTTATCTTAATATAAGAATTTCTTTTCTCAACTTTGCTGAATATTGTTATCAAGTAACAAAAAAATTAAGTTAGAAAAATTATATTTGGAGTACATACACACTGATGCATCTCTGTATGAAAAAAAGAAGAAATTTTTCTGTGTGCTTTGATTATAAATAATATTTTTTTTATAACAAATATTAGAGTATATCAAAAATATGTTCATACCTTTGCACCAAAGCTTATGTCATGTTGTTGGATTACCACTCCTTGATGATGATATTTGAAAAGGGCTTCCTCTTTTCTATTTGACTTTTGGAGCAGCAACACCATTTTCTTTCACTCCAATAGAGACAAAACATGTAAGTACTTCAGAGACACGGGCTAAAGATTGTATTGAACTGTTCATAACTTCATCTTCATTTCTTTCTTTATCCTTTTGTAACATGTCTTCTTAATGCATTTATTCATTGTTGTTTGTTTGAATTCTATGTTTTGTTTTGAAATTATTTTTACCCAGACTCATATGAGTTTGCCAAATACTGTTTGCAGGACAAATGTACCAGGAGACATAAAATGATAATACTTTTCATTCCTGTAACAATGTACACATCTAAAGACTATCTATGACTCCACTACATTTATTATTATTGTTATTATTATCAATACTAATTGTCAGGATGTTTTCCCAGTTACTACAATCTTGACCTCTTCAAGTCTAGGGTTAACCATTACCTTTCCTACATAACTCCACAAACTTCACTTCTCACCTTTTCATGTGCTCACACAACACAGTAACCCTCTACCTTCAGAGGCTTCTTAGCAGCTGACCTAGCAGTGGATTCAATATAATCTTTCCACTTCATGTCAGCCGAAAACATTAGCCTGAGAAAGTGCAACAAGTTACTCTCTTTGAGGTTAGCATCAGCGATTCTGATGGAAGGCAGAAAGGAGTCTCTTTAAAATTTTTCTCTAAAATTTTTTATTTTACAAATATCACCCTAATTAAAAAGAACATATTTCTTTACATTGAAAGTACTTTGAGGGCCTACTAATAGCAATATTACCAACTATAAACCCACATCAAAAATATTACATTACATCACCAACTATTATTGAATCTACTCTTAAAGAATCTAATATAGGTTTATCTAAAACAAACGGTATGTATGTAAAAACATTCCCAAATAAACATGCGAAAAACTATCAAACATGATGTATACTAGACATATGCACACACTTACAAATATACATTATCATCTGAATCCCACATAGACAAACTAGAATTATTATACACTTGCATACATAAAGCAATATTTACAGTTTTTCAGTTAGGCTTGGAATCTGTTAAAACTTCAAATGGAGGCATCATCTCTCCTTGAATTTGGAACACCATGAATTATACTAATGTTTGTTTAACAAGTTGAATGCACATGAAACATGATTAACCAATGAGAATCAAACAACAAAAAGTAAATATATCAGAATTTCTTTCTTCTTTTTCTCCATATTTTATTCTCTGAATAATAGAAGGGAAAATAATTATATTGATAAATGTTTCCTATTTCTTCTTTATCTCATCATACTTTGATTTAAGCAGTGTGTTTTGTATTATGGAATCTTTTTTGGCATGTTTGTAAATATTGTCTGTTATTAGATAGAAAATAAAGTTTGTATGTGTTTTAATATGGTATGTAGCGATTTTCCAAGCATAGCTTAGATGTGGCACAAGGCCGAAAGTAGGAGGCACCCAGTGAGAATCAAACTCACTACTCAGTGGTAATTGTTCTAGTGAGACAAGCTTGCTAACCATTACACCGCCTCGAGGTGTCCCTTTTAATATGGTATGTATGTGGGCATGTAATTGTGTTGGAAATAGGGTTTATTTTATGTAACTGTTCTTAACATTAAGTTGTATTGTATAACCCTCAGCATCTCTTGCTATATTAGTCCTTTACATTTGGTGAATAGTGTAAGAATCTTATTGGTGGTTATTTAATATTATCAATTTTTAGTTAGTTAATATTTATCTATTAACAGTGATTATTGAAATCTTATTTATGATATAACAATTAGTAATATTAAATTAAAATAATACTTAAAAAATGATATTACACTGTCTTCCAAAAATTTCACAATTTCACAAATTTTTTTAAAAAAATGGAAAATTCACAACAATGGAAAATAACTTTTGATATTTTTTTAATCTATTCATCCCAAGAAAAACAATAAAACCATTAAGATGTAAAGTGGCTATTGGGAATTAAAGAGAATGAGAAAACATTAGAATGAATCAGAAACCCAACACAACCTCTATTCTAGTTCAAAAGACCAAGGAGGGTGCGAACTGGGTGATAGTAGAACCTATATACTTGTAATGACAAAAGTACGCAGGTGTAGGTTTTAAGAAAGCTTTATTTAACTTAGAATACAAGGTTTTCATATAGTGTTGTTTTATACTTCCAGTAAACAGAAATAGTTCTCTCAAAGAGGAAAGTAACATAACAAAACCTCTAGTCCTGTTCAAAAGACCAGGGATGAGTGTAAACCGGATGATAAGCAAACCTATCTACTCCATGGCAAGCAATATAAAAATGACTAAGCCAAAAACATGGTCTGTAAATAAGTGTAATCATTATAAACTATCCAAAAGGCAAAATTTAATTTTCAAGTATAATTGTTTTGACAGGTAGAGATTCAAAAGATAAAACTTTAATGTTTGTATTTTCAGAGACAATACAATTAGTTGACTTTCCGTGTCTATGTGTCAAGTACAATATATTATTAAAAAGTACCTTTGAAAGACAAAAATATACTATTTAATAAATAAATGGAGTGTCTACTCAAATATGAGTATCAATAAAAATAACATTTTGAAATGATAAAAAATCTATTGTCTTAAAAAATAAAAATCCTTTATTTTAGAAAATTACTTTATGTTTAGATATGAAACTGAGCAAATATGAAAGATTTCAAGGAATTCATGAAAGACTCTGCTTAAAGGCACTGTTCAAGTTATGCTTGATTGGCAAGGCTGCCCAGTGGCCGAGTTGGTTAAGGCACGTCAGATGAAACAACAGTTTCTCTCTACTCAGAGGGATGCATGTTCGAATCCTGCAAGAAAGCGCATATTTTTCTTTAATAAGATTTCCCAAATATTCAGGCCAGTAGACGAAAATAAATATACTGTTTAATAAATAAATGGTGTGTCTACTTGAATGTGAGTATCCACTAAAAATAATGTTTAAAGTGATATATATGTATGTATGTGTGTGTATGTGTGTGTGTGGGGAGGGAGTGTCATTATCCTTTTTGTATAATTAAGTTTCTTTTTCCAGTTGAGGGTGATGTTTAGGAAGTATATTGTATATATACTTCAGGTTAATGATATTACTTCAATATATTATTTAATACATTACAGTGGATACTTGTATTTGAAATAAACACTCCATTTTTATTTTATTTTAAATAGTTTGTATTATGTCTTTCCAGGTTGGAGGCTGTGTATTCATAATACAAACTGTTTAAGGTAAAAATAAAAATGGGGCATCTATTTCAAATATGTGTTTCCACTGTAATAATATTTAAAGTAATGAAAATTGTCAGATTAAATATAAATCCATTAATTATTTATGATTTAGGATCAAATATAGAGCAAATATGGATTGGAATCAGAGAGAATAATAGGATAAGACACACAGGGGAAACATTTATAAATCTAACATGTTTTGCTTTTATTAAAGCTTCATCAGAGAATGAAATATAGACAAGAAAAAGAAAATTCTGCTCTCTTTAATTTTTTTTAATATTAATATTTTTAAATTTAAAATAGCAGAATTTTCGTTTTTGTCTCCATATTTCATTCTCTGATGAAGCTTTAATAAAAGCGAAACATGCTATGTTAGATTTATAAGTATAGCAAGCATTGATGTTTATACAATAAATACGTTTTTTTGTGCACATGTTTAGATTTTCATTTTTAATGTACGCCGACTTTTGCATCCCCCTGAGGGGGATATATATATATATATATATATATATATATATATATATATATATATATATATATATATATACATGTATATATATATATATATATATATATATATATATATATATATATATACACATGTATATATATATATATATATATATATATATATATATATATATATATATATATATATAAAAGGCAGGATATGTGTGTGTGTGTGTGTGTGTGTGTGTGTGTAACAAATGCATGGCTGCAATTTTCGACGGATTTGCACCAAAATTTACATGCACATGCTCCAAGTTAGCAGAAAGGCCAAGACTGACTTTGCATTTCCCAACTCCCATCGATAGTGGAAATAACGACATTTTCATGCTTCTACGCAAGTTTTCATGTAGTTTTTAGCCATTTTCTACTGGCCAGAGTGAGAGCTTACAGCTGGCTGCCACGAATAGGCAGGAAGATTCTATTGGCCAGCGTGAGAGCCAACAGCTGACTGACACGAATGTTAACTAGCATGCTAGCATGCAAAAAAAATCGATAGCTGCATTTGTCACAAGTGGGAAAAATTTAAATCTGCATGGCACTTTACTCCAATTGGCTCATTCGCTTGCTTAAACTCAACGTTGATTCTGATTCCGCAGAACTGGGTTGGGTGTGAAAAAGTATTTGTTGTTAACATTCTTTTTTCATTCGTTTTTTCCAGTTACGAGTCCTTTTTTAAAGCTGATCGTTTTGTGTTCATTTTGTTTAGTTCTTTTTTTGTAACAGATTTAATGTTTAGTATAGAGCTTAGAAAAAATTTGCAGTGTGAGATAGGCAAGAAATAAGGCATGTAGCAACATCAGCACAGCAAAAGGCACTCCTTTAAAGGCAAGGAAGGGCAAAAATATTTTAAGTCAAGTGATAGCGATTGCTGTATGAGTTTTGAATCAAGCACGGGCAACACCGGGCCATGCTGCTAGTATATATATATATATATATATATATATATATATATAGTTGGATTGATATGAGTTTGACAAACTCACATCAATCCAACTAAGTATGTTAGCTCTATCACTGATATTGAGTACTTTCCAATAAGTACCGCGCATATATAATATATAATATATATTATAAATTGCACATATATATATATATATATATATATATATATATATATATATATATAAAATGAAGAGGTTATAATGGTTCCAACGAGAGAAAAGTGTGTATATTAAAAAGAAGAGAGGTATCGCAAACTTTTTGGGTTGTAATGTGGATTTTAAAAAAAAATATTATTCTTTATTTTTCATAATTTTACAACACGTGTTTCTGGTCTCGCGACCGTCTTCAGGTAAAGGGTGGAAATTTCCACATATTATTAAAAATAATTAATTTTTTTCCTTTATGTTTTTCAATGTTAAATATTCTCGATATGAGACATTTATATATATATATATATATATATATTTATATTTATACATACACATTTCACATATATATATATATATATATATATATATATATTGATTGATTGACTGCATTTATGAACCATAGATCCATAACTAAGGAACTATTTTTATTTTTTTATGGATGCACACTAAAAATGGGTCTTTTAAATTCTTGGATTATGCATTTGTTGTTTTATTAGTTAGATCTGAAAATATTTTTACCGTCAAAAAAAGAAAATGTTTCTGGTTATTACAATACATTCAATTTTTTTATTGTCTTTCCACACTGGATAAAGTTAAACATGTTCACATTTGGTTTTTTAAATTCTATTTCTCACTACTGTTTTCGGTTTCAAAACTCGACTATTTGGTGGAATTCTTTAGTGACACGACTCTCATATTATTATCTTTTTAAACCTTTTTCCAGTTTATGAGAGCTGGAGCGTCTTCATTTTTTTTTTAAATCATATTCTGAATTTAAATACAATATAGATAGATCAATATTTAAAAAAAACGAAAAACAAAACCATTTTTTCTCGAGTGTTAGCCTTCGCCGTTTTATCTGAGTAATCATTTCTAGTTCTCCTTTTTCTCATCAAAGATGCCCTTTTCGTCTTTTTTCCTAATCCTTATTTCCACCCACAACTAATTCTCCCTCACGCACAACATTCCTCCTCTCTTTTTCCGATGATCCTTTCTTCCAATTCTCCCCCTCTATATTTACTCTATCTTCTCTACCACGAGCGTAATCTCCCCCCTTTCTTTCTTTATTCCTCTTCCTACACTGTTCTCTCTTTTGTATACGAAAAACGAAGACCTATCACAACTACCAACAGATGTTACTGCCCTAGATGGATTCTTCTCTTTTGCATTTATTCCTCTCCAAGTTATTCATTTAGTTTCTTTTACTCTACAATTTTATTCCGTATTCTCTTCAACGTTTATTAATTGTTTGACCGTCCATCCGTTTAAAATGCTGCGATTATGCTTCTAGTAAGAAAAAGGAAAAAGAAATAGTAGCACTATTTAATTCTTCCAACTACTGCTACATCTCCACGAGTCAGCAACAATAAGCAAAGCATTTCTTGATTACGTCCTTTAAACTGAGAAAATTGACGCAATAATTGACGATCTAATCTCGATATTTTAATTCCGGCCATGTTATATATTTCTGATAACAACGATAGGGGGGAAAAAAGGTTAGATATTTATTAAAATACGGGGGAAATAGCTGCGTGACTGAAGCTGGCCAAAACAAAGCTTAAAAAGCCCGAGCGGCTGCTGTGCAAAAAAACAATCATCGTGATAGACCAAGATAGTCATCTTAATATTGTTAAAAGGAAAAAACCTGTACGAACAATTATAGAATCCCTTGTGGATAAACAATTGCTATTGAATATAGAATCACTGATTATTTTTGAATTCTCGCAACTGAAGAAGGGAAAACTGGAGACGAAGTGGCGGTTCGTCGTCAAGAAGCGGAGGCGGAAGAAAACATGGCGCGGTTCGGCGACTCGGTTATTATTGTCGCCGCTGCTGTCAATGTCGTCGACTCTTCTTTCTTTTTCTTGTTGTCCTCAGTAAAGAAAGAAGACAGCACCTGAATGAAATAGAAAAAAAGTGTCGTGGCACCTGGTCATCCAAGTGGTCATTTGGGACAAGAAGAACAATAGGAGCAAGCCAAGATTTCACTCGGCCAGGACAACCCCCCCATTCAATGAATAGGAAAATTACTTAACAAGAAAAAAAAGGGGGGACCTAAATACTAGGGGAAAAAACTGAATCTAGAAGGACAATTATTCAAGCTACAACACTTGAAGAAAAAAAGTCAAGTCATCAAAAAAAAAAAAAAAAAAATTGTCAACCTTTACTCTTTTTTTGTTTATAATTTTTCCAGTTGTCCTGACGGCGGACGTCCTCCCCTCCTGATCATTGCTTACTTTGTTTTGTCCCTTAAAAAAAAATCTAGTTTCTCCTTCGTCTGAATATTATTTTTATCAATTGATGGTGGTTTTCGAAATTTGAAGCAGCAAAAGAAGTTAGTACTTGAAATCAGACAACTTAACCTTTGCCGTTTTGTTAGAATTGTCACTTCTCTCTAACTCCAAGAATGACCTCAGGTAAGTTAAAGAATGAATTAAGAAGCAAAAGTATTCCTCTCTAATTAGTTTATTTTTAAACTAATTAATAATTTTCCTTTTTCTCTAGTCAAAAAACATAATACTTCATCCCTATTCTTGATATTTCTTGCATTTTGTTCTAATTAGCGGATTTTCCAATTAACCATGTGATTTGTTTCGGTTTGATTAAAGGATTTTTTTGACTTATTGTTAAAATTCAGTTCAGTATACTTACTTGAACATATATATTTTTTAAGATCCATTTTTTTAAACAAAATTAACTTTTTGCATCTTTTATGCAAAAAAAAAATCATTTCTTTTTTTTTTTTTTACTTGCCTGAAAAAAAAAATGAAAAGTTAAATGATGAAAATAATTGAATTAAAATTTGGCATTGATTTGTTTTTTTTTTCACTTTCACTAATGCAATTTATTTCCATGGCGTGTTTAATGTAATGTTTTTATGAGTGTTTTCCTGTCAGCCACCTGTCCTTTTTTTAGTAAATAAATCAACAACGTTATATTTACTCTGATTAAAACAAATCTGTTTATTTTTTGTCTTTTAAAATCAAACCATGACACATGTTGTTGCAATTTTCAGCAGAAAAATTGTAAAACACTTCTGTACTTTTTTTATGCTAACTTGTTTCGATTATTTAAGTAATAAAAAAAATGAATGTATATTTCCCTTTTATTGACACAGAATTCTTTAATTTTTTGCACTTGAAACTAAAATTAACTTATTCTATGAAAATCTTTAATTTTCGTGTTAATTTATTTTTATAGCAAAATTTTACATTAATAGTTTCTCAGAATTCCCCAAACACTTAAGTTTACTTGTACTCGCATGTGTGGGATTTTCTTTGGCATTTTTCATTGATCATAAACTTAAAGAAAGGTTAAAAACCGTAATAATGGCTTTCCCCGCAACAGTAATTCCCAACTGAAACGTACATCTAAATAGTAACACCATAGATGAAATTGAAATTTATTCACTTTTTACATCATGTTTTTGTTTTCAATATTAAAACTCGGTTTTAGACCGGAGATAATACTCCTTTTTTATTTTTGTTTTTTGCATTTAAAATTATTCAGAATATTAATGACTTTCCTACTACATAATAATTTCCAACTGAAATAAAATCGATAATAATAGAAACGAAACCAGATTCTTTCCGCCTGCTTTTCCAAATTCCTCTATTTTTTTTTTTTTTTTTTAAGACCGATAATTGTACTATAAAAAATCCTGCTCATATATTTCCTTAAAAAAATTCTGCTATGAACTTGTAACTTAAAGCACTTTTTACCGTAATGTTATCTGGCACGTGACAAGACATTTAAAAAAAAAAAAAAGGCAATTAAATTGAAATCTCCAATATTTTACCAATCGGTAGGCTTAAAAATATCCAATAATAATACTAAATAGTAGTAGTAACTAACAGTACTGAGTACGCCAATGTCAATTCTTATATATAATTGTTATTGTTATTATACGATCTGTCCAGATCTTATGGTGTCCGCGTATGATTTTCATTTGCCACCTGTACAAACTTAATTATTTCTATCTTACCCAGGCCGGGGCACCAGCTTAATAAATCCTAATTTCGTCCTGCGATCCTTACAGGTGTCAATAAGAAGTTCAGCTTGAACAAACTATATTTTAATTTTACTAACTGAAATTACAAAACACAGTTACCCTTAACTGCACGATCCTCTGGATAAAGCGAAAGATCTTCAAAAATGTTTCCTATTTTCTAGTATTTCTGGAAGTAGAAAACCAGATCTTTTTGGAATAAGCCTACAATAGCAGTAGTATCTTTTAAATATCGAAAATGCATAAAAAAATTTGGATTTTTTTTTTTCTGTGTGCAGCTTCAGGCCACCTGTAAACTTATAATTTTAATTAGTTATACAATAATTTACTGATAAAACTGGCATTTAAATCTTGTCCAATTGGTGTACCCTTATGGACCATTTTTAACTTGACCAACTAAGTCCATTGGGCTTTCTCAAGATACATTTAAGAAGCTTGTAAAATCAATTTGGTTCTTCAGACATTTAAAAAAAAAAGAAAAAAAAGTGCTCTCTTTGTGGAGTAATATTTAGTGAATAAGTTTTAAGTTAACCTTTTACATAGGGCATGCTCTGAGAAACCCACATATTTTGCTGTTGAAAACACATGACTTTTGGTTTTGGTACTTTGCATCATTTTTTCCCTCTCTCTCTCAAATAATGAATGGGAAGGTTTTTCTGATATACCATATGTAATAATTTTTTACTTGTAAATATTTTGGATGGTTAAATGTCAGCTCTTATTCAAACCTAAACATTTGGCTATTCCAATTGCCTAGGTCACAAACTGAAATGATTTGTATGTTGCTGTCACCTGATTTTATGTGTTAGTTACAGTATGGGGGGAAAAAAATCAATCGGCCCTTCCTTTTACGATGTAAAGTGAGTCTGTTACTACTATTATAGCTGCAGTAGTAGGGAGCCTCTGAAAGTCAGAATATAAATTGAATTAGTATATAGCCTTTTCACTAAAGCTAAGGAAAAAAAGAAAAGCTTTTTCTGAAGTGGTGCCTCACTATGTGAGGCATCGATTAGCAAAATAATTTCACTGATAATTTCTATTGTGAGTCTGATTCTCACTGAGCGTTTCATTTATGTATCAGTAAGCAAAGACCAATAAATGTCAATTGTTTTTTCAGTGATATTTCTTTTTCTACTTGTATCATTTTTACTTGCTCTTTTAATTAGCGTAAGTGTACAAATTAATGTGACCTATAAAAATCGGCAGGTAATTTACTCTAGTCCTTCAGTTAAAAATAGTTTTTGCTGTTAAAAAGCTTTTATATTTTATCAATTAACAGTTGGACATTTGTTACATTGAGTTCATGACAGTTTTATTCACATGATTAGAGAAAGGCTGGTGATATTGTTCCAATAAATATGGAGTTTACCATGACCTACTTCTACTGCTCAGTGACCTGAGAAAAATAAGAACTGATTCCATTTCAAAATTCAAGACACTTTTCTAATATCAAAAATGTAAAATTTTCCATAATTCTTTTTTTTATTAAAAAATTATTGAAATTAACATTGATAACAGATTTTGTACAAAACTGTACACATGCACACACAATTTTGTGTCAATTTTAAGCTTACAATCAGCTTTTCCAAATTATGTATAATCTTTCTCAGACAAGGAAGGAATTCCATCAGAAATTGGCAGTTCATTTCTGAAGAAAAGTGCAAAAAATGTGGTCCAAGCACATTTGCTGCCTACACGCGCACACACACACACACACACACACACACATATATATATATATATATATATATATATATAATTAAACTCTAGCTTGTAAGATTCAAAATAAAGGACATAACAAATTTTACAAAATGCATCAAATCTTGAATTGTGATGTTCTATTTTTGGATAGAATTACAAATTTATGCTTCCTGATATTTTAGCAACCAGATTAAAATTGAATTACCCAAAACACTGATGGTTCACTTTAACTTTTTTTTTCTTTGTTAATGAATTCCAAATGAACTTATCAACCAAAAAATATTTTTCTTAATGGGAACTACTGTCCTAATATTAAAACAGTTTTTCAATTCATCTGCATTTGGTTTTAACCTTTATGTGAATCCTAGTATATTCTTTATTTTTGTAATACTAATGTTTGCATAATACAAGAACCAAGAGTCACTCAAGGTAGAGGGTTACTGTATGGTGTTGTATGAGTGTAAGAAGAGGCAAGAAGTGAAGTTCATAGGATTATATAGGAAAGGTAACGGTTAATCCTAGACTTGAAGAGGTCAAGATTGTAGTGATTGTGAAAATATCCTGCCATGAGTCTGTTCCACAAAGCAGCAGTTCTTGGAAAGATACTGTCTCAATGGAAATTACTTCTTGCTAATGAAATACAAGGGAATGGGAATGATTCACACTGGTGTACATAGCATGGTGGGTCCTAGTTGTAAAGGTCAGTGGTGGTGGGACTAAGGAATTTAGCTCTTCCGAAAAGGAGAGGCTCAAATCACTGCAGTGAGAAAAGAGCTGTAGAGTGGAAAATAATTAATCGCCCTCAAAGCCACATAGTTACTTTTTGAACAAAACAAGCAATTGAGGGCAAGGCAACTCCAGCCCAAACATGGCAGCAATTCTTCATTTTTAGTCTGATCTGGCTCTTGTAACAGGAGGAGTCAGATACTTACTGGAGTGGCACAATAAGCCAACCATTTTTCTTTGTTTTTTTTTTTTTTTTTTTTCAGTATGTTTTACCAATAGATGGGATACATGAGCTCCACTTGGTCTGGGGAGAGCTCAAGTCCCAATAGATGTTCAGGGCAAGGACCCTCCTTGAGAGAAGACTCATCCATCATAATAGGTGGAAATTGAGGGTCTGCTTGGTGGTGGTGGAATATTACAAGTTTTGGCCAAATTGAATTTTACTAACAAGTCCTTTCCCCAGTGAACCACCTGGGCTAGGTCAAAGGAGAGATGAGCTGCTAGGTTCTGGTCTTCCAGATTTTTGAAGGTATACCTAGAAAACTTGTCATCTGAATAGATACTCACTAATGCTCAGAGTATGCTCTTAGGCAGATCATTAATATAGAGTAGAAAGATGGTAGACCTTAGGCGAGGACCCTGTGGAATGCATTGATCTTTGTGGAATTCTGATGACTGGCCATTAATGACCTTCAGAAATCTACCTGTTAGGAAGGACTTTATAATTGTGAGATCCCTTCCAGAGATTTCATAGCTTGTCAAAGGCCTTTGATATATCCAGGACACTGGTTGAATAATCAATACAGAAACTGGATACATTTTTTAACATATTTTAAACTCTCTCCCACAACTAAAAAAAAAAAAAAAAAAAAAAAAAAAACTTTCCAAAAGAAATTTAATTTGACATGCAGATTAAATATTTCTTTCATTTCACACTTTCTTAAATTGGAGCAAATTTTCTTTCTATATTTTTTTTCCATCTTTGCTTGTTTTCATGATGTTAATAGCCCATTTCTAAATAAAAACCAGTTACAACAGTGGATTTATATCATACAATTCTTATAAATTAACTTTAATTATTCTAAAATTCTTTTTCCAGCTAAGCATTCAACATAAAATATTTTCTTCCCATAAGATCAAATAAGACTTTCTTTTAACACTCAGATTTTGTCATTCTCATTTCAATAAAAAAATTACTTGTGATGATTTAATGTTTGTTTCTGCTCATATTTTTTTTTTTTTTTTTACTGTTGCAAAAATATTTTCTTCTCAGACTTGAAAAGTAATGAGTTACAATGCTAATAATACCACTTAAATTAGATTAGCCAATTATCCATAGAATGTTCTTTCCTTCTAATCTCACTTAACTATAATTATAACAGCATTTTTGCCATAAATTATTCATTGTTATAAAAATGTAATTGATGCTTTGTTTCATTTAATGAAAGCACTATAAAGCTAGTTTCACATTTTAAGAGAAAATATTTTTAATATATATTTATTTTTTAATTAACATATTTGAAGTGTTATTTCCTTATATTTAAAAGAGGCTTCCTCCTCCTTATTAGTGCCTAATATACTCTAGCTAAAGATTATATGAAGACCTTGATGCAGTGGTTGTAAGATGCATATATCTTGCATTAAAGCTTTATTTGAATAATTATTTGGTTTCCTTGCTTTAGCACGACACTTTGCAAATTTGTCTTTCTTTTCTTCTTATCCTGCCAATTGTCATTTCATTACACTTTTTATTAATCCTGTATTGCATTGTGCACTCTTGGGATCTGTACTTTGCAGTTATCATTGGAGGCACTCCCAACTTACCCAGCATCTAACACTAACCTACCAAGCATCTAGATGCTGTGTACATTGTAAAAGTTTACTTCCCTTTTCCATACTATTTCTTTTAACCTATTTCTTGAAGCTGGCTTTCAGATGGTGTACTTGACTTGTTAAACAATAAGGAAATTATAGAGTTACATCTTCATTTCTCTTTGTAAATTTTTATTTTCCAATTTTTTTTGTCCATGTCTTGCTTCAGTTAACTTTTCCTTTTAATCTTGCCTGTAGATTCTGACTGTATCCGATGAAATAGAAAACTGATCTATTTAGATAGGTTGAAATGTTTACTGATAAGTCGGTTGTTCCTCCCCCTCCTTCATTTATCAGGAGCTGGTATGGTCAAAAGTGGGTGTAGAGCAAAGAACCCAAGTAGTAGCATATGAAACTTCAGTTTTCTCTTCCATCTGAGGTAGTCAAAAAAAATCTGTTTTGGATTTGTTGGCCCAGATTTCAGATGGGGAGGCAGAGAGACTTAAAATTCTCTTATCACCCCCCCCCCCCTCCTGAATTTGCTCATTAATAACATGGTTGGTTTCATTGCTAAACTCTTACTTGTTATTGTCAAATTTGAAATATTAAAGCACTTGATTTTGATCACTGTCACAATTAATGTCCACTCAAAGTAGAAAGAGCTGACTAATTTGAAATGGGGAAAAAAATTATTTCTAACCTAGAAGACTATCTAAAAGAAAAATTATCCTACAAAGAATTTTTTTTTTATAATGTAAATTTAGTAAGAAATTAGTTGGTCATTTAGGATATTTTTATTATGATTTTATAAATGATTTTATAAATTTTTGAGTTTGCATTTTGAGAGGAAATCTGTACTTTGCAAAAGAATGTCACTTGTGTTTGCTTTTTTATAAATTGAAGTGGATAACTGTTAAAATGTAGACATTTGGGATCAAAAACGTTTGTTTTTTGTTTTTATTTTTTACTTGGACCTGTGCAAGGATTTTTGTACAATTAGTCATAACACTTAAAAACATTTTTTTTTCCCATATAAATATGTTGTCAGTACTTAAGCTAATAAAACAACTTGAAAGATGAAATCCAACTCAACTTTATATTTTTTCTAGGAAGTGTAATCGTAGTTGAAGATTTAACCAACTATTTTAAAACATTTAAAATTTGTATAAAGAACGTATTTTACTCTTTATAATTATTTCCCCAACATAAGTTAAACATCTCCTTATACTGAATAGAATTTTTCTTTGGTTAAGTAACTGTTTAGTAAAATATATATATATATATATATACATACACACTTAAACTTTTCAGTTAACCTGATGAATATTTATAAGTGTCTCTTAGTTTTTCCAAATTTTTAAATTTAACATTTTTACTCTTGCTTATCACAAAATAAAATCCTTACATTTGCCTTGATAAAGTCCAGAGGATGAAACATCTTGGCTAAGATAATTTTTCTTGATTTTTATTCATATATAACAAAAAAGTGTTGATTATTTCATTATAAATCAAAGAATTTGATCTCTAATTTTGAATAGTCAATCTTATATTTTTGTAGTAACTAAAACTTTGTTTTAAAAAAAATGCTGAAGGAAAATATTTACATTATTTCAATTATAAATACCATATATGTAATATAATGTTAATATTCTTTAGACCTCACTAAGACTTTTATTTGGTTCATGGAATAATCTTTTTGTTTTCCTTACTATAAAGACCGAACAATATTTCTCATTGCTGCTGGTTTTAATAAATAAAACTTTTGAAAAGGAAATACATTGCTTGATAGAAGGAATTGCAAACTATAAGTGCTAAAACTTTGGCCAATATAAAGTGATATTTTCCTTATTGCTTTATCAGTTGGTGTGATTCAAATAAGTTAACTTTCAATTACTGTACTGGGTTCAAATTCTTATCAAGGTACTTTGCATTTTATTTGGATTTTGGCCTTTTGATATTGCACAATTCATTGCTGATAATACATGTTATCTTACGAATGAATGACATTAAGCTAAATATTCAGTTTTTGCATTTGACTTGTAAAGATATACAAAGTCTTTATCAAATATTGTCATATACAAAATATTTGTCTTATGACAATTTGACCTAAACGAACTCATTTCTATAACTAGAATTTTTTGCAACACATTGACACATGTTGAAATCCTCAGAGCATTTAGTATTGTTGAAGTTATTGCTAACATTTTTTGTCAAGATTTACAAACCCTGTGTTTTGTTCAATTTTGCAAACCAATCGATAAAATTTGAATTAGCTGATTTGTTTGGAAAAATACTTTGACAAAAACCCTACTTCATGGTTTAATAATTTGTTTAATTTTATAGGATTTCATGGTAAACAATATTTTTTAAGAACTTCCTTTTTAACAGTGAAGAATAAATTCTTAGGATTTCTTACACTTGAGCATGCAACATACAACTGGCCATGCATAAATATTTCTTTCTGGAGCCAAAATCCAACTTTTTGAAGTGTTTGGCCTTGTGATTTGTTTATAGTTCTTGCAAATACAGGGTAAACTGGAAAGTGGATTCTTGTATGTAAAAATGTAAAAGATATGCAAAAAACAATATTGCATTTTTATTAAAGTATTTGTTACTTTAATCATTAAGCTTTAGCATGCTGGAGGCAAAAATTGTCACCATAGAATTCTTTCTCTTTGCATGCTGTAGGCACATTCTGTTGCCTCGAGAGGGTTGCTATAAATAAACACTTGTCAACTGTTATTTCTGGAAATAACAGTTGACAAATGTTTATTTATAGCAACCCTCTTGAGGTGACAAAATGTGCCTACAGCATGCAAATGGAGAGAATTCTATGGCGACAATTTTCACCTCCAGCGTGCTAAAGGCTAAATTGTTTTTAAAATAGTGCAAGTACTTTGTATGTTAAATAATAAAACTGTTCATTTTTCCCAAAAATGAATGAAAATTTATTGTACTAAACTATACACCCATATAAAACCAACTTTACTTTGTACCCACTTACCTGTTTGCCCCTCTCCCCAAAATTTGGTTTTGATCAGTCAATAGTATGACTATTTTAGAGTGTGATGGATGGACTAACGAAAGTCACAGAATTTTGTAGATAGATTGATCTGTATGCACCTATATCCTATATATAGTTATTTGTGTGTGTATGTGTGTGTGTATATATATATATTTATATTTCCTTTAATGTTTCCCACAAATGTATCTCTTGTATAATAAATAGAAAAAAATGCTATTTTTATTTATCTTTATGCTGCCAATTCTTATCTCTTTTCTACTGAACAAACAAAATGTTAATATTTTCTTTTTTTAACATGGTTAGGATGCCATTAATGTTTGCTAAAGGCATGGACTTCTGCCCAGATTTATGAGAAAAATATTTTTGTAATGAAATGAATGTTATTGGATCAGAAATGTTTCTAAGTCCCATAACTCTGGAATTGGTAAAATTTGAATGTCCACTGAATATTGCCTGAAACAAGATTATGACTAATTTTTATTTGGAATTGTAGGTTTTGGTCACAATCTTTTTAAGCTGCCTACAAATCCCAAACAATATCTTGTCATGATTCTTGATATTAATAAGATTAATATTAATGATAATTCTTAATTGTTAATCTTGATGCTAAGAAATGGCATGATGGAAAAGTCTATTTACACTATTTACACTATTCAGGCTGTTGTCCTCATCTTTATTGTCGTATTCACAACATTTCAGTCATTGTATGCTCTGGTCTTCTGTAAATAGTTACAACACTTCATCTCTAGAAACATAGATGATGAAATATCACTGGAAAAAAAAATTGAATATAATGAAATGCTAATGTTTAAATTATTTTTTTTATTATTATGACCCATTTGATGGTTAAGTTATTTCTATATTTTCCCATGGTATCTGTGGCCAATGCTCCAGTCAGCTTCAAAGGTGGAGAGACTGACTTTGTTGGCATATAACAATTTTTTTTCTTACTTTTCATTCCCTCCTTCATATAGATTATAAATTTAGTAAACTAATGTCTATGTTTATACTACATTAGTCTCAAAAGTTGCAAAATTTGTATATGCATTTCATAAAATAAATGGAACCCCTCTTAAAAAGCATTAAGTATATTGTTTACAATATGCAAGTAGTCATAAGTTTTCTGTTTTTAGAAAGTATTGATTTCTTCATTCATCAATGTATCAAAAGGAAACCTTTCCAAATCCATTTATCATATTTTGGCATTAATAATACATTTCTATCTTTTTTATCAGTTTATTTTGGGATTGTCTCTAGAATCTATCTTGCATATTTATAGGTTTGCCATTCAACCATGCTTCAGATATTGCTGCCATATCTGGTCTGATTCTCCTGCTATATATCTAGAGATCTTAAAACCTAAAGAAGAATCTGCAATGTTATTGGTCCGACTTGACATCCCAGCTTCAGTCACTTTCCCACTGCTGTAATAGCTTCTCTGTACCTTTTCTATAAATACTTTCATGGTCATTGTTGAGATGAACTCTTTGCTATGGTACCTAGACTTTATTAATTTAAGCACAGTACTAGTTTGGCGACAAGATTTTGTCCATTTACAGTTGGATTGGATGCTAAAAGTTACTTCTTGCCTGTGAAACTCTCTTCCAGATTTATGCTTTCCAGCCAATTTTGATTTTCAAAAATATAAATGCAATGTCAATCACTATCTACTGTCTTCTTGATTCCTCCTCTTTTATTGTTCGCATTAAGTTTTTTTCTTATTTTCTAACACTCATTAACCCCTTGTGGCTTTATTGCCTTGTTTGGCGTGACATGATTAAAAAAAATGTAACAAAAACATTGATATTAAATCTTGTAATTTCCTTCTGCAGAATGAACATGACTAAAATTATCACTTCTCGTATTTTTAGTAAAACCTTCAAATTGTGAGATTATTTTAATATTCTGTTGTCTAATCTTGATATTTACTGAATTAATAAATAGCTGAAAGAAAAATTGTTAGTCTTCCAAGTTGATAGGGCTGATCTGCCTAGAAAACCAAGTTTACTTGAACACTTACTCATGGCACTGGTGGGGAAAATATAATTTTCAGCCCAGAGGCCAACTACTGCCATCTTCTGCTCTTTGTACACTTGACACTAACTGATGACAAAGCTTTACCTCACATTTTTAACAATCCTTGATATTTTGTTACAGTCGCTTCTGTTGTTTGCAAAATAACAATTCATATTGACAAAGGTTAGCTTAGTCTAGTACAAGGCCACAATGTGGATCACCCAGTGAGAAGCAAATTTGCTATACACTAGTAATGGTTTGCTTTTTAACAATTCTCAAGGTGAGATACCCAACAGGATTGATTGATTGATTTATTCATTTTCTACAGCTTATCAACCTTTGCGGTTATTTTAAGCCAAGAAATATTTTTAGAGTGTCAAAATTATATTTATATATATTTTTAAAGATAATAATGGTTTAGTGATAAGTCTTACTAATTAACTCCTAGTTGGGGGAAGAGGTGGGTTCATACTTTTTCCCAATGATATTTGTACATAAGTGAATACGAAAAACTCAACTGGAATCGGAACTTGGCTCTGCAATTAACAATTCTGAGCCATTATCCGTTACACCACCTGATATTCTTGAACAGTCACCTATCAAAGTACTCACCAGGCTCAACATTGGTTAACTTTGATGATTATATGGGAATCAGTATTTCAATGTGATGTGGATGTAAGGCTCTCCAGCAGGAAAATTGAAAATCTATTTCTGTTTCTCGTTACTTTTTTTTATGTAAAGATCATTTTTATTTGCCGTTTTGTTTATAAATCTTAACGCAACTTCTGTTGGTTCTAAATTTAACTTGTGTACACTTAACCACTTTGTTGATCCTAATTGATGGTAGCTAGGTAGTGATTTTATTTTTTATTCAATTCACTCCGAGCAATGCAATAATGCAAAAAGATGCCCTGGAAGTGAAAGAAAATGAGAAGACTTTAGAATGAACCAGGAAACCCAATCCTAAACAGGGAAAACAAGGGAGAAACCTCTACTCTAGTTCAAAAGACCGAGGAGGAGTGTAAACCGGATGATAGGTGAACCTATTTACTCTTATTTATTTTTAACTACCAGTAGGAAAAAAATCTGATTTCACAACTTTTTTTTTTTAAACCTCTTTCTCATGACTGTTTTCCTATCTCTCCATTTGGTCATATACCAAATTAAGCTAGTCAAATATCTGTATTTAATGACTGCTTATAAATTTGAGACTTTCATAAATTTTATCAGTTTCCACTTGTAATTCATGCTTTTGTTGTGATGTAAGATGCTGTTGCAGTTATCAAACCTGCTTAAGTTTTTAGTTTATCAACAACAGCCTGTCAATTTGTTTGTGTTGGGGAAGATAGAACAGATTGAATCAGGTTTATACCAGTTGGTCATATGTTAAATATTTTTGACTATGTATTGGGCATTCCTCACATTACCAGATTTATATGTAAATTTTTATATATTGTGTGTGTGTGTGTGTGTGTGTGTTGTAAACAACTTTCTGTTTTAAGAATAATCATAAACTGATATGCAAATACAATTGAATCTGCTATAAGTTGCTTGAGCAAACTTTATCTGCTTGTGCACTTGATCATGAATTTGCGCATTTGGGTCACTCATGTTACCTGTTCACTTAAATAATTAGAATTCTTTTTTTCAAAACAATGTAAATATTTCTTAGAACTTTTAATAAATAACTTCTACGATTCTTGTTTTGAATCATAAACTGTAGAATGAATGATATCCCCCTACACACACACACTTTTGTCTCTTGATAAAATGGTAAATGTAATTATTTACTAGGTATAAGTTTTAGTTCATGGCCACAAGTATGGAGCACCAAGTGACTATCAAACTCCTTTTTAATAAGCTAAAAAAATCTACATGTTAACCATTATACAGGTTGAGAAGCCTTTACTTGAAATTCTTGGGACCGGAAGTGCTTCAGTTTTCAGACTTTTTAGGATTTTGAAATACAAGCTATATAATTTGTATATAGCATCTATAAAATGGGGTAGCTTGGGAATGGAACCCTTTACATTCCATAACGCACCTTATACCCAGAAGGTAATTTTATGTAAATAACAGATACTCTGAAAGTAGTTTTATATAAAATTTTAATAAATTTTGTGTACATACAGATACAGGTCATGTAGGCTCACATGGATTTTTAAGCAGTGAAATTCAGATTTCACATAAGCATTTTTTGTAAACATGATCACTACTTAGAAATAGGTAAATGCAAAACCAAACACTACATCAGGTGTGATAAGGAAATTTGTCTATTTATGGCAAATCATGTCAGCACCTGAAAGACTTTCAGATAAAGGATACTCAACCTGTAACATAATGAAACACAGAGTGGGTAGTTTATACTTGAAAGTGTGAATTTTAACATCATACATATTTCAATTAATTCCAACAAGGTTAATTTTACATACAGCAGATATAGACTTTACACTTTTTTTCTTTTTTTAAAGAAAACTTTTTAAATAACTATAGTGTTTACTTCTTTTTATAGACAAAAATTATTGAAAGTATCACCAAAGTTAAGCAATGTTGAGACTAGGCAGTACATAGATGGGTGAGCACTTGGGAATACCAGGTGCTGTAAGCTTAGATGTATGGGTAGTGCAATGGAGAATTGCTCAGAATTGAAAATCAGTTCCAATTTTAGTTGGGTTTGTTGTATTAACTTATGCATATAAATACCCTTAGGAAAGATATGAATCTACCTCTTCTCCCCCCTTACCAGCTATAGGTTAATTAGTCTGGTTTGTTTTATTTTTTTAACGGCATATCAACTGCTTAAGGATCATTTAATACCAAAATTTTATTTTCTTGAGCTTTGGTAATTCAGTTTTTTTTTTTTTTTTTTTTTTAAATGTATTTTTATATTTTTAATGTTTTAACCTCAATATGGGGGGAGGTCACTATTTGCCCATAATTGGGACCCTAACAGATGCTACCACCCTGGGTCAGGGTAGACCTGGTAACAGCAATTAAGGAGTGATTCCACCCTCCTCAAAACCTCCAAATCAGAGGCCTTGATGCCGGATGTAGTTTAACGTCATACCCAGGATTAGTTAATTTGTAAGACTTATATTGCTAAAACCATTATTATTCCCCACTCCAAAAAATTTTACAAGCTAGAAATATTTTCTGGCTTTAAATAACCTCCAAAGGGTGGATAAGCTATAGAAAATGAATCCATCAATCAATCATGTAACCTTTTACCTCGAGTGGCTCTTGGACCTTGTATATGATGAACATCACCATCACTGTTTAAAAAAAAAAAAAAAAAAAAAAATTCTTTTCTGAAATGGCAATGGCACTTATTTCTTACTCTTTGAAGTGAATCAGTAAAGATCAAGATTTGTTAATCTCATCAAATGAGAATTAATTCTTAATGCCTTCTCTTATTGCTTGATTAGATTAAATAAGCTTAATTTGTATTACAGATTTTCCTCTTCTGCACTCTGTGTTCAGAATAGTAGTCAGTTAAATTATTCCATCTGCTCTATATATGCAGATTCATTTGAACCTGAATTTTGATATGCTCTTCCTATATGTGGGCATTTAGGACACTTGTATTTGTTACTTTAGTAAGCATGTCCTTAATTTGGGACATTTCCCCCCCTACCCCAAGATCAAGCTGATCTTTGTAAGGTATTCAAATGCATCATGGACTTTCTCTTTGCACTTAGCAGACATTTAAAAAGCAAAAGGGTCTTGGTTTTGATAATGTGAACCACATTATTTCTGGTGGTTATGAAGTAGAATGAAAAATTAATCTTGTATTTTCTCTTTATTCAGAATTCAACACTTATAGAATACTTGATTTAAAAATACATACATTTACAAATATTTTCATGGCAACTACTCTGATAAGCTTTTTTTTTCCCCTGGTGCACTGACTACATGAATTTAAGCATGCTACTAGATCGGCATCTAAGTCCCACCCTTTTACTGTTGAAATAGTTAAAATGTAACTACCACTTCTACTCCAACAGTTTATTTTCTCGCACTTCCCACCTGTGGAACTCCCTTCCATTTCCTTGCTTCCCTGATGACTACAATCTTCAAAAATTTAAATGCAACATCATTCGCCATCTTCAATCCTTGAATCCCGTTCGTCTTTCATCCTTTCCTCAATCCCCCTCCTATACCCAGTCTTTTCTCTCACTTTTGCTCTCTGTAACCCACTGTGTACTAGTGGAATTCTCACCTTGCTTGGGTTGAAATGATAAAAAAAAAATTCTATTGATAGATTTTCTAGTAGTAAGTTCAGATTTTCAGAAAACAGTTAAAATAAGTAGTTAATGTAAATAATAATGAAATAATTTGGGGGGGGATACTTAAAGTTGCTATTTTCATTATGTAATTTGGTTATAAAGATTTTTTTTTTTATTAAAATATATCATTTTTTGCGAAAATTGCTAAAATTTGTTATTACAAAGCAGTTTTAAAGCTGGAAAGACTTTATTTCTGAGGAAGTGAATTCTTCTCTTAACTTCTATTTTAAAATATGTGATTGAGTGATTTTCTATGACTTATCAACTCTTTGCAGGTTATTTAAAGCCAGAAAATATTTTTAGATTGTAAGACTTTTTAATTTCGTGATATGAATCTTACTAATTAACCCATAGGTGGGGGGGGGAGAGGAGGATTCATCGCTTTCCCAAGGGTATATGCACATAAATGAATATAACAAATCCAACAGGAATTGCAACCTGGCTTTCCTATTAACAATTCCGAGGCATTATCCATCACACCAGCTGCACATCCAAGTTTACAACACCTGGTATTCCCAAGAGGTCATCCAATTAGGTACTGACAAGGCTTGACATTGCTGAACTTCGGTGCTTGTACAGGACCTTATGTTTTAAAATAAAGTTAGTGTCGACTGAAGTTGGGATCATCATGTTGATGCAAATTATCCTTTCATTAGCTGCATAGTATGTGCTTCGCCAGGGTTATTTGAATTCAGTTTTCCTTCTACTATTTACCCATAACTGGGGGAGATGAGTTGGTTTCACACCTTTCCCAAGGATATTAGCACGTAAGTGAATGTAATGAACTCGACTGAAATTTGAACTCAGCTCTCTGAGGCAGCAATCCATTGTGCCTTCACAAAGTAAACTGGTTAAATCAATTTAATTCTTTAAATTATATGAATATTTGTTGCAATAAGCACTTTCAAGGAAATTACCCTTCCATCTTAATTTTTCCAATGCCAATTTATGATTATGTTCAGCAAATTGTTTGCTTAAAATATGTATTTTTTTTTATTAATCTGACAGATTTTTTTACACTTTAAACATTATTTTTAGCAGATACTTATATTTGAGTAGGTGCTCCATTTATGTATTAAACAGTATAACTATTTATTTTCATCTACTTGCTTGAATGTTCAAGAAATCTTATTAAAGAAAATTTGTGCTCCCTGGCAAGATTTGACCCTGCATCCTTCAGGGCATAATTAAGCATAGCCATCTTGGCCATGAAGAGCATTCTGTCAGGAGAGGCGAAATTTTGTACCTTCAAGTGAAATTTCTCATGTCATAGATCTTGTGAAGTTTTTCATATCTAAAAATAAACAAATATTTAGAATGGATTTTTTTTTTTTTTTAATTGGAAAGATTACTTTAATTTTTCTAATTTTCCTTTAATAATATTTCTCAAACATTCAGACCAATAGATGAAAATAAATAAATAATACCTACTCAAATATGAGTATCCACAAAAAATGACGTTGAAAATGACACACACACACATATATATATATAGTTTGAAAAATCCTGCAAATTTTAAAATTAAAATTTGTAGGTGAAAATGGTCCTTTACTAAAGATATCGTAATTCCAATTGTAAAGAAAATTTGCTCTGTTTATTGAGAATAAACATAGAGCGCTCTTTTGTGAGTCAGTTTTAACATATTTCAAATTCTATGTTGTGTTAATATAACTCTCCTGGATTATGCCAATGGATTACTATATATAAGTAATTAATGGATTTTAATCTCATATCTATTTTAATTTTTTTATCCATGTAATATTTAATGGGTACATGTGTTTGCAAGGGAATACTCTTTTGATTCCTGTGGGGAAGCACATTTTCCTTTAGTGTTCCATCTCTAAGAAGCTAATATTTCATTTTGGAATGTCTACTCAAACAAGAGTACCCACTTTTATATATAACATCTATAATAATTATATATATCAACTGATGGTTTTGGTAACAAGCAATAGCTTTTAACCTAGTCAATAAGATTGTCAAATAGTATGAGGTCCTTTTTCATAAAGATTCAACCTGTTAGCCACTGAAAACCAATACTTACTGAGGAACATAATTTAACTTATTTTGTATATACTTTTTCTTTTTGCACTTTTATCAATATCAAACATTACAAATGCATTATTTAACATTACATTAAGGATTTTCAAGTGAGATTATTGCAACATGAAAGTGTAATTTTCTTAATGTTAAAAGTTTAGTAGTGACTATCAAATTTCTTTCTTTAAAGTATCTTAAGTCTGTTTCCATGACTGTTGTAGTCATGGAGTTTTTAATACATACTTCTTCTTTATGTGCTTTGTCCCCTCAGGATGTAAGCAATCATGGTTCTCACAATTTCCTGTCCTTTGTAAGTCTTAATAAATTTTGTCTTTTTGTTATTTCTCTTAAAACCTTGTTCTGTCACCCAGTCAAGCTCACTAAGCAATGTCTTCCTTTATGCCTCTTGCCTTCAATCTGTCATTCAGATCAATCAATTCAGATCTGTTCAGTCAGATTTTCCAAGCCCTCTTTCTTCATTTTGTGACCTAGAAATTTCAACTGTCACTTCCTGATGCTAAGTATAAATTAAGTATATCCTTTTTGTTTACATTTTCTCTAAAACTTTGTCATTGCTCACATGTTTGATCTATGGTATCCCCAGCATCCTTCTGTAGAACCATGTTCCTGTTGTTTCAAGTCTCTTCTTCCACTACCATGTAGGAGGACAAATATCACATAACAGTTCTAACAAACTTTTTCTGTTTCTTAATACTCTGCTTAGCTTTTGGAAGATACCTTTGGCATTCCAGTGCACCTTCAAATTTCAGTGTCACATTTACAGTCCTATTTAAATTTTTGTACTTGTTTGATTTTGGTATCTCCAATTTGTAATATGCATCTTGGGCTCATCCTTTTGCTAATAACCATGCATTGTCCTCTTTCAATTTATGTTTAGTCCTTTCTTCACACTTTCTTTCACTACCTTCTGTAAGAGTTTTTGTAGTTTTCTTTTCATGTCTGCTATCAACATTGTCATCTGCATATCTTATGTTAAGATTGTGGCTGCCAATAATGACTCCTGGTAGGACTTGGAAATCTCTCAGAATTGCCTCACTGTATAGGTTAAATAAGTCTGGTGAGAAGACTCTTGTCTTGCACCCTTTTCTGTTTTTGTATATCGGCTAAACTAATTTTCTATCCCTATGCAGGCAGTTTGCTGCCACTATAGGTTCTTGATTATTTTAATATCCTTCCTAAATATAAAACAGATCTTAGTTCAAAAGAAAACATTTTTTTTTCCAGGAAACCGGATTTAAAAGGTTTCATTATAGAATGCATTCTACAATAAGACTTTCCTTTTTATATTCTGGTTTGTTTTCTTTTAGTCCAACATAAACTTAATCTATTGGTTTATTTCTAAATCTGGTATTGCCTGGCTTAATCCTTCTTAATCTAAATGACTTATTTATCTTGGTGTTAAGAAAGTGAAGTGTTGTTTTGGGATGGGGAAGAAGTGAACAAATCCAAAAATTGCACTAAACGGGTGTGAAGTTTGCAATGTATTAACGAGCCTAAATCTGCTCGACTTAATCATTTGACAATAAAGCCATAATCTTTTAAGCCGCACTAATTTTATTCCTCTATATATTTTAATATTTCGTCTCTTTTTTTTTGGAGGGGGGGATTCAAACATTTACTTCACATTGGTGAATTGGACAAATAACTTGAAAAATGCTTGAATACACTTTTGCTTCATATGGCTTGAATAGAGAGCCTTTGTAAACCTGGATTGATTGCCTTACCAGAGTGTTAACAAAAACTCAGTCATGCATACTGTTGTTGCTGCAATGAGTTTATTTCACAAAGGATGACCTATACTCATAGTCTAGTACCAGAGTAAGCCAGGCTTAGTCAGTACCTACAGTCATGTATCAGTACATATAGTATAAAAGTTTGTTTTAGTTTTCTCATTTCGTGGCTGACAGTGATATCACATTGAAACATCGGTTCCTGTAAAATCACTGAAGTTAAGCAATGTTGGACCTGGTCAGTACCTAGATGGGTGACTGCTCGGGAATACTTGATGTCTTAAGCTTGGATGTGTGAGTGGTGTAATGGATAATGTCTTGGAATTGTTAATTGGAAAACCAAGTTCCAATTCTATTTGGGGTTTTCATATTCACTTATCCAAAAATACCCTTGGGAGAGATATGAATCCACCACTTCTCCCCCACCAACTATAGGTTAATTAGTAAGATTTGTCTCACTAAACTATTATCTCCCAAAAAATAAAATCACATACAAATTATTTAGGTTTCAGCATTAAATAACTCATAGAGGTGTTGATATGCTGTTAAACAAAAAATACTAACCAACTGTTCTTATTTTGTTTGAATACCTGTGCTTACCTGAAGCATTTAAAATTGAATTCTCTACTTCATTCTATTACATAGGTGGCCAAATTTGGTTAATGTAAGAGCCACATACAATAAAGTTCAGATGTTTTGGAATTGCAAGACACAAACAAAATTTATGCATACATTTTTGCTACATACATGTTAACATTAAACTTACATTTTAATTCAATGGAGTCTCAATTCATTCCCAGTAAATAATTATAAAGCTTCAAATTTCTCTTATTTACCTTTTTTATATTAACTACGCTGAAAAAAAAGGATCTCCGCCAACATATTTCCACAAGCCACATATTAAAAGGTAAAAGGGCCGAATGTGGGTTATGAGCCGCAGTTTGGCCACCCTTGTTCGATTACCTCTTCAGTCTTTAAAAAAGTTTTCATAAGAATGAAATGTTTGAATTGAGTCTGAATCCTGCCAGTGAGAATTGCATTGCACTTAAACTTTGGACTTTAGTTTAAGGGATTTTGTGTGTCATAAGGTATAGGTGTTGATTTCAGAAGTCTTTAATAAAATAGCACAGATTTAGATATGGACAAAAGTTTATTTTCTGTCTGTAATTGTCTTCATCATTTCATTAGAAATAAGAGAATATTTGGAAATTGTTTTAAAAAAAAAAAAATTGATATTTGAAGTTCATAATATAATTTTCAGTCAAACTTGGACCTTCATGCTCACAAAAAAGTGTCAAAAAGACACCACTGTTATTTTACTTCACACCATTATTATTTTAACTACCTTCACATTAATGTTTGTTTTAAAAAGTGATGATTAGAATTGTAATAAAACCTAAACATGAAAGTTAATTTATACATTTTCTTTTTTCTTGAGAAAATAAAAATATTAAATACTTTTTACTTATTAGATTGTTTATTGAAATAGTGGGCAAAACCTCGCCTAATTGCCAATCAATTTGAACGTTATAAAATGGTAAATAAGGATTTCATTATAGTTTATTCATATAGTTTTATAATTTAGTAAATGTTTATAAATTTATGAATAAAATATTGTTTTCATACTTACGTCTTTACTAATTGGTAAATGGTAAATATTACACTGCATTATTTTTAATTTTATTAGTTTTTAGAATGTTGTAAATATAAAATTACTCTTGTAAATAAACAATCTAATAAATAAATCATGTTTAAAATTTTGTAAATTCTCAAGAACAAAAAGATGTATAAATTCACTTTCATCATATGTTATGGTCTTATTACAATTCTAATCATGACTTTTCACAAAAAACATTACCAAGGATGAACATTGCCTAGGATGGAAGGTAATTAAAATAAGAGTGGTGTCAATGGAAAAAACAGTCATTTAGACTTCATTTTTTTTTTTTTTTTTTTTTATTTATTTTATTATTTTTTCCTGTGAGCATGAAGGTCCAAGTTTGCCAATTTTGTTTTATATAACTATCTGGTTTTCAATTTTAATTGAAGAATTTAAAAAAAAAATTTTTTACCTTCAATTAATGCAAATTGATGCAAATTTCCTGTATTGATGGCTTATTGATGTTGAAATAATATCATGTTGAAACATTGGTTCTCATACAATCACTGAAATTAAACATCGAGCCTGGTCAGAACCTAAATGAATGCCAGCTTGAGAATACCAGATGCTGTAAGTTTGGGTATGCAAGTGGTGTAATGGATAATGGCTCGGAATTGGAATTCTGAGAGCTGAGTTCAAATTTCAGTCGGGTTCATTATATTCACTTACATGCAAATAGGCTTGGGAAAGGTATGAAATCTCCTCTCCCCCCCCAGCTATGTTAATTAATAGAACATGTATCAGTAAATCATTATTTCCAAAATATTTTTACACTCTAAAAATATTTTATGCAAAAAGTTGATACACTGTAAAAATCAAATCAATCAATCCTGCATTGCCTGATAATGCATTTATATTTTTCAATGTCAAATGGAATCGTTTTCTGTAGTGTGTGTGTGTGTGTGTGTGTGTGTGTGTGTTAATATTAAAGGGGAAAGGTTCAAACCCTGCTGAAAGGCACCTCTTTCTCTTTAAGATTTCTTGAATATTCAGGCTGGTATACAGAAATAAACATACTCTTTTAAAGAACTCAGCATCTACTCAAATATGAGTAGCCACTTAAAATAATGTTTAAAGTGATAAAAATCTGTCAGATTAATAAATAAAAAATTCATTACTTCTTTAGAAACTGCCTCATTTACTTCAGGGATACAACACTGAGCAGATATGAACTATTGAAAATCTGGAATGAGAAGGATTTCTTAAAGGCAATATTCAGCCTTGCTTGGTTGGTGATAGTTTTGTAGCTGAGTCTGTTAAAAGGATATTGGATCTAAGGATGATTTCTCCTGCAAAGGGGAACTCTGGTTCAAATCCTGTCTCAGATGTCACATCTGTTTCTTTAATTTTCAGTAGATAAAAATGAATACTCTCTCTCCATATAATATATAAATTGTAATTACAATGTAATTAGAAAAGTCATTATTAATGAGTTTGACTTTTTTAAAATTCTGTGTGGAAAATTTTTGTTCATGGATGTTAACTTTTTCCCAGTTTATTAAGTTTTGTATAATTACTGTTTTGTAATAGTTAGGACATTCACTTTTATAGCTGAGCGTGCATGTGTTTATGCTAGTTAGTTTTTTATGTGGGGAGGTAATAAATGTATTATTGGTTTCTATCAATACATCAAGAAAAGGAATTCTGTTGTTGTTAAGTTCATATGTGAACTTAAGAATGGAAGTTTCTAGGAAATTTTTTGTAGTTTGTGTATTACATCTATGTTTTTAACCAAGATGAGAATATTGTCTTTATATCAAAGTTTATATATATATATATATATATATATATATATATATATATATATATATATATATATATATAGAGAGAGAGAGAGAGATTCATTTTTTTTTTATTATATTTTTACAGTTTTCAAATAAAGTGCTGAGTATAGTATTGTGCTTGAAGTTCATATTTTACTTTTATTAAAGTACTTTTTGACTTCTAATCTTTATCAAGAACCTATGTGGTGTCTGTGTGGTAGTTAGAATTCCATTGTATGTTCTTTAGGATACCATCTCCTGTAGGGAATGATATTTTATTTAATGTTGGCTGTTTATTTTGTATAATAATCTCTTTTGAGTCTTTGCTGAGAAATTCTAACTACCACACAGACACCACATCAGTTCTTCATAAGGACTGTGAAAGTCGAATGTACCTGAACAAAAATAACAAAATATGAACTTTGGACAGTTTATCCACAACTTCAAGCACAACACTTATCTGAAAATTGGAAAAAATATAATAAAAAATTAAACAGAAACTTTGTCAGTTTTTTAATCAAATTTGTTGTTTTTTTTGTGTGTGTGTATATATATAAATATATACGTGTGTGTGTGTGCGAATGATTTAGTTTACTTGAATGTGTTATTTATAACAAAAGCATGGATTTCAAGTGAAATGCACATCGCTAATCAGTGCTTAATGTTGTTAAAATCAGTAATCACATAATCAATATTTCAATTTTCATTGGATACTTAGCAAAACTGCTTTCAAAATAAGGATTTATCTTCTATTCTTTTTTATTCTAATGTAAGCACATAGTTCCAGTTAGATCTTAATTTATGAATCACTGTTTAAACATATACATTTCATTGCTTAACTTTCAAGGTACTTTGTTATCTGGTGATACAAAGTTTTCTAGATATTAATATATCCTTTTTTTTTTTTTTTTATCGCATTTTTGGTTAACTTGACCAATATATCAGTGTTTATAATCTGTTTATTTACATAAGATGCTGGTACCCTTCAAATACACAAAAAATGAAATCTGATATTTGATCTTCTGGTCAGATTTTGGGTGGGTGATTTTCAACCTCCCCATGTGAAAATATTAATCCTGAAATTTCTAATGACATAACATTTTTTTTTTTACATGTTAGGTTAATGTTTTAAATATTTTTTACTCCTCAAATACTGGACCCAAAACACTACTATCACACAAATCTACTTTTAACTTTTTTTTTTTTTTTCACATTTGGCCACCAAAAACAGATTGTGTTTACTTTGTTTTTTGCTTTTTTTCCTCTAGAAATTCTTTTTGAGCTGACTTTGATATAAAATGCTACTTGAAATGTGTACAGGAAGATTTTATCAAATGTAGGTTAAGGATGACAAACTTCTCTTATTTTTGAATGTAATAAATATATATTTTTGGTGCAGGTAGTGTCTGTCATGATTTTATTTCTGTAAAAATAATAGAAAAAATAATTATGGCTAAATTTTCTGCTTGCTAAATCTTGAAGTGTAAATGTAAAACTCTTGAAAATGTTTGCTTCTATGAATAGTATCAGATTTGCTCAGATAAACTAAATATTTGATGGCTTCCAGCCATGTTCCTAATTTCCAAGTCATACTGCTGCTAGAAAGGAATGGATCAAATCTCATTGTAAACAAATATGATGCCACAATAACTTTGTACAATTCATGTCATACCTCCCATTTTTCTATCCCTTGATGGGTAAGAGGGAAGGAGGAAGGGTACCCAGAGTAAACAAGCCTACTCCATGATCTGCCAGATTTCAGCTTTCACATTTTTATCAATTTTACTATCTTGAAAACTTATCTCCTTTCTCTTGTATTGAAAACAAAGGTATGGATCTACTTCTCTAAAATCACCAGATCTCTTGTTGGATGTCTAATCACTGGCATGTCATAACAGTTGGAGAACTCTCATCTCGGGGATTGTTTTAAACTCTTATGTTGGTTGAAGAGATGAGAATTATAATTTCTCTTGTATTAGATACTGTGAAGGATCTGTTATGAGACCTGATGGATCTTTGGATCATGGGACCAGCTACAACATATTTGCCTATAAGCAAATATTTGTACTCACTGAAGTTATGCTATGTCAAGCCTGGTCAGTACCTAAATGGGTGACCAATTGGGAATACCAACTGCTGTAAGATTCAATGTGTGGGTAGTGAAATGGATAACTACTTGAAATTAGAAATCAGTGAGTTGAGCTCCAATTCCAGTCAAGTTCATTATATTCCCGTATGTACAAATACCCATGGGAAAGGTATGGATCCACCTCTTTTTCCAGCTATGAGGTAATTAGTAATACTTGTATCAGTAAATCATTATCTTACCCACAAAATTCTTATCTAAAAATATTTTCTAGCTTTAAATAACCTACAAAGGGTTGGTAAATCACTTACTCTGGTTCTTTAGTAAAATTCTTAGTAAAAAGGAGTCTATTGCTTGAAAATCCAATTTATACCAAGACTGGAAATTTGCCATTTCTGTGATCATTTTACTGTTATCAGTCCAAAATTCTCATTTTTACTTGGAATATTTTTAAATCTATTTTTTTATACTTTATACCAGAATAGTTATCAGTTTTTTGCTTAGAAAAATTAAATGAATATTTAAGAGTTAAGTATTACCAGATATTTGCCAGTAGACGAAACAAAGGGTTCTGTTTGAAATTCCAATCACCGGAAGAAGGCTGGGGTGTTCAATGGCTGAAACGTTGTGAATATGGCAACAAAGATGAGGACAACAGTCTGAACAATGTAAATAGTGTAAATAATTACAATACCTCATCTCAGGAATATAGACAGGTAACCAGATATTTATTAATATATTCTAATTTTTACTGTTAAGATTGTGTGTGTGTGTGTGTGTGTGTGTGTGTGTGTGTGCTTGCTTGCTTGCTTGCATGTGTGAACAAATTAAAGTATAAATAATTAGCTATAGTTTAATTCATTTGAAACATTTCCTCCTTTTTGTAACCACTTGTTAATGGGAGCCTGGAGTCTTGTTTCATGATTAAGTAGGAAGTACATTTATATTAGGGTGGCATGGTGGGGTAATGGATAGCTGCTAAGATTAAGGAATCAGAAAGCTGAGTTTGAATTCCAGTCAAGTTTATTACATTCACTTACATGCTAATAACCTTGGGAAAGCTATGAATCCATCTCTTCTCCCAGTGCATGTGGTGACCCTATGACCCTAATGGGTTAGATTTTAATGTTCTAGAAAAGATATTTATTTTTATGCCATTTAATACAAAGTATGTAAAAATATTAGTTGGTTTCCAAAATGTTGAGAAAGAAAAGAAAATATGTCTTGTATATGAGAGGGAGTTTGTGGGTAGGGGCAATATATTTTGATTTGTTGGGTTTGGCAGAAATGTCCACTCTTATATTTTGAAATATTTTATGACCCTTTTGTTCAAAATTGAATATGAAATAATTAGGATCCTCCAATACTCTAGTTATTTCATATTCAATGTGAAACAAATCTCATAAGATATTTCAAAACAAGCTGAACTTTTCTGACAAACTCAATGAAATAAAATTTATTGTTCTACCCACTAACTCATATATATATATATATATATATATATATATATATCACACCAGAATGCTTCCTTGGTTGGTAATGTCTATTCTGGGGGTCATAGAAAATTTTGGGCTTCCATGACATCAGACTCTCTTCCATGGGCCTAACTGAATGCCATCATTTTTCAACTAACATTCTGGCATAGCTTTCACATCATTGTAAGTAATATTTGTATACATAAATGAGATCCTTTTTTATTCAATTTTATGTAGGAATTTTGACCAATTGGGATTTGTTTAATTTCTATTTTTATTAGCCAATCAGTGGCAGATTCCATTTTGTCCTTAATTGTTATTTGATATGGTGGTTATCATTTTTAGTCCATAAGAAACAGTTTCCATCTGGCTCCAGACTTAGGTTTATTAAAACTTTTAATTTTATTGCCTTCATTCCAAAAGATAACAATTATGATCTCCACCGACTTTGGGAGCAAATGATACTTTGCTATGCCAGTAGATTTTAGCAAATTTAGCTCTTGCTCTTCAAGAATAGATAGAATGGAATTTTCCCTCCACCCAAGAATTTTGCTGCCACCTGTTTATTTTGAAGTATTATAAAATATGTGCACATTATGTAAAATCTCTGCAACTAACCATAGAAAGCTATTTAAATTTTGTCCTACTTGTCTTTTAACAGTATCACTCATTACTTATTGGGTGTGGTTTATCAAACTATGTATATCTCACATGGATGATATTTTAGTGAATGATATTTTTATGCAAAGGGAAAAACAATTACCTTTTTTGTAATGTTTTGGTTCAGTTAGTTGTTGATGTCAGTTTATGAGCTTCAAACAAACATAGTTTTGATGTCCAATCTTAATTACAATCTAATACTTTCATAGGAATTCTCAGGGCTTATGGGCACATCATGTTGAAACACTTGTTAATCAATGTCAAACTTAAATGGGTGACCGTTTGAGAATAACAGGTGCTGTAAGCTTGGATGTGTGGGTTGTGTAATGGATAAAGGCTTGGAATTATTAATTGGAGAGTTGAGTTTCAGTTTCCATTGGGTTCATTATATTCATTTATAACTTTGGAATCAATGAATTTGCCTCTTCCCCCTCATCTAAGGGTTAATTAGCAAGACTTGTGTTTAAACCATTGTTATCCCCCACCACAAAAAGAATTCTTACAATCTAAAAATATTTTCTGGCTTTAAATAACATGCAAAGGGTTGATATGCTGTAGAAAGCAAATCAATCATAGTAATTCTCAGTGTGCTGATTTCTGGAGTTCTTGTAATAAAAAAAAACAAATTACTTACAAGGTAACTTTTTCTTATTTTTCCTTTTTGAAATTTGACACTATAAAATGTAATATTTGTATTGGACAATTAATTTCTTAAATATCTATGCATTTTTTTATTATTTTATTTTTTATTATTTTATTTTTTATTCCCCCCCTTCTTTTGTAAAGTTTTTTGTTTGTTTTTTTTTGGGGGGGGGGGTTCCAATATTAAAACTTAGACCAATCGTTATTTATCTAACCAAATATTGTTTCAACTTAAGGATTTGACATCTTTTATACAAGAATGTTTAAGAGATGGAGATCTCAAATCAAATTATGATCTAGTTGATGATGGACATATACTTGGGAAGGTTGTTTATAGGTTCTCAGTGGGTGCGTCAAACATTTCTTGCATATGATATGCTCATTTTTTTTCTTTCTTTTTCTTTCTTTCTTTTTTTTTTTTCTTTTTTTTTTTTTTTTTTTTCAAGAGGAAAATGCCTTATGTTTGCTTAATTTACTCTTGTATTATTTATTTTTATGTTCTTTTCTGTTGATTACTTTTTTTGAAATTTTATTTTTTATTTTTTTTCTCCAGAGGGAAAAAAAGTGTGTGTGGTACATATGCATACAGAGAAATACACACACACAACAAAGGTAAATACATTTTTTTTTTTTTTTTGTTTTTGTGTGTGTGTGTGTGTGTGTGTAACTATAGCATTTATTCAATTACCTCAACAATACAAAAATATTATCTTCTAAAACAAATTAGAATTTGAGCTTGCTATAAATAGATTTTATTTAACATATTTTTCTTGTTTAATTTTATCAAGTTTGCTATTTTCTCTTTTGGGGAAATGAAATAATGCATTATTCAAAAGATGACACCCTACTTTATTGATTATTTCACAATCCAGGCTGGTTTAATAAAATTCGTGTTAGGAGAATGACTTTGCTTTTACTTAATACCATTTCAGTTTACTCCTTTGCTCTAGGGCATGGGTGATCAATCTCCTGTTTTAAAAAAAAAATTTTTTTTCTTTTTCCTCTTTCTCCAGTGTTTACTGATGGCTCATTATGAAGAAGACTTTTACGGAATTAATATTTATCTGAATTAATATTCTACCAGGATTCTAAGAATTGAGTGGACAGTGTTTAAAATAGCTCTTTTGCCATGTTTGCTAATGAGTTGCAGGTAGTTCAAATGAAATTCTTAGCTTGTAAATCTACTGATTATATTTGTTGTTCAAATGAGGACATATCATAATAAGTGTTAAAACTGCAAGAATTTGTCCATCTATGATTAACTCGCGCCTTTCTTTGTTAAATGTTGACTGGTTTTTAACGATGTTTTTTTGTTTTTTCCGGCTGCTCAGTGGCATTTACACCTGTAAGATTCTACACTTGCTGTTTATGGCTTCATTTGAACACCTCTGCTGCTTTGCAGTCGATATAATTAAATTTACTCTCACTTCATACATACTGGATGAGATACAGTGATTTCCTTTTCTTAATTAGTAACTTGTACAACCACGCAATTGAAAATGGAACTTACAATTTCTATGCTACTTGATGCTTTTTAGGTTATCCATCAACATGCTCAATTTTGAGATCTGACAGTTCCTGCTTGCTTGGAGTATTGAAATATTGTGGAAATAAATTGCTGATTATTGCTATCACATACAATATACTTAAAATTCTCATTTAACACAATGCCTGCCATTTTTATATATATATATATATATATATATATATTGTCACTTAGCTGATTGCTGTTACTTTCAGCAACCCAACACTAGAGTTTTGTAGACAGACCTCCAAACACTCCATCCACTTGTCAGGGGATATCAGCAATTGACTGTTTATATTTTCTGAATTTTCTTTTATATATGCATTTTTCATTGGTGCAAAGTTTTTTCCTTTCATAGTGTGTGCCTGTGCATATGTGTAGGCTGCCACAGTTATTTCTCCTTTTCGTCATCATATATTTGTTTGTAATATATTATAAAGTGGAAACTGAGGTCAACACTGAGCAGCAACAGTATGTTTCATGCTTGAACGCAATCTTCAGGCCATCTGAGGATTGTGTTTAAGCATGAAAGAGTGTCACTGCTTGGTGTGATCTCAGTGTCCACTTTTATATTAACATTCCAGATATTGAACACGTTTACCCATAAATATAGCATATCTTAAAATTATACTTTTATTATTATATATACCTATATAATTAGGTACCTCCCAAAGAAAATTCTAAAAATAATTTAATTCAGTTGTGAACAAGTCCTGAAAGTTTCATTATATCCAACATTTATTTGATTTTTACGATAATTTCCAAATCCATCTTTTTTTCATAACAAAAAGATGGTAAAATTTCCTATACCAATTTATAGTCACCTGCTGATGCAAGAAAGAAAATTTTAACCAAAAACTCTGAAAGTTCTAAAGTGTATTCACAAATATAATTTAATAATCAAAAAATTCTTTTGTCTTTCCATTTAATAATATAACAATGATTTTGACAATAAAACTTTGTTTTTAAGTTCATGGCATTGTTTTCGTCATATACTCCTTAAACAAATCTTTGGAGGTACTGATATATAATGTATGGTATTACTTATAGGTTTCTTTCTATGACCCATTAGTGCCCACTGTTCCCAAAATGGGATAGTGGGCATAGATTTGATATTTAATAAGATAATCTCTATAAGAGACTAACATCTGTTTCTCTTGTGTATATACAATTATCTTGTCGAGCAAAAAAAAAAAATGGTGTCCTGAAAATCAATTGTTTCACTAGGCAGAATGTTGCCTCCATCAGTACTGATGCTTTGAATAATGAAACTGTTCAATGAAACAACCTATTTTTGGAGACCTTGTACTGATTGACCTGAGCTAAATTGTTTACAGCTTGGGTGGTGGTTGTTGTTTGTTTTGTTTTTTGGTTTTTTGGTTTTTTTATTATGATGAGTTAAAAAAAGCTCATTGACTTGGCAGTACTTGTGATATTGTTTATTGCTGTCGTGCTTATGTGATATCAATTCCGGCTTCACTGGGTGTTCTTCTCTTGTGGTTTTATGCTGTTGAAAAAAGAACTTGGATTTTGGTTTTTTTTTTTTGTTTTTTTTTTCGTTTTTCTTTCTTTTTTTTTCCTTTTAAATAGAGCTTGATACAGAATTATCAAAGATGTGAAAGCTGTAGTAACAACACAGGCTCAGTTATAACAAAAATAGAATAAGTAGTGACTGTAGATGACTCACTGGCAGCTTTGTCTGCTCATAAGGACAAATATATTTCACTATGTAAATCTGTTATTTTCCTATCAATCTTTTTTATTGATTCTGACGAACTGATTTAATTACCCCTTTTTTTTTTCTTTTTTTAATAATATTAACTAAATCTTAAACTGACAGCCAATTAAACTCCTGTTATTACAAGCTAAAACATGAGGAATATTTTTGGATATCAGTTATTATTTTTTTAATGCTTATGACAAAGAAAATGTGCTTGTTCCATTCTCTCAAGTAGATGTCTTTACACTTAACTGTCTGGAGTATCAGTTCAGGGCATTCTTGTAATTTAACATATTGGAGAAAAATGTATGGAAAAGTTCCTGTGACGCATTTCATCCTTTAGAACTGCAATGGACTAAATTTGTTATATTGCTGCCACTATACATGTGCATGAACACAGGATGCTGGGAGTTGTTTTTGTTTTGTTTCCATCACTTTTGTTATTAGATATCCCACACTGTGATAATAGTTCTTCCAGGAATGGTGAAATTTAAGTGCCAGGGTACAAATTTACTATAGATGGCCTTGTGATCAAGGCACTCTCTAGACATTTTTGGTGTAGTCAATGTTTTCTCCTTTGATCAGAGTAGCATTTATTATGTTGAAATTGTGGTCTGTCTCATTATTGTGGGCAACAACACATTTTTTTCCACTTTGTCATGTATTTTTTACCAATATTGTTATCTATCTATCTATCTATCTATCCATCTCTATATATATATATATATATTGGCTCCTGAAAAATTAATTTCGGTTGAGCTCTTTGGTTTGAGGTGTGGGTTTGTAAACAGTGACTATTTAAGCTAATATTGCACGACACTTCGGCAGAATTGAGTCAGTCAGTCACTGTGTGTTTATCTAAAAATAAACACATTAAAATTCACCTTCATTCCTGCCGTGCGCCAACGGCTTAGTGGTAGAAGTTCCGACTGACGCAAATTCAGTCGGGTTTCGATCCTAGCTAGAGGCAACCGGACGTCTAGCCACACTGATGAGCTGTGAAACACCGAAAAAGTCAGTCTGTGGATGACAAAAATATATATATATATATATATATCTCAATTTAACATATACATAGATAATGTAAGTGCATAAATACTAGTATTTTCCATTTTAACATTGTTGCAGCCTAGTTTTGGATAAAATTTTAAAACATTTTGAATATTTAAATTATGACCTGTTAGTATTTTTGTAAATGCTTAGCATAACAAATTTCTTCCTACTTTGAAAATGTATTCATTCTGTGGAATCTGTTAAGTGAGTTTTGTCATCTTTAATCTGACACTTTTTTTTCCTTTTAATTATTCTCTTTGCGTCTTCTATAACCAAAGAGAAAGTTGATCTTAGAATACCAAAAACTTGTGTGCTGAACTAATGTCCAATTTTAAAAGCATCCTATATAATCTCCATAATCTCTGGAGTGTGTACCAGTTGAAGATATGTGCAATAAAGAACTGGCTACAGTTTGTATAAATTTCAATCATCTGAGATTTCTAATCTCAAAACTGGACAGCTCAAAATTCTTGATTATTATAATTTGTTGATGTAGGTTATTTTAATGGGTCTCTCCTGTTCTTGCTGCCTTTCTACTTTGGCTGTTTCTTTTCTCTAATTTATTGCAGTGTGGCATTGCATATATATTTAAATTTCAATTGAAGCTGATCACTTAGCAATAATGTTCTTGAAAAAGAAGAAAGGCACAATTCTGCTTGTATCTACCCACAATATGAAATAACTTAAAATCTCTAGTTACTAATATGCTACAATCAGGGAAAACTTGGTGAGTGAGCAATTGTACAAAGTTACCTGTTGTAGCAGTTGAACTCCATGGTCAATCTTGTCAAAAGACTAGTCAGAATAAATGCCATCAAGTCAAATAATCTGAAAGTCTTTTTTTTTTTTTTTTTTTTTTTTATAACACTGGGTTAATATGTATTTACTCAACCTCTCACGAGGTCAGGTTGTGACACAAGGTCAGTTTAACATGAGGAGCCTGAGTGCGTACACCAGGACTAGGAACAAAAATTGCCTGAGCTCCCACAACTGTTGTTTGCACTGGCCTTGGTGCAAGCACCGATCCCTGGCTCTGGTGCAATGAGAGGATGCGGCCTCAGGCAGCTCTTCCTCAGAGCTGGGCACCTCTCAGTATAATTTTCCTCAGTTGCAACTCTGTCTTTTGATAGGACCACCCTTGAGTGCACGCTGTCCAAAGACAGACGCAACTGAGAGATGATAAATAAACACGTTACAAACTACTTGAGAGTAATTTACACTGGGTTAATTAATGCTATACAATTGGATTATAAAAATATTTGAAAGAATATAATACAAGTACATTTATATTTTGGTTGGTTCATTTTATTTAATAACATAAAATAGATTTTGAATTTTAAGGTGGCAATTATTGTTCATGGAGATGAGAACATTGGTTCAGCAGGTCTAGTGACCTGACCACATGTTCAATTCAGTGGTCAGGTAGGGCAAAAAGTTATATATTCCATTTCAACATCTGAGAAAAGTAACATCACGAGAATCAATAAAATGAAATACAGTATTCCCAGGCATGGACAACACAATCTACCCCCATGACTTTTTAATAAAGGGCTTTATTTGAAATTTTGATGTTAACAATGGCTGGAGAGTGAAAAGGCCAAGATATTGTGAATATGACAACCAGTATGAAAACACTAGTCAGTGTATTATAAATCTAAATAGTATGTTGATGAAATTGTAAACTTATTTTTATATTGTGTACAAACATAAACTCCTACAGACACACATGCACACTTTTTATTTCAACAGAAGTAAAAACTGCAAAATTCCACTGTGACTTGAATAACTGACCTGTGGTCTTACAGTGTGTGTTGTAATTGTTAGTTGGGAATCTAAGTACTGTTTCTATGCAGGCAATGATGTGATAATTTTATCTTCCACAAGTTCTTTCTCTTAAGACTGAACTTCCGCTGTTTCCTCCTGCAGCTGATGCCAACTGGTGATCTCTGGAGCATGTGGCACTTTGTTTTGGTATATCTTCACTGATAAAACCTTACTAATCTCTTCTAATTACAGGTCAGATATTTATAATATAAATACTTGATAAGATGCCAAAGAAAGTGAACAAAAATTCTTTGGTTCTGTGAAGAGTTGCTGGAATGAAAAGTTGAATAAAGAATATAGAACTGTGTGTGTGTGTGTGTGTGCATATATATATATATATATATATATATAATGTGTGTGTAAAATAGATAGGCTAGTTAATAAAATAATAAAACAAGGACAAACAAAAGGGGACCAATATAGTCAGTATGATAAACATTTATTAAATATTAATTATTAACCATATGACAGAAATGAAGCACGGAGAGAAAGATTTTAAGTTCGGAATTTTTGGACATGCCTGTTTCCTTCATCAATGGACCAAGAAATAAACAGAGCAATGGAAACTACTCACCGACAGATATTTTTGTAGATGGTGCATTTTCTGGTGGAAATCATATTGTTAGCTGTCTGATTCCTCAATGTGCAAAACTTTTTCTAAACTCCTTGTAACACTAAAGATGAACTGAAGTCAAGGATTGTCACCATTCACCAACTTTAACATGGAGACTGTCCAGATGAGTTGCAAGAGGTTCCGATTCTGTGGTTGAAGCCAATGGCGATTTTCCTGAATAAATTTACTCTTTGTATTTCAAGATATATTTGTTTTATTTTGGTAAATATATCTGTTAAAATGAGATGTCAGTGTTAGTCATTTTTGTGTAATTTAGACAAGTTATCCATTGCACTCTGTATAGATATATAGAGATACACAGAGATATGTTGAGACCTATAGATATTGTGATAGATATCGATGCCAGCATAACCATCAGCTGTTGGGGGGGGGACCTGGCCCAGGTGCATGCACTCGGGCTCCCCACATAAAAACTGACCTTGTGTTACATCCTGCCAGTGTTGGGTAGCAAGAAAATAGTCGCTTCTTGGCCTTTTGGTTAAGATCAAATTCTTATCGGCTTAATCTGATTTTTTTTTTTGTCTCTCTCTGTCTGTCTCTTTCTTTCATTTTCTCACTGAAACCAAGTAGTGTCTTTCCCCTCTTTCCATACAATAAAAATTATATAGTCCATTATTTATGAGCTATTGACAGGGCATAACGGTCGTGCAAACTAAGAGGGAGGAACAAGCACAATTATAAGAGGATATTACTTTTGTTGTTCAATTAATGGCATTTCCCTATTAAACTTGTTACTTCATATAAATCTATTTTATTACTTAGCAGTTGATGTAAACGTTGAGCTCTAATAGCCTGAAATTTGTGTAAGCTCCAGTATTGTTTTATTCCATATTAGTTTGTGCTGAAATACAAAACAGTTGTTTCTGTGGCTTATAATTATCAACCTAAAGTAATTGTAGAATGCCTATTAGTGGCTTCTTATTTTGACCCTCTTTTTTATTGAATTTATTTATTTATTTATTTATTTTTTACCTGTGTTATTGAAAAATTACTGCAATATGTAATGGCAAGGCATTAACTAGATGGAGACACTGTTGCCACTAATATCTGAACCATTATGCAGCAGGTATATCTGCCACACACTATATTTACAGAATTAACTCTGTTGCATGTAAGAAAAGAAAATTGTGCTTTTTAAATTATTAGAAATAACTTTTAAAATTTTAAAGAAATCCTGAAACAAGAGGGAGCGGGGGAAAGCAATATATTAGGAACCTATTCTCACTACTTACCATTGAGATGTGTATAGTAAGATGAGGCATCTTAGCATGATGTTGAAAAATATCTCCTTTTACCAAAATGATGGAAGATCTCATAAGTCGGAAGTCAGATGACATGACCAGTAAATGTGTAATCACATATTTTTGTTTAAATATATCACTCATGTGTAGCATGCTATACTCTTAGCATAAATGTTCTCAATATGCAGCATAGAGCATGTGTCAATATAACTGTCAACACCTTATGGTGACAGTCTGTTACATACTTATCTTTAAGCCTTATATATATATAGTTGATAGCATGACTTGGAGTTTCATGCAAAGATGCAACCTTCAGGTGCATAATACCCACTGACCATTAAAGCATTATGAAATTTACATTTTCCTAGTGTTGATTTGGTGTTGCTTAAAATATAATTATGTACAATTTATATTATTCAAATTCATAAGTTTAAAAGATGAAAAATCCCCAAATATTATTCAAAATAATTTAGAAAAAATAAAAATTTGAATTTATGTAAACATGCTATGTATTAAACAGTATATTTATTTATTTTGCATAAAAAAAACCTCTTTACATAAATAACTTAAGAATTCAAACAATATAAATTATATAATATTATAGGCAACAATTATAAAATAAACAAGTCTTAATACACAATTTTAAATCAACACCATGAGAACACGAATTTCATAACTCTTTAATGCTCAGTGGGTATTTTGCACCTGAAGATTGCATGAAACTCTGAGTTGTGTTGTTGACATGGGATATTATATATATTCACTAATATATACATAATAGCTCTGTTATATAACATTGAGCACATTTTTCTTTTTTTTTTTTTTTTTTTACATCTGCAAAAACTAAAATATATATATGCAAGTATGTGTGTAAACATTTTTTTTTCTTTTTTTTTTTCTTTTTTTTTTTTTTTTAATCATACCCCTATATATAAATATACATAGATAAAATGAGAATTTTTATATATCGAGAACTATTTTTGAAAAATCTATTATTGTGAAAAACTTTTGTACAGCACATTTTGGACTTCATCAGATGTTTACATTGACACAATTTTTAGCACTTTAAATGTTATTTTTAGTGGATCCTCATATTTGAGTAGATTCTCCATTTTATTAAAGAGCATATTTATTTACTGGCCTGAATATTCGAGGCCAAGTCTGTTAAGGCTCATTGCATTTAACAATGGTTTCCCTCTGCCCAGGGAGACATGTTCGACTGCTGCCAGAGAGCACATATTTTTCTTTAATAAAATCTCAAATATTCAAGATGGTAGATGAAAATAAATATATTGTTTAATAAATAGATGGAGAATTTACTCAAATGTGAGTATCCACGCATGCACACAATGAAATGGATTAAGTCAGACAATTATTTAATATATTTTTTGTTTATGCATTATTTTTATAGATAGAGCATTTTCTTAAATAAATTGTTTTATTTTAATTAAACAGTATTAATTACATTTACCAGCCTGAATGTTTGAGAAATTTCATAGAAAATAGACATTCTCCAACAGGAATCGAACCTGTATTCCTATATGGAAACAGTAATTTGATCTGACATGCTATACCATTTAGCTACAGAGAAGCATCTGGTTAGCAAATTTCAAATTAGTTTTGAAACGCACAGTCTTCGGCAATTTTTAACAGTCAATAATATCTGCTCACAAAACATCTCTTAACATAAACAATGCCAACATATAATGAAATGTATCAAGTCTGACAATTATTTAATATTAACTTTGTATATTTTTAAGAATTTCTTAACAAATTAAATTGTTCTTTTCCTAAGTTTTGTGTTTTGTTTTTCCAGGATTCCAACTTCCATAGAACCATGTATGAAGAGACCCAAATTCAAGAACCAGCTACTCCTCCATCATCAAGCAAACGAACTAACCTCCCATTTTGCCATGTTCAACTATCACGACCAAAATTTGTAACTTTAATTCTAATCTTTCTCTTAACTGTCTGCCTAATTGTCTTTACGTGTTCACAGTCTTTCCTCTTCAACACTCAAATTCTGAGTGTCGAAACAGGTCTTGCTGTTGTAAAACCATCAACTTTAAAAACTCCAAGCAACATTGACAGATCAGTCCAACATCTTAAAAACCAGAACTTCAACCGTGAAGTTCCGCACTATCCCCACACAAGTCGGCGTTTACCGCAATGCATTATCATAGGAGTACGCAAAGCTGGTACTCGAGCTCTACTGCAATTCTTGGATGTGCATCCCGATGTAATAGTTGCTGGTGCTGAGATTCATTTCTTCGATGTGGAAGAGAACTATAGCCTTGGTATTGATTGGTACAGGAAACGGATGCCTTATTCTTTTCCAGGTCAAGTGACTATGGAGAAAAGCCCTGCCTACTTTGTGGGTGAATCTGTTCCAGAGCGTATTCACAAGATGAACGAATCTATTAAACTCCTCTTAATTGTTCGGGAACCAGTTGAAAGGACGGTCTCTGACTACACTCAAATTATGATGAAGAAGAAATCTAAAAACAAACCTTTTCCAAAGTTTTCTGACCTTGTCATAGATCCAGCCACGAATGAAATCAATCGACACTATCCTGGACTTCGGAGGTCCATCTACCACCGCTACATGGAACGATGGCTACAATTTTTTAACCTTTCTCAAATTCATATTGTTGATGGCGACAAGTTTCGAACTGATCCTTTTTCAGAAATCACTAAAGTTGAGAATTTTTTGAACCTTGCTCCACGAATTCAACCCAGTCATTTCTATTTCAATAAAAGTAAGGGTTTTTATTGTATAAAAAATGTAAATATTCAATGCCTGGCTGAGTCTAAGGGTAGGCAACATCCTGATGTACCAGTGCAGGTCTTGAATAGATTACGTGAATTCTACCAACCTCATAATGAGAAATTTTTCCGCTTGATTGGAAGAAGATTTAATTGGGGTTAACCAATTAAACTAAAATTCCATCCTACTCAAAAAAAAGAAAAAAAATTTTATATATATATATATATATATATATAAAGAACACCCTTTTATTCCAAAATTTCATCTTGTTTTGGGAAAACAAAAACTAATTTTACTATTATTTTTAATTTTAATTGATAATGCATTTTTTAATTTAATTTTTTTGTTTTTCCCCTCATCCATACATCATAAATGATTAGAACTCTGCATTAATTCACTAACCAGTGGATTGAAGAATATGGTGGGTGTGTCAGCTACAGTCCAATAATTTTGTGGCCAAGCTGTAAATCTTAAGTTATATGTACACTAAGTGTAATATATAACTTTCAGATAAGTTGTTTTTTTTTTTTTAATAGATTGGTTATATTTTTAGTATGTTCTCTATCCACTTACTTCATTTTGTTCAAAGCTTTTTACTTTGGCAAGAAACTTTAAAAATTGATTTCTTGATGGAAACCAACAATTCATATTGGCTTATAAAGCTATCATTTCCATGGAGAACAAAATACATTATGCAGGTTTTTTCTGCCATCTTCTTTGCACTGTGTGCAAACTATTTCAATTTATTTCTTCTAAATCTTTTAGAAAAATAATAAATAATACATGAAGGTGAGATGTCATTTTTTAGACAATGAAAACCTTTGCTGTTTAATTGATCTGTTGTGAGATCAACAAATACTTTGTGCAGAAGAGAAAACTCTTGCTGTGGTGGGTAAAAACACTTGACCCAGCTCCATGGATGAATGAGTGTGAAGTGTTTTGTTAATAAGGCAATGCATTAGTTAAAAAAAAAAAAAAGTATCTGATTTTCATTTTTATTTTATTTATACATATTTTTTTTATTTATTACTTGTTAAGTTGAAACAAGCCTTTTCAATATTATCAGGCTCGAGGCAATTTGCAGCATGCAAATTGCATTAACATATCTGTAAAATATGTAAAAGTACTGGCATAAATCGTGCAATACAATAGCACATTCAGAAGCAACAATTAATGTCCAGATTTTTTTTTTTTTTTTTTTGGTGTGTGTGTGGGGGGGGGGGGGGGGGGGCTCTCCCATTTCAGAATTTTGTTTTATTGTAAAACGATCAGCATCTCAATCTAGAATACTTATTTTTATTTCATTTATAAATTTAAAATTTGGCAATTTTCAGTTGCTAAAAAAAAAAAAAAATTTGTTTCGAATTTTTATACAGCTGTTGCAAGGTATAATTTTACTAAAACCTAAACACCAAAGAAATGAGTGGCCATTGGCCTACCTTTTTTTTTTTAACACACATAGAAATAATGATGCTATTTTTCATTAAGATTATACTTTGTGACAAATTATAAAAGTTCTGGAATACTAAAATCATTTTGAGTAAGTGATATTTGGTGTGTGAATAAAGTCAGATTTTACCTGAAAAAAATATTTACTATGTTATTGATTGTTAATCCTATAAATTACTCTTTTTTTTTTTTTTTTTTTTTTTTTTTTTTTTTTTTTAAGAAAAAAAAAAAAAATCTTCAGATAAAGAATATTTTATGTAAATCATTTTTTTTCTTCCTCCACCCTTCCAAAGATGTGCATGTACTTGTTACTTGTTTTCATTAGGAAAAATAATTATCAGTGCTGAAGAGGCTGTAAATTTTTTTTTTTTTGTGTGTGTGTGTGTGCGCAAATGTAGATTTATATCTTTTGACAATTGTGCAAACCTTAAATGCCAAGCAATTCCCTCTTCCATCCCTGCCAAGCATTGGCTTTGTCATTTATTTTAGCCAACAGCTGGTAATTTTGTTTATTCAAGGCTGGCATTAACATTTGATTTTTGCTAAATCTTAGAGAAGTTGATTGTATTTTATTTTTGAAGTACTTGCTCTCTTTTCTTGATGATGATCATGCGAAATATTACAAACACCCAGTTCTGTTTCACCTGCAAACTCTACTCTTATAGGCTGATTTTCAGGTTATTTAGTAACCAAGATTGGTCTTCTTTTTTTTTTTTTTTCTCTCCCTCAAATCGCTGGGCTCCTTTACATTATGCATATATGTGCAAGTATTATATATATATATATATATATATATATATATATATGAATTGGAATGACCCTACTATACTGTGAAGTCGACAAAATCAAAAACAAAATGCGCATGCATGAAACTAAAAATATAAAATGGTGACAATTTACCCATGGCACCCTGTACATATCTTCTTAAAGTCATATGCAGGCATTGCTTATAAACTCGACATTATTCTTTGAATTTGTTTATGACTTGCTTAAACTTAACTCCTCCGGAATGCAGCAATCAGGTTCAGAATCTAATTTTTATTTCCTAGTCTGTCATTAATCGATGATCATGTTCTTGAAACACTGTCTCTTTACCCACTTCACTCACCAATAAAGTAGTGTTCATTGGTCATCTATATCCATGCAATATCACTGACTGAAGTTTTTCCTATCAGCAAATCCTTTTGTGTGCTTCACTTATCCCCTTACCACTTTGTGTTAAAATACCAACAATGATTTCCTTTGTACTATTATAATTTGTTTTTGTTTTGTTATCTTGTTTCACTCAACAGACAATTTTGGGATTCTTCTCTTCATGTTTGGTAATTTCACTTTACTGTAAAAAAAGGCTTCCTCAACAATCTGTTAATTTAAATTGTAAAACACCTTTTTTTTTTCTTTTTTTCTTTTTTTTTTTTCTTTTTTTTCCCCCACAATTATTACTGTTGGACACTTTAAGACAGTCTTAAAGTTTTATCAATTTGTTGTTAGGCTTGTTAATGTTTTTGCAAAGTTATATTTGCTTTATAGCTTATGAACCAATTTTTTCTGTCATCTGTAATCACTTTAATATGCTTATGGAATCTGAAATACGTAAGTATTATTGTAGTAGGCAATAAAATAAACCACCTCTTCTACTCCAACAGCTTCTTCTCTCGTACTTCCTGACAGTGGAACTCCCTTCCTCTTACTTGCTTCCCTGATAACTATAAATTTCAAAAATTTAAATGTAATGTCAATCGACATCTTCTGATGCCTTGATCCCCCTTCTTTTTATCCTTTCCTCACCCCTCCCATACCCAGTCTTTTCTCTTACTTTCACTCTCTGTAACCCCTTGCATGATAGTGGCATTCCTGCCTTGCTTGGGGTGAAATGCTTAAAAAAAAAAAAAAAAGCCACTCTCCTCCCAATTAAATAAACAAATGTTCTACTATTGTAGGATATAACCTTTTACCAACATGATCTGTTTTAAGATCACTTGGATCAATTAGTAAATGCAATAATCATTTTTTATTTTCTTTCCTTATTCCTTATTGGGGAGGATTATGGGCTTTGCATTTTCATAATTGGAGGTAATCTGTATTAAAGTTGCTAATGGTTTTAGAATAACGTCACAAAGGTTCTTCACTGAAAACTTATGTGCCTGCAGTGTTTTTCAAATGTTTCTGCTTAACTTCATTAAAATCACTCCACTTCAGAAAAGATATGGTCATATTTTGACTACAGTTCTTATCTGTTCTTTGATTATTTTTTATTAGTTTTAAAAAATAATAATAATAATAATAATCTGATGGATAAAAATTATTCCATCTTTCACAGAAGGTGTCAGATTTATGTAATTTATCCTGCCTATGTAATAAATTCAGGTTTTCAAATGTCTGTGTGAGATACACATATCACACCACAATTAAAATGTTATGTCAATTAGGTTATTCAGGCAAATTCTTTTAGAGCAAGATTTTAACTTTTTGTTTCAGTTAATATTAATTTGCAGCAAGGAAATTTTTTAACTGATTAAGTAGTTTTTAGATTAAATTCTCCCTTTATCTCCATTTGTTTTCATTGAAAATTGGTTGCTCAGTTGTTTTACCTGACTTTTCTTTTCCTTTGTTAATTACATACCTGACCTAAATATGTATGTAAATATTAGTGTCTAACTACTTGTGTTTTGGAGATGTTTTGTAATCTTCCACAATCTAAAATCTGCCATTTCTACAAATATATAATACCTTACATTGATTGCACAACTCATAGTTGTGCAATCAATGTAATGTATTATGTATATTTCTTTATATTAAATAGCACTGTTTATTTTCTTACACTGTAGAGAGAGAGAGTGTGTGTGTGTGTGTGTGTGTGTGTGTGTGTGTGTGTGTGTGTGTGTAGTATATATATATATATATATATAAAGCAAACTATTAATTTTACCTTTTTAAAGTTGTAAATCTTTTCTTTAATACTTTTTTGTCCTGATTCCTTATTTCTTAAAACTTAATTCCTAAGTTAATATTTTTTTTACAAGCTTCTTTCTGGCCATCAATTTCAAACCTGCTTTGAAATAAGCTAACAGGATCTTTTGATTTTTGTAAAACTGTAATTTTTTCATTTGAAGCTGTCCTAAGCTCTCACTTACTGGCCTCTTGTAAAAAAAACAAAAAACATTTCTTTTAATTATTCTCAAATGTGTGTTCCATTTCTGTGCTTGTTTTGGTATTCTCAAAATGCCAACTATTACTACTGTTCCACTTTCTATTAAAAGGTTTGACACTGATTTGATGGGGAGGGGGGAAACTGATAATTGCTGAAGCACCATCCGTAAATCCTTCCTGCCTTATTGAGTATTCGAACTGCCTGCTGTGGATCATTTACCTACAAAAATCTACTTTTTCCATATTGCTTGTTGATTTATTTGAGATTTTAAATGAGCAAATTCTTATTGTCCAACCCAGCTACCTTCCACATTTGCCCAACCTCCTTTTTTTTTCTTTTTTTTTTTTTTTTTTTTTTTTTTCTTTTCTCTTCATAATGAATGTGCTTGCCCAGTCATCATAAGGAGAAGCGTTTAACAAGTACTGAAAATCTGGAACATTTGAAGATGTTTTCTATGCATAGAATACTTGAATTGATATTTATTCAATTTGATGATAGTTTTTTGAGATTTTTTTTTTTTTTTTTTTTTTTTTAATAACCCAAGATAAGTTATTCAAATGTGAAATGTAAATATTAGTTTCCACTTGGAATATTAAAGTTTATATAATTTGGCACATTGTTCTAAGTAGCTGTATTTGAGTAGCAAAACATTTTTCCCTTGTTAAAAAATGTGGTGGGGAATGGTGTTTTGTTGCCAACAATTTCACTTGGAAACAAAAATTGTTGAATACTATGATTTTTTTTTTTTTTTTTTTTTTTTTTTACCACTTTCTTTATAACTGTTCAAATGATAGGACTATTTGGTTTGCAATCTTCCAAATTTTTAAAGTTTGAATTTTTTTTTAGAAACTTGAAGGCACTAATTCAACTAATTGTCTGTCTTGTGAAAATGTAATACAGTTATAAATGTAGGTTAGGGAAGAGGAGAAATTGAATAAAATAATTCTTTTAATGATGTCAACAGTTGAAAATATAAAAATCTGACAGTCTGGTTGGATTTTTCTTCTGGCTACGTTGTATATTTTATTTTTTTAAATAGTATTGATTGTTCAAATAATTACATTTTAAATTGATAAATATTTCTTTCCAAGTTAATTCCAACTTTTATTCAAATGTCAGATTGGTAGTACCATCATTTGCCTTATCTCCAGGTCAGACATTCAAAATCATGGCAGGGTTCCCTTAATTTTATGTTTGCTATAACAGAACCACTGATGAAAAACTAAGTGACAAGGACTTTTCTTTAAAATTTGTTTGGCAAAATTAAAACTATATACAATCTATCTGCAGACATTTATTTTATCAACATTTTTTTTTCTATTGCTTGGTTATCCCCAAATTAAAGAATGCTCCTACTCCCCTCTTTTTTTTTCCTTTTAGTTTTTATTACTTTGTATAAAACAAGATTTATTATATAAAAGGTTTCTTTGAATGATTTCATTGATTGCCTTGAATTTATTATTACTAAATGTTGTCACTAAAATATTTGTACCAAGTTTCTGTGCAATGTTGTTGCTCATTAATTTTTTTTTATCCTCTCATGTTCTGAAAAACACTGTGTAGCTTATTGTTACAACTGTAAGAGATGAGGAATTGAGGTTAATTTTGTGCAGGTTTATTGTATCAGTGCTTTATTTATTTTTTTATTTTGTTTTCTTTTTAAATATTTGCAGGTTTAACTGTTTCTATGCTGGATTATTTTATTTTACATAATGCATATAATAGTGCATATTACTTTCTCAGGATTAAATTGCTTTAACAGTGGATGAAAAGTGTATTTCACTCCGTAGGTCATCATTTTAGAAATTTCTTTTTCTTATCTGATGGAAAATGTAGGTGAACAATAAACATCATCCATCTATACCATTCAGGTTCTTTTGTATCTGGATATGGTTAAACTAGTATATGTCATAGGGCTATTTTTTCTTTTTCTCCTTTTTTCCAGTATTGAAATGGTTGTTTTTTCTTTTTTTTGTTTAACAAAGGTCCCTTTTGTTGAGTATAAACTGATTTTGACTGGCTCACAAAATTCAGGGTCCCTTTTTATAACTTGTCATTGGCCAACTATTTGTTGGACATTGAAATTTTTATTGAATCTAAAGTTAATCCCACCAATTTCCTCAAGCTGTATCATTTGCTGTGTCTGGCAATTTGTTTTTCAGTTCTGCATAGACTACTTCATGTTGGAGTGTATATTTAGCTGTGCCTTGCTGTAAAGCAAGCTAGCAGCAGTGATCCTCTTCTACTTGTGACCAGGAGGAGGGTCAGTGGATTTCATATTATAATCACCATTATTACTATTATTATTATGACTATTGATATGCTGTGGCCAGAATCTGGTCGGTCTGTATCTTAATATTTTTGTTTTCTTTCACAATGAGTGAAATAAAACGAAATTAAAACTACTTTTGTGTTTTTTGTCTTTTGTGTGAATTGCATGATTATTATCCCTACCACCAATATCACAGATAAATAACAAACTTTTTTTTTTTTTTCTCAAAATAGTAAGTATTTTCACTTTTCACCTCGAGCTTAGGAATGTTCTGAACAATGTTTACACTGAATAAAACATTTTCTTTCATAATCTTGTGTGACTTAAAAAGGCTCCGGGGTTTTCTGGATGATAAATCGACTTAATATTGCAATCGCCACTTGCATTGGTGGACAGTGTGAGGGTTAGCCCATCCGTCCTGGATTTGTGGCCTGGCATCCTCTGCCATTATAAATCCTCTTTGGCATCTTCTTCAAAAAGAATAGTCCTGTCTCATCACAGTTAAGACCTACTTGGGGGTGTATCCTTCGGCTGCTATAGTTCCAGAAAGTTTTGAGGTAATCCTCATCTGCCTTCATATCCGTGCATGCTGACTGACAATGGAGTGAATGTTGATCCTCTTTTTAAAATTCTCTAACCAGCCCTGACTGGCTTTAAATGGCTTACTTGGTGCCTTGTCTATCGAAGTGCCTAGAGTCTCGGGGTTCTTCCTCTTGCCAAACTTTAATACGGCGCCCACCTCTCTACTACATGTCGATTTCGGAATTTTCCAACTTGGGGGCTACAAACTTTTATAGGAAAATTGGGTGGGGAGGGCAGCACTTTTTATTAAATTGCCAAAAATCAGGGAATTATCCAATTTAAATGAAAATTTCAGTGCATATTCATTGTTTACTTTGATAATGAATGGGTTTTTTTTTTTTTTTTTTTTTTAAATCTGAGAAAATGTTATTCTTTTTGCAATAACCAAAAATATTTTCATGACTAAATTTTACTTGAAAACAAATGTTTAAGTCACAAATTTTTACATTTCCATGAAGATTAATCGCCGATCGATGCATGAAAATAAGTTTTACAAAGATTCCAACACAACACATGAAAAAAACATCCCCAACAAACTGAATTTTCTTAAAAATAAAAAAAAACGGTGCTAATGTAGGTAACTCCATGAGATCGCTAAAAAAAGAGCATAGCATGATGAAAAAGATGCCAAACTCGACAAAAACAATTTTATCGTCTAAATGTTTATTATTAAGAGGAAAGACCAAAGTTTTTTTAAATTTTTCTTTCTTTTAGAACATTGTAAATTTTTATTAAAAAAAAAATACTAAAAAAACCTTGTTTCTTTTTGTATCACCGGAACTAGTCAAATAACATACAATTTTTAACACATTTTTTTTGTATGACACACATTAATGTGGAAAATCTTACAAAAATAATTGTCAGATGTTAATGAAACTTTCAGAAACTATTCATAGATGATGGAAATTATTATAAATGTTTTTTTTTTATTAAAGTCATGGCAGAAATATTATTTTTTTATATTTATTACCCACCTCCCCAACTAATTTTATGAAAACTCTAGAAATTCAATTGAATACAGTTTAGTGATTACAATAGTTAAAAGCACAAAGCTTTGAGGAACGCAAATCATGTTTTGGGGTTTTTTTTTTTTTAATTGCCCCCTCTCCAACATGAAAATCAGCTTTGAATTGTAGTATACAAAACTCAATAAAACATATTATTTAATTTCAATTGCTTTTAGTTGTTTTTATGAATATGGACAATATTTTCTGAAAGCAAAATATTTTTTCGATGAAAAATGAATTTTTAATACAATTATTTGTTATTTCTTTAATTATAATAGATTTTTACATTTAAGTTGTTAAAATATTATAAAATTAGTTAAAAGCCACATCCACTTTCGAAAATGTCCTTATGATACAATCTACAATCAGAAGACCCACAGTAATTAAATGTAATTTTGTGTTTATAATCGGGCTGTAATTATAAAGTACGGAAGACCAACCAGAATACAATTAAGTTGCGTTATTTCAGTTAAGCATTGTTCTCCGCTGTTAAGGCCTTTACTTTTGCGAAACACGTATGGAGATGTTAATTTGATTTTTCAATTTCAACTGAGAAGGGTACTACAAGTATAAGTATCATCTTATGAAATTTATATGATCTTATTTTTATATTAATCTCAGTTATATTTTTCCATAAATGAAATATTAAAATTAATAATAAAAAGAATGGAAATACAAATAACAGTAAAATGTAATAAATGTACATAAAATTATATTTTATGAACACTTCTGATAAAATTTCATAGGAAAGGTACCTATAAATTAATTAGATACCTTTCTTATGAAATTTAATCTCACTCTTAACAGTCTTAGTTTAATTTTTTTATAATATATTTTCCATAAAGCATCGTAAAGGTGAAAGCTAAGTACAAAAAAAAAATTAGAGCACTGAAAGTTTTTCTTAAAAATAACACGGTAAATAATTTGTTCACTTAAATCTAAATAATTTCACTTCTCTCCTTCCGTAGAACAAATTATCCTCACGTAATACGTCATTCATCATCTGTGACGCGAAATGTTATGACCGGCTTTGTTTAATTTTCAAACTACACCTTTTCGGCACAGAAACTAAATAACGCTGGTTTTAAAATATTTTAAATAAACATTATAATTTCTGATTTTCTTAAAATAAGTTTTGAAAAAATAATTGATTTTTAAAAGAATTTCAAACTGAGATTTTAATTTATTTTTTTTTTTTTTTTTTTTTTTATAAAATGGAAAAAATGGCTGATATGATTGACTGTCAATTTTGCTGACTCAAAAAAAAAAACAAGATTTTTACGAAAATTTCGGACGTGCTCGGAACGATTAAAAAAGAAAAAAAATACCCCAAAAATACTTTGATCTTTCCTCTTAAAAATAACAAACATTTAGACGATAAAATTTTGTTTTCGTCAAGTTTGGCGTCTTTTTCATCAAACAATGCTCTTTTTTAGCAATCTCATGGAGGTACCTATGCTAATGCATGACAGGACTTGATGTACTGTTTTGCCGATCGTTTGACGGAAAAATTAGGGTGTTTTTAGGGATAAAACTTTCCCATAAACATTTGACGAATGAGATAATCCACAATATGGTTTAGAGCGTCTTTCTCACCGGGTCCTGTCATGCATTTGCACCAAAAACGTTTCCTCTACGATTCATAAATAAATGCATTCTTACCTTTTCAGTGAAAACAGTTCCACTCGTACCTGCCTTTCCTCACAGTCTGTGTCGCAAAAAAGAAGAAAAAAAAATCACAACCGAGATATAAAATAACGGAGACATGAGGATATACACACACAGACTGCAATTTTCATAGTCATATAAAATTAAAATTTTATTGTAATTATGTAAAAACAATTCAACTAGAAAAATTGAAAATACAATGTATAAATCCGCTACACCGCTAGTTGAACCGGTGCTACATGGACCAACTATATATTATTCCTAAGGAATACCCCCGAGATAACACTTCTTCATTGACACTAATATCCGTTGCTAAAAACAAATTTCGTTCGCTACCTTCAATATCGTTGGATTGATGATATAAAAAACTGTAAACGTGTAACAGGCAAAGATTTCATGAATGCTGAACTTATCAAGTAGAGCTCGGTCTCTTTATCTGCAGATTATTGATGCATTCGCTACTTCATCACAGTCGAGGGATCGAGCACGTTCATTTTTAATAGAAAGTATTGCTAACCTGGACAACCTTACAATTTCATCATTCATTGTAGATCGTAGGTAATTTTTTATTAGTTCTAGTTTGCTGAAGCTTCTTACGGCACTTGCAATAGTGACTGGTGTAGTAAGCAACACTCGCAATGAAATGCACAAATCCGGGTAAATGTCAACTAAGTTATTCTGAAAAATGTCATAAAAATCATGGGCAGTTCTTAGCTTCCGTGTTTTTGTTATTTTTTTTTTTTTTGGTGGGGTTGATATCCAAATTCCTGTTTAAGAATTGAAGCAATTCTATCTCATGGGGTAAATCTTCTAGTTCAGCATCACCCATTTTTGTGTAAAATCGTTTGTAGTACACCTCCAGATTCCCACTCTTCCTGCATTTAAAAGGGAGTCTGAATTTTGAATGAACCCATAAATTTCATTCCTCTGGGATAACTGAGAAAACCGATTATTAATTGAAGATGATGGAATATTCCATACCTGCCTGTCACCCCTCCGGGATAATGCACTTTTCACGCATAATCACCTCTTAACCAATCAGCATCTTAGTTTCAGTAAACTAAGCTTTTCATTGGCTGAGACCTTAAAACTAGCAAGTTTGAACAAAAATACCTTTTCCTGCGTACCACTTTTGGAGCCAGTTCTGAGACCACAAATTCAATAAATATAGGCGTTTCGATTCGATTCGAACAGTCAAAACCCCACCCTCGAGCTGTTTGTGTGTTGTTTTTTAGCCAGAGCTCTCTGACGACGGTTCTTGTTGTTTTGTGAAGTGCGATTTTTGGACCAACTTACGCTTCATTGAACCGATAAGTTTTCCTTTTTGTTAATCTTTAGTTTTGTTAACCTTTTAATTTTTCAATTTTCTTATTCTTTTTTAGTTGTACGGCGTTTCTTTCCTGTTTTTTCTTTTTGTTTGTATTTTTTTACCCTCCTCCTGTTTTTTTATTTACCGTTTTCGTTTAAACTGCTTATTGTCTTTGGTTTGCTCTTTTCCTTTTGCATTTAATTTTGCTTTTGTTTTATGCCTGAAAACTTTTTAAAAGAAAAAAGAAGTAATTTCGACTGTGGTGGGTACACCACCATGGTGGACAAAAACAATGATATCCCTGATGCACCGGCACCAAATCGGGTGTCAACAGCCTGGTCAGAAAATAGGCCGTTGAAAAAGGATGGCATTTTTTACGTCAACCAACGGAAGGGATATGAGGAGTCGTTCAAGGACAATGAGTTCCTAACAATTCCGGAAGCTTTTGACGCAGTAAAACCCGGAAATTAATTGGGGTCAGCAGGGAAAGCATGGAGGAAGCCTTAAAAGCTTTGAATATCAGCCCGAGGATACTTGCAAGAAGGACAAATGCATTGTGGGATATCCTTCTCCAAACTGAGGACCAGGCTAAAGAGTTGGCGGGGAGCGTATTGAGTACGAAGTCTTTGAGACTTCAAACAGAATATATGGGCACCCGCAGGACGAAAGTGACCGTTCACGGTGTGGCCGTGGACATCCCACATGACCGAATGGGGGCATTCTTCACCAAATTTGGGGAAGTAAATGAAGTGATGGCCCTCATTAGCTAGGCTGAAATTGAGACTGGGGACATGGAGATCCAAATAACCCTGAACAGAAAAGGCTTTCAAGAGATCCCCAACATCTTGGCTTGCCGCGACAGGAGGATGCTGGTGGTAGTGTATAGCAGAAAACCGTGGTGTTGGTCAGGTGGAGTGTCGGGCCACATGGCAAAGGAGTGCCCAGTAAAAAATCTGCACATGCTCCAGCACGTCCAGCATCTACAACAACAACAACAGTAGCAGCTAGACAACCAGAGGAGGGGACTTCAAAAACGGATGGAGACTGGAAAGAAGTCACCAAATGACGGAAGTCTTTAAACGTTCCGTCTCTACCCCACCAAAAAAAAAAAGAGTCCAAGAAAAGAGGCAGACGCCGCCTGAAAAGCCGGAGGAGGTGCGGTTCTGCAGAAAGAAGTGCAGCAACCTAAAAGTCAGCAGAATCAGCAGCAGCAGCGGTAACAGCAACACCTCAAACAGCAGCAGTAGCAGTCAGAAACAGAGACGCCAATGGAGGTGGATAAAATGCCTCCACTTCGAGCTTCGTCCCTGAAAAGAAGCAGGGAGGAAGAAGAAGACGAACCACAGCAAATCCACTCTGGTCGTGGCAGGGCGGAGAGGGGCATGGATAAAATCAGGTCATTCTCTGTCCCTGCTTCACCAAGAGAAGCTATTAGCTCCCCAAAAGCTAGGAGCCTCCCTACTTCCCCTTCCCGTGCTCCATCCTCCTCTCCCTCCACTTCCTCCCTAAGTTCATCAGCTACTCCACCCCATACATCCACTTCCTCTCCTCCCCAACGTGCAAGGGAGAAAAAGAAAAAGATGTTCGCAGGCACTGAATACATTTCCAAGGTGGACAGGGAGGAGTATAAAAAGGGCCTGTCGAAACATAGGAAAGCCCTTTTAGGGGTTTTATACAAAACAGATTCTGTTGATGGAAAGAGTGTAGAAGACCCTAGAAATTTTCCTCGGGCACCAGGTGTAATAACCTGTGTGAGAGACACCGGGGGGCTACTTAAAAGTATGGAGCCACTTGTTTGAGGCTAGGGAAACTTTCCCCAATATTAGAATGCTCGAATTGGAGAACTCTGACTTGAGGAAACTAAGACATTTTTGCGCTGGGAGGGTCCCCGTGTTACTCCATCCCTCCTTATATAGGGCAGTTAAATTAATCTACCCCACGGACGTCGGCGGTATTGTCTTTGATGGTCGAATGACGACAGAGTTGGGAACAGGGAGCCTGGGACAATCCGTCGGGGTCCTGACCAACGCAGATTTCCGGCCCGTACGTGAGTAGGTCTTTTCTTTTTTCTTTTTTTTTTCTTTTTCAGACCTAACCGATGTCCGTCAAGATAGCTAGTTTGAATGTGAAGGGCTTGAGAGATCGGGGTAAGGCAGCCCGCCTCCTCCAGGATCTCTTGTCTTTCGGTGTGGATGTCGCCGCGAACGAAGAGACCCACTTTGTTTGTAGTTCCGATGCGTGTGTGCTGTCTAACGACTTTGTCGTCTACTCAGCATATGGGGACCGGTGTGCCAGAGGAGTTTCTTTGCTGGTGAAGCGGACTGTTGATGCGAACGTGGACCATGTGCATACCGATGCCGAGGGCCGGTTGATCGTGGCCGATATTGCCGTGAAAAGTGGTTCGTTCCAAGTCGTTGCGGTTTATGCGCCCAACGACCAGTAGGAACGGGTCTCGTTTTTTTCGGCGGTTGCGGCTGTTCCTAGTAGATTCAACACGCCTAGTGTTAATGGGGAACTGGAATACCACCCTGGACCCCAAGTTAGACAGGGGGTGGGGAGCTAGTGGAAGGAGGGGCGATCGTAGCCTGGTTGATCTGATCAATGACTTTGGGCTCGTTGATAGATACCGGGTCGATCACCCCGGGGGGAAATGTGGACGTGGGCTCTTGGTTAGCTACCTTGACAGAATGTTAGTTAGAGGAGCCGACGTAGACTTGATAGATTGTCCCACGTTGTACTGGGTAGGCTATTCGGATCACAAACTCGTTTGTGCCCGGATGGCGTTAGATCGTAGGCCTAGAATGGCTGATTACTGGAAGTTCAATCTGTCCTTGCTGGAGAGGCGGACTTCCAGGAGCAGCTAACTAGCTTAGTGCAGCGGGAGCTAGTGGGGGCGGTTATCGGAAATAAGTGGTGGGAGAGATTTGAGGATAGGATTAGGTCCTTCACCACGGATTTCACCAAACGGCTCGCTCTAGATAGAGCTGATAAGGTGAAGTCGCTTAAGGCTAGTTTTTCCCGAGCGGAGGCTGGGTAGATCCCCTAAAGATAGCCTTAGCTAAGGAGGCCCTGGAACGTTAGACTGGCGAGCGCTACATGGGCCAGGTAATTAGACATAGGTTAAGCAAGATGTCTTCCGAAGCTGTGAACATGGGTGCAGATCTGCGCAGGGAAGAGATTCGTCGAGGTTCCGATCGTTACATTCGTTGGGTCAATTCCACGCAGGGGCATACTCTTCGGGCCACATGTGCGAGGTGTTTCGGCGGCATTTCGAGAGCCGGTTTACCAAGGAGCCTTGTCTCTGTGAAGAGGAGTTTCGTGGCTATTTCCTCGGCTTTCGCCGACTGAAACGGCTAGCTGCGTGGTAGAGATCACGAAGGGCGAAGTCTACGCGGCATTGAAGAAGGTCGGCAGAAGCAAGTCGCCCCGTCTGGATGGTTTACCCTATGAATTGTACTTGAGGCTGTCGCACATCTTTGTCCCGATTTTGACTGTGGTGTTCAACGACTGGTTTCGGTCGGGGTTCATCCCCAACCGGATTTCCAAGGGTGTGATCACGCTGTTGAAAAAGGACAAGGCTGTTAGGCGGGGTTTAAATGATTATAGGCCCATAACTCTGCTAAACACAGAGTTAAAGATTTGGGCCAAGATCCTGCAGGAGCGTTTGCAATCAGTTGCCGAGTCTCTGTTGGGTCCGGAGCAAACTTGTTCTGTGAGGGGCCGAACAATTCAGAGCAATCTGCATCTGATCCGCACAATCATAGAGGGTGTGAAAGACGACGATGAGGTCGCGCTGATCAATTTAGATCAGTCCAAGGCATTTGATAGGGTTGACCGTCGCTACCTTGCTGCTGTCCTGCAGGCCGCCGGATTCGAATCCGACTTCTGCCACTGGATTAGCCTCTTGTATCGCTCCCCCAGTACTGTGGTACAGTTGAACGGGAAGCTGTCGGGCGCTATTGTGCTGTCTAGTTCGGTTCGTCAGGGTTGTCCACTGTCGCCCCTACTTTATGCTTTGGCGTTGCAGTCTCTCCGGCCCTACGCGGAATCGCCTTTCCTGGAGGGGCTCGAGCCAGGGTTTCTGCATACGCCGATGACGTATCTGCTTTCGTGTCGTCCCGCTGCGACATTGAGGCGGTACTGGAGGCGCTTGATCGGTACGAAACGGTGACAGAGGCAAAGATTAACCGCGACAAGTCGTCCGACTTGCGGTTAAGTGCCTGGAAGGCGGTCGATCTTCCGGGCCCCTCGGTTGGACGGACGGTCCTGTCCGCATTCTTAGAGTGTGATTTGGACCCGACCTCCAGCTGGAGAAAAATTGGTCTGAAGTACGAGCAAAGGTCGACGCGGCCGGCTAGACTTGGCGTCGACAGAGGTTGTCCGTGAAGGGCGGGGCGGACACGTGCCACCTACGTTTTCCCGGTTGTCCTTTATCGATTTTCCGTACTTCCTCTCTGTAAAGACCACCGGAAGCCGCTCGAGCGCTCGCTATCCTTCATTTTATGGAGAGGACGCGGGAATCGGGTCGACAGACGAGTCTGTGCACAACGTGTCATGGGGTACTGGGAATGCCACACTTGGTGAACCACAAACTCGCCTCGAGGTTGGCTTTCCTACGCCGTGCATTGACAGGAGATTCGATTATGCCGGGGATTGTTAGGGATACATTCCCTTTCCTTACTATCAGTCCACCCATCTCGCGGGTTGAGCGCCATCGTAAATCACGGGATTAATCGGATTTCCTTCGCGAGTGTCGGTCGGCCTTGTTGGCTGTTCCTCGGTCCAGTGACCTTTCACAGCCTAGGAAGGTCTTCTATCGTTTTCTAGTGGAGAGGGTCGCGAAGGATTTCCTTCGTGAGGAGCTGGGCTTGTCGGAGGATGAGTTTCGCTCTTACTGGTCTTGGGCGCCAGCGGCGGATTATCTCAGTAACCCTGAGTTTTCGCTTACCTGGCGATTGGCTCGGAATCGACTGCCTCTCAATGACAAGGTCTTCATATGGGGCTTGGCGGGTTTGCCAGACTCTGAACGGTGTGGCCTTGGTTTAGAAGAAACGGCTTCGCACGCCTTATACCATTGCCCCTGGGTTCGCCTCTTATGGGACCATGTCGGCGAGTTGACGGCTCGTCTCGCTCCTGAAAAGCTAGTGCTCATTGGTCGCGCATAGGCGTGTGACAATGTGTCTCCCCCGTATTCTGGGGTGAAACGAATGGTGTTTCCGAAGCAGCTGGCCACGGCCCGACTGGTGATTTGGACGATGCGACTGGAGGAAGTCTTGCGAGGCAACCGTCTTTCTCATCAGGATCTGATCCAATTCTTTGAGCATCAGCTCAAGATGGAGATCAGGACTGATAGAAAACGCTTGCATTCGACAGTCTTTAGTGAAAGGTGGGTGAAAGAGGCGAGCTTGGTTCGTTTGAACGGGGCTAGCCTTGATTTTCTCTTTTAGGTCTACCTATGTCACATCGGGGCGGTTTCCTGTGGAAATGTTAACACATTTTTAGTTTAATTCAGTCAGAGTACTGAATATTTATTGAAGAAACCACGGTAGAAATTTACCCTTGAAATCTCCGTTAACTTCAAAACAGGATTTTGTTTCAGTCAATATACTGAAATTACATTTGAAATAATTTAAAAGGAAATGAATGGCCGAATTTTCGCATAAATCCTCCAGGTTAACGTTAACTACAGTCGAGAATAATGGAAGGAAGCATATTTTTTATGACAACAGGATTTTCATTTAAAATAATTTTTCAAGAAAAATAAAATACAGATTTTACGTATAAATTCTATATAGTTTTGAAAAGTTAACACGCGGTTAAAACATTTTTAGTCCAGTTCAGTCACAATACTGAATAAATCTTTTTTTGAAGAAACCCCGGCAGAAATTTACCCTTGAAATTCTCCGATAACTTCAAAATGTCAAGTAATACAAATTTATTTTTTTGTTTTGTTTCAGTTGTAGCGGGCCCCTAAACGGTGAGGTTTCCAAATATGTTGTGGACGTGCAATGTTGCGGGTCCCGCCACAATTATTTTATTTTGTCTAGGAAAGGTGTGGAAAGGATCATGCCATTATGCTGGAGGTCGCTATCCAATGTGGTGGTCACAATGCAATTTATATTTGACGTAAAATAACACATGGTATAAAATACATAACAGAAAGTAGGGTTGAAAACATAACAATTGAATTTATTAAGTATTTGATGTACATGCATGTATACTGAAAGGTTAGACAGAGTTGGTTCTCTTAGACTATGAAATATTTGTACCTGAGCTCAGGAGGATAAAATTAACCATTAAATTGTAGTTTAGAAGAATGAGTATGTGTTGAATGTTTGGAATTGTGCATTGGACAAGTTAGTAAAAGTTCAGAAAGTACTTGCGTGATTAGTTGTAAAGTTCTTTTACGTCTGACTGAATTAGTCAAGACGGGGCTTCTTTAAGGGTCACATCTTGGCAGCGGAGATGAGACGCGAGAGAGAACGAAGAGGGCGAGAATTACTCGTGTTTAGTTTTATAGTATGTTGTACCACGTGACTGGCTCAAACTTAATTGGCGCGAAAACAGACCTGTCGCGTGGGGGCGATTTGATTGGTCGAAACTAACCAATTAGCGAACTAGATTGAAGGTGATTAACCAATGAATGCTTGTTGCATATTTTGTAAGTATGATGTTGGTAAAAATCACAACAGGAATAGTGCATTTCCCAGCAGGGGTTAACTGGCTGTTGTGGAAGATTCCACACAGTCAATTAATACAAAAATGTGGTACAAGGCCAAAAAGTGGGGTGTAAGAGAAGGCTGCTCTTCAATCTGTCTTATTTTGAACTTAGACACAATTACTGGCCCAAATATACCACAGTATTCCTTACACCAAAACAACAGATTTATACTTACCATTCTTACTACAGCCACCATAATACCTCAAAGTCTCTATGAAGTCCTAACTAGTTCCCATATGTACAATTTGTCTGGTGGTGGGAGAGAAATAAAAATAACATTTAAAAATGAAAGCAGGAAGTTCATCATAACATAAGGAAGTTACATTACAGTGGTGAGAAAATGGAAGAAGCTGAGATCCCAGGTCAGGACCAATGTCATTGCGAATTCTTCTTTGGATTTTATCAAGGATCTCTAAATATATTTATTCATTGAATTTTTATTTTTTTTTACTATTTAAAAATATAAAGAAAATCTTTTAATTCTGTTCTAAGTATTTTTTTATGTGTGTCCAAAACCTTGATTCAGCATGTTTTAAGGAAGAATTTGATAAATAATTTATTTATGTACTCTTTAGGGGTTTAAGCCAGATACACATGCACATACCCAAACAGATGGTAATCTTTTATTATAGAATAGATAGGTGTGTTATGTGGTGGAAATTGGGGTTATTTCATTAGTTCTTGATATTTTGACTCATTATCAAAGATCCGCGTTTTACAGGCAAAGCCAGCATTGGTGTGGTAGATCAACAAAATAGAAAAAGTTTTTTTGTTTGCCTTTAACATTGGAAAGACGTTTTTAAAATTTCTACAGTTCCTTACTTAAACTTTATTCATTTACTATAATCCATAATGCCAATGCAATAATTTTAATCAGTTTCATAAAATCAGCTTCTAGAAGCCCATAAAAACACTTACTTAGACGTACAGAAGCAAAATTAGACTGGGTTCATTCTTTCTGTTGTAATGAACATCACTTAGCATGGCAAACTTGCAAGAATAGTCAGAACCATGATAAGCTACGTGATAAAGTAGTAGGTACAATAATACATATTGAGTGGGAAGTTTACCACTTATAGCAGACGTGTGTTACAAATTGTAATGGTTGCTGGTCAAACACTTTCAACACAAATGACGATTTCTATATTTACACAGAGAACATAATTCATAAAAGAAAAATTACTTATTCATAAGATAGACAGAGATCTGGAAAAAAAAGTAAAACAAAAAAAAAACATTTGTGATTCGTGTGAGTGCGTAAAATTAAGTCTATTTTCCTGGTGGAGGAAAAAATCTCCGCTGACAGAGACGAGTCCCGTGTTGTAGCTACCACATCTTGTGGATGAGAGAGCGAAAAGAGAGAAACAAAAACAAAAAACTCTATCTATTCCTTTTAGTTTTATACCTCTTATTACCACGCTACCAAGAGGGCGTTAATTGACGTCCATGGCAGACAAGGTGGGATAATCTCACATCTATCACAATTTATCTCTAAGAAAGAACGATTTACTTGTTTCTCAGAAAGCAACTTTTTGGCAAACTTGGACCTGTATGTCCACGAAAAAAAAATATGGTTTTTCCATTGACACTGCTATTATTACCTTCACTCCTCGGCAATGAAAAAGCGATGAAAAGTTGTAAAACCTAAACATGTGAAAGTGAATTTATACATTTTTTTTGTTCTTGAGAATTGACAGCATAAATAATAAGTACTATTTAAAAAAAAAAAAAAATCCAAGTTTGCCGAACTTTTCACCTTTTGAAGTTGAATGTTTGCTGAAGGAGACTTTATCATTTTTTTTTTCTACACGCCAATACGTTTCTGGACTGTAACTTTTAGTTATTTTTTTTTTGTTCCATACAATAATTGTGGGCATATTTATTCAGTCAGGGTCAGTCAAGATTTCAATTCAAATACTTTCCTTTGTAAATAAATAAATAAATACGTATATAAAAAAAAATACCCTTGGGAAAGTTATGAATCCATCTTTTCTACTCCAAGTTATGGGTTAAATTGAAGGGATTGTAGCTGGGAAAATAATGGGCTAATGCACACACAAAAAATTGAAATCCAAATATGCTTCATCTTTAGATAACCCATCAGTCAGTTATGTGCCATGCATGATACACGCTTAGGCGATCATATATCTTTCGATAAGTGACGGAAGAAGCAGATTTTCCCGCAGTAGGTTGCCATTTCTTTCTGCGGTAGACCAGTTGCCATCTAAGGCTATAGAACCCGTTCTGTCTTGCTATTTACCCATAGCTGGGAGAGAGAAGGGTAAAGTAAGGGTAAAGTAAGTGAATGTAATGGATTCGACTGAAATTCGAACTTGGCTCTCCGATTCCTCAATCCGAGCCGATATCCATTACTCCACCGTGCCTCACATAAAGGTTTAAAAAGCTCCGCAAATTGTCAATTTTAACAGCAGTAGTATTAGGAACAGGCATAAGCCTAGGTTTTTGCAAGATTTATAATTCGTGGGTCTTTATTTGATTGGGTGCCACGCATTCAAACTTAGGTTTCCATCTTTAAGTTAAATTCAAAGAATATTCTCTTAATTTAAACTACAATCACTACTATTTTTTCTTAATATTCTATATTCTGTAATGTCGAGTAACATCTTGTGTGCCTTCAAAATATGATACTTAACTGCAGTAATGCGCTGTCCACAACAAGCACATCTTAACATTTGGGTCAACACACCTTTCACCTCTGTTTCTACAAATAACTTATGAAAGCAGATACAGAGTAGGTCGGCAATGCAAGTCTAGCGGAACAACATTTTTAGTCAAACAGCGTCACAATCGCCTCTACAAAACTACCAACTTCTGGTACCGCGGCCAATAATCAGGCCAAACAAATAAATAATAAATTTATTTTGATAAGGCAAATTTGAAGGTTAAGTTTTTAAAATATGCCCTTCATTGCTATTATTCATAATTCGTTAAGAAGATATTTCGGCACTAAGTTGACTGATACACTCGTAAAAAAAAAAATGGATATTTGGGGGGGGGGAGGGGATATAAAATTTTGTAGATCAACATTCATTAGATCTTTTCAAGGCGCAAAATTTGACAGACTCAAAAATATCGATATTTTTAATCGATTCAAAATAGAAGGTCCTCTTCATAATACGGATACACGATTACTGACTTTTTACAGAGTTATCTGGATTTAGTTGTTCTACGTGCGCAAAGTAAAACAGACTTTTTTTTTACAAAACTGGTATATCCATTTTTAATTAAAGGATAAAATTTACATAAATTCGTTAAACATATATATCCATTTATTCTTCATTTAGATAAATAATTATTTATGTTTACGCATGTACTTTCGAAAAAATACTCCCCAGATATAAAAAAAAATACGTAAAAAATGTTGAAAAACTAAGAAAATTAAAAAAATAAAATATCCATGTATCTCTGATGTAAGCACAGTTTCAGACATGTCATTTATAAATAAAATTTAAGTTTGTAAAACGTCGAAGATTGATTTTTACGGTGTATTGATATGGACATAATCCTCCTTCTAAATTAGGTATCTCCACTTTTTTGGCATAAATTTTCGATACCTAAGGTTTAAAATTAATTTTAAAAAAGCATTCTTGAGGACTTCTTTTAAAATTTACTGAAAGCTAAAGGATTAAATTTATTATGTCCAGTAAGTAAAAGTAAAATATGCTGGTGTTTCACATAGAAAATATATTGATTGGAATGTCAAATTTCGATTTCTTAAACTTTTCTTAAAAGCAGCCATTTTCTTAATTTTAAGAAATTTGTAAACAAAACAAATTTATCGATTTTAAAATTCTTCCAAAATATATGATACGTTATTTAAGTAAAATTAGAAAATTTTGAGTTAAACTAATCTGATTTGAAATAAATATTACTTACTTATAGCATAAAAAAGTAATATTTGTTATTGATCGACCCTGTTTATCTAAAGCGATGATTTATGAACAATTGAATGACGAAGAAATGACAGCTAGTATGGCTGACTATAATTGACATAAAATTTACGAAATCAACGCATTTTTGGGTTTTTTAACTACCTAGAAATTTTTACAAATGAACATATTTTCCGCAGTTATCTTCCAATATTTCTTTTTTTTCTAGACAAATCGCCGTCTTACGACCATTTCTGTTAATAATAATTTAAAAATAATTCAGCAGACGATGTTATTTAATTTAATTTATGGTAATTAAATTTTTGGCGATTGCCTTACTCGGTTTCCGTCGTTCGATATGTGCGTCTGAAAAATTTTATTTTATTGCGGTCGCCATATATTTCGGTCTATTGGCTGGGATCAAAGTGTTCTTTATCAGTGTCGTAAATAAGAGATTGACTGTAAGACTCCTTTACGACACCATATTCGTTTACGGCCTTTTCTCTGGATTACGACAATCAGCCATATTCGAGAATACTAGGAGCACGTGATGTGAACCCTGCTTGTATTTTGCCGAATAAAGCTTGGATTAACTTATCTTCCGAGTCTCAGTCTTCATTCTTGACAATTTATTCGGCAAAATATCTTATAAAGCGTCATGTCGGTGTCTGTATCAAGTTTTGGCTATAAACCAAGAGTATTGGATATGGACCCGAATTCAACACATGCCGCCAGAGAATGGCGGCACTGGCGTACTATATTCACCATCTATTTAGACGACTACAAAGACAGAATCCAAACTACGGGCATTGATAAGCTGTGTAAGTCCTACAGCTTTCGAATTCATTGAATCCTGCGACTGGACTCAATATACATTAAAAAACCGAATGAAGTCTTTGCCCACCATCTACTGACCACACGGAAGCAAAGACAAGATGAATCGATTGACGACTTTTTCCAAAGTCTCGAAAAATTAAGGCGAGACTGCAACTTCAAGGACAGAACGGCTAAGCAAGTCGGTGATGAAGCTGTGAGAGATGCTTTCATTTGTGGGATAACATCACCAGCAATCCGACAGAGATTACTGGAAAATAAAAACTTGGACCTTCAGACAGCTCACGAACAAGCACTAACACTGGATTTAGCCCAGAAAAAATAATGCGGCTTGCAATTCAGCCATTGCCGGCATTAACAACAGGAGACCACGTGGCGACTCGACAGGCAGTAGTAGCGAAGAAAAAAAATAATCAAACCGCTGTCGCTGCCACATTCAACCAAAGATTTAACAATTCTTGTAAGAAAACTTCCACTACATCTTCAAATAATAACACCGGTAAGAAAGCTTGTTTTTTCTGTGGTATTATACCTTACCATAAACAATCCATTTGCCCGGCACGTGACGTAATTTGCCATCGCTGTGATAAGCAGGGACATTACCAAAAAATGACAACTAATGCTATGATTTATTCAGCTTCTTGTATTTCTGTAAACACTACTAACGTACCAGTGGGACTTTCCCATACTGCTACTTTCGTCATGGTTAAAAATAGAACCTTCAATACTCTGATAGATTCTTGTGCTTCTGAAAATTTTATCAGCAAAAAATGGTGGATTTATTGTCTTTGAGGATTTTTCCTTTGTCAAAAAAAGTAAGTTTGGCCCAGAAAAGTATTAATAGCCGGTCTAATGGATTTGCAGTAGTCGATTTTAAACTGGGTCTTAACGATAAATTATATACTTCCGTTCCTTTGACTATCATGAAGGACCTCTGTTGTGATGTTGTTCTTGGACGGGAATTTCAATCCCGACATCTTAAGGTCACGTTTGAATATGGCGGTTATTTACCGGAACTCGTTGTGAAAGGCACGGGTGCCTGTCTTGCCATGGAAGCTGCTGATATAGCTGAACCAACTTTGTTCCCAGGAATTTCACCTAAATGCAAACCGATTGCTACTAAATCAAGACGTTTTAGTAAAGAGGACTCTGATTTTATTGCTGTGGAAATTAGCAAACTTCTGGAAGATGGGATTATTGAACCCAGTATTTCACCGTGGCGTGCACAATTAGTTAAAGATGAAGCTAAAATACACAAAAAACGATTATGATTGGACTATTCTCAAACTATACATATCTACACAAAACTAGACGCTTTTCCATTACCAAGAATTTCCGATCTAGTTGCAAATCTTGCCAGGTATAAATACTTTTCAACTTTCGATCTAAAAAGTGCCTACCATCAAATCAAGCTCAAACAATCTGACAGGAAATATACTGCTTTTGAAGCAAATGGCTAACTTTTTCAGTTTACCCGTCTCCCATTTGGGGTAACTAATGGTGTCCCTGTTTTCCAACGTGCTATGAATGAAATTGTAAAAGAAGAAAATCTGACTGATACATTTCCCTATCTTGATAATGTGATAATTGGAGGTGAAACAGAAGAGGAACATGATAACAATGTGGAAAATTTTATGAGGGTAGTGAGGAAAAGACACTTGACTTTGAATACTTCCAAAACCATAAATAAAGTAACTACATTAAATACCTTAGGGTATTGTGTAGGGAACGGGAAGATAAAGCCTGACCCTGAACGAATGAAGCCATTTCAGGAACTACCACCACCTAAAAACATGAACAGTCTGAAGAGAATCAGGAGAATGTTTGCTTACTACGCTAAGTGGATCCCTGAATTATCAGAAAAAATACAACCCTTAGTGAAAGTGGATCGGTTCCCATTGGAAGAGAAGGCACTTAAGGCATTTAATACATTGAAATCAGAACTGTGTAGAGTGATCTTATGGGCTATTGACGAGAACCTACCCCTTCAGTTAGATTGTGATGCTTCGGACTATGCTGTATCTGCCGTACTTAGCCAAAATGGAAGGCCCATAGCATTCATGTCAAGATCACTCCATGCAAGTGAAAAGGGATATAGCATCGTTGAGAAGGAAGCTCTAGTCATAATAGAGGCTGTACGAAAATGGAAGCATCTCCTGTCTCCACATCACTTCAAACTATACACAGATGCAAGGTCTGTAGCATTCATGTATGATAACAGGAAGCGCACTAAAGTGAAGAATGCTAAATCAATGAATGGAGAATAGAACTCGGCGAATTATCCTTCGAAATTGAATATCGACCGGGAAGAAACAATGTAGCTGCGGACACTTTCAGTCGCACTTATTGTGCATCATTAAGTTGCCAAATCTCAGTTCTGGTGGAATTACATGAAAAACTATGCCATCCAGGTGTCTCAAGATTTTTATATTTTGTGCGGTCAAGAAATCTTCCCTTTTCAACTGAAGATGTCAAGAAAACCTGCGCATCCTGCAAGATTTGTGCAGAACTCAAACCCCGGTTCTATCGACCAACTGAAGGTACACTGATAAAAGCCACTGGTCCGATGCAAAGGATCAGTATTGACTTTAAGGGGTCCCTCCCAACGGCTTCCCGCAATCCATATTTGTTAGTCATCGTTGATAAATATTCGCGATTTCCATTCTTATATTCCTGTCCAGACATGCAAACTTCCACAGTCATAAAGTGCCTGGAACTTCTTTTTAGTATGACTGGAATGCCAGACTACATACATTCAGATAGAGGCCGTTCTTTTATATCCCAGGAGCTAAAGGAATATTTACTTGGTAAAGGGGTTGCTACCAGTAACTCAACGCCCTATCATCCACAGGGTAATGGTCAAGCCGAACGGTATGTAGGGGTTGTCTAGAAAACAATCCAATTGGCGCTTAAGTCGCTCAAGCTATCAGATAAACATTGGGAGCAGGTCCTACCACAAGTTCTTCATTCTATGCGGTCCCTGTTATGTACTACAACAAATTGTACACCACATGAACGTTTTTTTAAATTTCAGAGACGCACAACCCATGGAAACTCTCTGCCATCTTGGTTGATGAATCCGGGGCCGGTGTTGTTGCGATGATTCATTCGTACTACTAAGAATGACCCCTTAGTGGATCGAGTTAACCTGATCGATAGTAATCAATCATTTGCATGCATCAGATATCCAGACGGGAGAGAATCAACTGTGTCGGTTCAAGACTTGGCCCCAGATCCTGCTGGCTCCGAGACATTTTCACCCCAGCAGATGTTTCAGCAGTCCTCCGAGGAGATCCCTTCCAAACCAGCAACTGTTGAACCGCCAACCATGCAAAATGAGCCTTTAATGAGCCCAGGAAGTCATGCCAATATAGAAGATTCGTCATGCCGAGAGATTGTGCAAACACTACGGAGGTCAGATCGTGTGTCGGTGACCCCAAAAAGGTATGGCTGGGACTAAAATAAGTACTCCCTTCTAGTGGGGAGGGATGTCGTAAATAAGAGATTAACTATGAGACTCCTTTACGACACCATATTCGTTTACTGCCTTTTCTCTGGATTACGACAATCAGCCATAAGAATACTAGGAGCACCCTGCTTGTATTTTGCCGAATAAAGCTTGGATTAACTTATCTTCCGAGTCTCAGTCTTCATTCTTGACAATCAGCTTAATGTGATTCTCTCCGAAAAAGTTTTCCCTATTTTTTACGAATGGATCAGTCATTTAGGTCCGATATTTCTACCCTAGCTTTTTTCATTTACTCCAAGTGAATAATAAATAATCATCAAAAAAGAATTCTCAAAAAAAAAAAAAAAAATGTAAAGAGATTTATTAATTTGCAGGAAAACAAAATTCAAGAAAAATAATTCTTAATGAAAACAAGAGTTCCCTCCCTTGCTTCGGCCAGTTATGCGTGATAAATGCTTAGGTGATCATATATCTTTCGATACATGACTGACAAGGCAGATTTTTTTTTCCTCCAGTAGGTTGCCATTTCTTCCTGCGGTTGACCAATTGCCATCCAAAGCAACCCGATCTGCCCTGCTATTTACCAGAGAAGAGGATTCATAGCTTTCCAAAGAGTCTTAGCACGTAAGTGAATGTAATTGATTCAACTGGAATTTGAACTCGGCTTCCTCAATCCGAACCGTTATCCATTACTCCACCGTGCCTCCTCTCTTCCTTGCTTACTGGCTTTATTTTTTAGATGATAGTTTTTGGTGTTACATATGGCACAGAAGACTATCGTCTGAGAAATAAACCTTTTTACAATTTGTTTCATAACCCAGAAAATTAATTCAAATAAGGTTGTTTATTCATTTACATACTATGTATTGCTTTTTAATTATATTTCCTCTTCCGTTCAAAGTTATTTGTATATTTTTGTTGAATGCTATGTTTACTAGGATAAACTTAGACCATGTAAATGTCTTTGTATATATTTTTATTTTAATACATTTTTGTCGTGTTAAATGTATTTCAATTCAGCTGTGATATTAAAATAGAACAAGCAATAAATAAGTAAGTGTACAATAATCTACTGTAATGGCTGGTGTTTTGTTTTTGTTGAATAAGATCCAGCGGTGCATCCAGCCATGGAAGACTTTATGGATGACTGACAGTTAAAATTTTAAATAATCTCTCATTTTTAATGCATCCAAACTGAATTATACAGGCTGATTTTCTAGGCTACTAAAAAGAAGCAGGAAAGCCTCTGGTTGGGTAGAAATCAGTATTCTATTTATTTAAATGTTTTATTTATTCTTGCTAGATGTACATTGATCCCAATGCACAGAGACTAAATTTTATCAGTTTTGTTATGTTTATCTCTCATCCAACCAGAATCACAAATAAAAAAAAGTATTGCTGGCAGAATGTTTCTTTGTGGGTGAGGGACGCAACTTGGAGGAAGTGGAGAGTCAGTAGGGCCTGGGGTTGATGCATGTGTTTGTTCAGTTGATCAAGATCTCTGCTGGTGATATTGACTGCTTGCCTACTGACAGTGTCGTGAGTGGTGTTCTTAAAAGCAGACGAGATGATCATGATTTAGCGTTCTTTATCATGCCTTCAGTTTTAGCACAACGTTTGTGATTGACTTGATTGACTCCTTTTAAATAGTATTTTCTTTTTAGAGGGGATTTTTTTTGTGAGCCAGATGTGATGCTCAGAGCCCCTGCACAGGGAGCAACATTTTTTTTTCTAGTTTTGCTTTCTTAGCATTCACATCCAGCTGACAGGTTTTGATCTAGAGTGAATCAGAAAGAGATCTGGTCTGAAGTAGAGTATAACAGTTTGATTTCTACATTTGCAGATTACGCATCGGGCTGCTGTTTCAATCTTGCCGCCTGTTCTCTGTATCTATAAATGAACATAGTCAAAAAAATAAACATAGACAACAAAAGTTATATATCTCATGTGTGTAAACATTTTTTTTTTTTTGCTTTTTGTTTTAATCTTGTGCTTTGTTATTTGTTCTTTTTTTCTCTTTTCTAAGTAATGGATGGCGGTGAAAGCATTTTTGTTATAAAAAAATCAAACAAAAAAAATGCAGTCATTAAAAGAATATTTCATCTTAAATTAAGTAGTACTTATGTTAAAGATGAATTGTAATTTTAATCTTAGAGTAAATACTTGCTTTTATCACATTGAATCACCAGTTACCGTAGGATCACCAAAGTTAAGAAACATTGAGCCTGGTCAGTACCTAAATAGGTGACCACTTGGAAATACCAGGCTGTAAGTTTGAATGAGCAGGTGTTGTACGTAATGGACAACGACTTGAAATTGTTAATCAGCGAGCCGAGTTCAAATTTCAGTCGGGTTCATAATATTCACTTACATGCAAAGGGAAACGTATGAATCCACCTCTTCTCCTCCCAGCTTTGGGTTAATTAGTAAGAATTGTATCACTAAATAATTATTATCCCCACCCCCAAATACTTACAATATAAAAAAAAATTTCTGGCTTTCTGCAAAAGGTTGATAAGCTGTAAAAAACAATCAATCCAAAATCAAAATCAATTAGAATAAATTTTATTCTAATTGATTTTGATTTTGGATTGATTGTTTTTTAAAAACAATCAATTATACCCCCCCCCAAATACTTACAATATAAAAAAAAAATTTCTAGCTTTCTGCAAAAGGTTGATAAGCTGTAAAAAACAATCAATCCAAAATCAAAATCAATTAGAATAAATTTTATTCTAATTGATTTTGATTTTTGTTTTTTTGTATTTAAATACAAAAAAAAAAAATTTTTCTCTTGGTTTGAAAAAATATCTTTAAAATATTTTCTTTTGCACCTAATTATTCATATTCACTTTTTCCTTATTCATTCTGAATAGCCTCCAATATTTGCAATGTACTGTTGAGGGACTCACCTCTTTAGCTGTGAGATGTGGACGTTTTTTCAGTAAATATTTAATGGCTCCTGAAACCTTTCTCCCACAAACAACAGGAGTTTCGGTAAAATAAACAACTAAACATGGATTTTAAACAAACAATTACTGCATTAACAAAAACAAATTACAGTGTAACCCGGATATAAGAGAGTTGTCGGGACTTGGAGACGTCGTCTCTTATATCCGGGTTTCTCTTATATCCGGGTTTGGTCTATTATATATACTTTAATACAGGCTCTAATTTGGGACCAGAGAAAATCTATCTTATATCCGGATTTCTCTTATATCCGGGTTACACTGTATATCACTGTGTATTATTAGAATTTAACTTGAGAACCACAACGACAATATTTTACAAGTTCACATTCTAGCATTTCTTCTAATCCTTACACCCAACCTGTTTTCCTTGCCTTCGTATCCGGCTCCCAAAGCCATGATTCTTATCAGAGATAAGAATATATTTTCTGAAAAACGAGAGAGTTGGAAAATATAAAAAAAGAATTTGATCACCATTACCCTGACCTGGTGCCATGAAGTCTGTGGGTGACGCTCACAACTTGTCGGACCCTTACTTCCAAAAAGCATCTCCCAAAATCTTGATTCTTTTCAGAGATAAGAATATATTTTCTAACAAATGAAATGGCGAGGAAATTTCTATAGCAATTTGGTGGGAAAAGTCACCGATATTTTCTAAGCCTCCTTATCCTCATAAATATGAATAATTTACGCATGTTTGGCAGTGAGTATTCGACCACTGTCCGTGAGATCCGCGGCAGAAAGGCAGTAATCTTGAAGAAAGAAATACATACAATGGGCAGTCGAGAAAGAAGGTTGGCCCACTACTAAAAAAACAATTGAGATCTGCTTCCTCGCACCTAGAAGATATCTGTTGCCGGCCTATGAACTCATTCAACTCCGAAATTCATATCTTCAGACAGTTTCCATCTCTACAAAAGCTCTGAACACATCCGTGAGTGTTTTTTAACCGTTAAACAACAATCTACTACTCGCTTAAAGAACTTTTTTAGGCGCTCAGAAAAATATTTTGAGCAAGCCTTTTTTTTTTTTATAAACATTTTTTTCCTTTAAAAAGTTAAAGGAATTTTCTTCTCCCTTTCTTTCTCTCGTAATTGTGTATATCCTTCATTTTACCCCTATTTGTTCGTATAAATAAACATTTTCTTCCTTTATTGTTACGCACCGAACAGGAGTTTTCGAATCTTTATCCGTCTGAAAAAGTCGCCTAAAAATAAAGAATTCTCCCCTCTAATCGTTCAAGCGGTTGTTGCTTTTTTTTCAATTTTGTCGCATTTTTAACCTCAACCCTTTCATGTGGGAAAGCCGGGACAAATTTCCCATATTATACAATTGAAAGGGAAGGAAAAGACATTAAAAACTTAGTTATTAAGGTGTGTGTGTGTGTGTGGGGGGAGTAATACAAGCGTGTGTAATACACACGTGTGTGTGAGAATTCAGTCTTCTGTGAACTGGAGAAAAGAACGTACTCATTCAGGGACGCCCTTGATGGAATCTTCCATATTTACTACTCACCCCTGAATTAAAATACACTCTTCTACCAAACCAGTTTTAGCCAATCAGCACTTCACATTTTAAATCTCGATATTGGTTGAGATAACACAAAATGTGTAGCAATTGTCTAAAATCTACTTTTTCCCACTGAACGCTCTGGAGCCGATTTTAGACTCAAGAAATAAATAGATAGGATCGTTCGATGCAGTTCAAGCAGTCAGCCACACAACCTCCGAGAGATGCCAAACGAATCCACGCGTGTCATTACACTGACCTAAAGAACCTTTCGCGCGTCAACTTGCTGACTCAGTAATCATCATTTCTCTCTCAAACTCTATCTACAAATTTCTAAGAAAAGTGATAATATACACTACCAAAATAGAAATTGTAATCAGCAACCAGATAAATTCAAACCAGTCAAAGGTAAACAACTCCTGAAGACTTAAGACATTTATTTCCTATTTTAATCACGCACACAAACTAACATTTATTTCTACATAAGTGACATTTTTCATTCTACACAATTTAATCTGTTTGAATACATGAACAATCTTGAACCGTGAATTATTAAGACATCAAATCAATACATGGTCAATTCTTGCATTATTCAATCACAAGTTCACTATATGTATATAAATTATATATAAATGTCTATTATTATTATTGAAACCTAAAATACCGTTGTTTCTTATTGAATTACCTTGCAATTGATTCGTTTTGAATGTTCACCTTTTTATATTTGTTGTGGATTGATATTGTTGAACACACCCATTATCTAGCCTTCTTACCATTTTAACCTTCTGATAAATCAAACTCATAACAATCCCCAACACCCTCATCCACGTTCTGCTAGATCTGGAAGAAAGAGAAATGTTTGTCATTTTATACACCTAACTGATGTTTGGCAAAGCCAAGTCAGGTAATCCACAGTACATACAATGCAAATATTGGAGTTTGTTTGGGGGGGGGGGTGTTTTTAATTCTATGAATTATTCAGACCGTCTTTACTCTTTATTGTTTTTATTTCATTGTGCAATATTTCTACATCTTGAGCAGAACAAAAGGTGTGTACATTCGTCTGAATAATTCATGGAATAATGACAATAATTAATTTTGAAAAGTCTTTCAATTGAAATTGTAAAACTGGAAATATATTCATAATGCTTTAAGCTAAGCACACAAGAGAAACGAGTATTTTTTTTCTTTTTACAGGAAACCAGTTAACATAATAAAAATATAAGTGGCTTTGTATAAGTTATGAAAAAGTGTATAAGTGGCTTTGTATACCGTTACAGAAAAGGAAGTTAATGAAAATATAAAAATCGTTGTCAGTCCGAGATCAACTATGCAGTTTCTCGTATTTCAAAATAAAAAATATTAAGATAAATAACTCATGAAAATTAAATAAGAGTTATCTCCCTTTATCATGAGTTGTGTCATGAAATTATTTTAATAGGAAATATTTTGAAAGTAAGCCAACTTCACCGATAAATACACATATACCGTGTTAATGTTGATAGGAACCTTTTCTGATAATTTACATGTAATAGATACTAAATGAATTATGGATGAGTTGTATGCCTGTGGAAATGTACATACTTTGAGGTTTAAATGTTGTGTATTTGGGCAGCAATCTTTTCATGTTTTTTAAATCATTTTACCCCAGGCAAGGCAATAAAGCCACTAAGACACAAGGGGTTATTGAGTGTGAAAGAATAAGGAAAAATATCTATATTTCTGAGATGAGGTATTGTAATTATTTATACTGTTTACATTGTTTGGACTATTATCCTCATCTTTGTTGCCATATTCACAAAAAGAAACATTATTAAGAACAATAAAAGAGGAATCATGAAGACAGTAGATAACAATTGACATCCCATTTAAATTTTTGAAGATCAAAGTTGGCTGGAAAGTAAGATGCCAGAAGAAAGTTCTACAGGCAAGGAGTGAGAGAAAAGAAACTGTTAGCTAGATGTAATTGTAAGTTCTTTACTATTTCAGCTATAAAATGATGAGACCTAACCACCAATCTAGTACTGTGCTTAAATTCATAAAGTCTAGGTACCATAGAGCAAAGTTCATCAGAATAATTTACATGAAAGTATTTATAGAAAAGGCACAGGGAAACTACATTATGGCGGTGGAGAAATGTTTTACACATTACTTCTCTTAATTTCTTGTGTGTGTGTCTGTGTGTGAACAAAAATGAACATGGGATTTCTCTTTAGGACATAGTGTATGGAAGAATTGTTCAAATGACTTTTCCTTAAAAACACTTTCTGTTAATTTATAAACCATTTTCAAGGATTTGGGTTCTGCTATTGCAATTTGTGTGTAGGTTAGTGATACAAAGGTATGTTTTTAATTTCCAAACAGGACTAATACATTATGGCTGTGTTTGTAGTTGATGTTATTAAGGGTTCATTTTGGCTTTTTATGATTAGGGCTTCTGTTATTTTTAAACATTTTCTACAGTTACAGGCATGTACTATCTTTGTTTTTTTGACAAATATTTTACGTATTGAAGTTCATAGATTTTCATGTTGATTTAAATACATCCTTACAGATCTATGATACGAAATATGTAAGGTCAGCCATCTGGATAAATGAGTTATAGTATGTCCAATATAATTATACATGAATTTGTTTTTCTCAGGAACACAGTTCTTCATGAGGCATTTGGATTCATAAATAACATTGTCTTGTATAATTTGGATTTCAGTGGGGGGGGGGGTTATTGTTGATGATAAAGTTGACAGTTTTAGATTTTTGTAGCAAATAATTTGAGCTTAGTATGTTTAATTGGACTAATGTTGGACAAACTCCTCACTGATGAATTTTATTGATTGATTCATTTTCTACAGGTTATCAACCCTTTGCAGGTAATTTAGAGCTAAAAAATATTTTTAGATCATAAGAATTTTTTTTTTTTAGGTAATAATTGTTTAGTGATACAAGTCTTACTAATTAACCCATAGCCAGGGGAAGAAGAGGCAGATTCATACATTTCCTGAGGGTATTTGCATGTAAGTGAATACAATGAACCCAATTGGAGCTTGGATCTCCAGTTAACAAGCCATTATCCATTACACCGCACATCCAAGCTTACAGCACCTGTAACCATCTAAGTACTGACAAGGGTCAATGTTACTTAACTTCAGAGATTGTATAGGAACCAGTGTTTCAATGTAATATGCTAGCACACACTGCCTGGCCAAATCCTGACTTAATCCACAATGGCCTAGTAGATTAAAGCATTTGTTTGTGAATTTGGTGACATAATGATTGTGAGTTCTGGGTTGGGCAGTGTGTATTTGGACCCAGTGGAAATGGACAAGCAATAATTGAGCAGTACTAAATAAAAATAAGACCCAGACAATATCCCAGTCTACCCACATAGATTAAATAAGGGGTTCAGAATTCCCTGTAGGTTACCCATATAGATATACACCTGAGGATGGTCAGAGTGCACATTGTCCAAAACATTGTGATAATAAAATGAGAACAATAGTCCAAAAATATATATATTATGTCATTCGCAGACAGTACTGTTTCGCTGTATCACAGCTCCTCAGTACAATTAGACATCCGAATGCCTCAAGCCAGGATCGAAACCCAACCAATTTGATGTCAATCAGAGCTTCTACCACTGAGCTATTTCCATTCAGCAGAGTAAAATAGCTAAATTTACCATATTTTTATGAATGTAAACAAATGGCAATCAGCTGGAGTGCTCTATTCATTTTACTGAAGAGCTTTGCATTAATGCAGGTGGCTGTTGTTTATAGAATTAGCTTATCACTTAACAGTGCTCAACTGAAATATATTTTCAAGAGCTAAATTATATCATTCGCAGACATAATTACTTTAACTCCTCAAGTTTCTCCCTTATGGTCATGGATTGTCAGGCGAGATTATATTTTTATAATTATAAATTACAACCATATTTAAATATGTAGTCATGTCCTTGTGGGTGATGAACTGTTTTCCACCCTATAACCCCTTTCAAATAGATAAAATATAGCAAGCCTCTGTCTGTTCAATCACTATTTCCATGGAAAGTGTTCAGATGAAATACATTTCTTATTTCCACCCATTCTAACCTTCATGGCTAAGACCAGTACATTGCAGTGAACCACACTCATTCCCTTTGTATTCCAATGGTGAGATGTAAGTTCCACTTGAGCACAAAATGCTGCTTCATGTAACTGACTCACAAGAGGATACTTCCCTGGTAATTTCAATCTTAACCTGTTCAAGTCTAGGGTTAAGCATTACCTTCCCCACAAATCTCCATGAATTTTGCTACTTATTCTGTAATCTTCTACATCAAGTAGCTCTTGGGCCATGGCTATGTGAGTGTCCTAACCCACCCAATTTCTAAAAACTAATTAGTTCTCTTCTCACATTTAATTCCAGTAATTATTAAATGCAATGAAGCCTTCTCTTGTGTTTTTTCTTCCATAAAAATATGTCTTTCTGCATTTAACTATTCCACCGCCACCAAGCTGCCTTTTCTTCTTTTTCTATTTTTACTTGCCCCCACAGGAATGTGTTACCACCTAATTTATCACAATAACTGCATGTATTATTTTACTGGATTATCAAATTAACTGCAGAAACACTGGTTTCCATAGGATCATCAAAGTTAAGCAATGTCAAGCTTGGTCAGTATCTAGATGAGTGACGGCATGGGAATATCAGGTTCTGTAAGTTTGGAAGTGCAGGTGGTGTAATGGATAATGGTTTGGAATTGTTAATCAGAGAGCTGAATTCCCGTTAGGATTATCATATTTACTTACATGCAAATATCCTTGGGAAAGGCATGAATCCACCTCTTCTTCCCTATGTATCACTAATACTATTATCCTAAAAAAAAAAAAAAAAAAAAAAATTTATGTACAAAATATTTAGATTAAATAACCCAGAGAGGTTGATGTGCAACAAAATCAACCAAACCAAATTTATGTGAGTTTATTCAATTAAAAAAGCTCAAGCAAGATTTCAAAAGCATCTCCATGTCCCTGTGAGTGATGAATTATTTTTCACCCTCCAACCTCTCTCTCACTACTTTCATGGAAAGTGCTTGGACGAACTATATTCCTTGGTTCCACCAATTCTAACCTTTAGGGCAAGGACCTGTCATGCAACTTATATTGTAGCAAACTATTCACATTCCCTTCTTTATTCCATTGGAGAGAAGTAAGTTCCACTTGAACAATTTCTTCCCTGATTACTACAATCTTAACCTGTTTAAGTCTAGGGTTAACCATTATCTTCTCCTCTGTCCAAATGTAACCCTCTACCTTGAGTGCACCCCCTCCCCAAGCCTCGTACAGGGTGAAACTTACTGTAAAAAAAAAAAAAAAAAAAGATTAGCATTAATTTTCCTTTATTAAATTTTGTTGTAGATCTGCTAATCTAACTGTGAAGTTAAGAGAAAAATTGATCTTTCACTGAAAAATAATGTATCATATACAAAGAAAAAACATGCAAAATGCAAAATAAAAAAAAAACACAAATCTTTTGATACAAAATGATTTTGATGTTAATTTTATTATCCACTTATTTTTCTTTGGCAGTCAAATTTCACATAATTGGACAAAGCAACAGAAACTGTTTCTAATTAACAGCCGAACAAATAAATTGAAGCCCCACATTAACATTGGAAGGATGGCTTAAAACTGAATTTGGAAGTCACAATTAAAAGGTAAAAGATAAAAAAAATAGGATAGAAAAAAGTTAACTGTTATTAACACATTGAATTTTTGTTTATTTCTACAATCAAAATTTTTTTTATTTATTTATTTAATTATGAAACAAAAGCCTCTCAGTAGCTTAAATATAAAAAACAAATTAAGTATGGCATTTTGATCACCTGATTCCAAATCTGTAAAGACTTCTTTTAAAAATATAAAAATACTGTTAGAAATTGTTATTATTCTTGTAATTAACCAATAATTTCATCCTTGCCACTTTTGACTCCATCTATGATATCCAATTTATAAAATTCATGTTAAAAAAAATACTGAATGAATTACTGTATTTTTCAGAATATAAGAAACACTCTTATTTTGAATAAAAAGTTTTTGGAAAACAAAAAAAAAAGCTAGTCTTATAGGAAAGATTTTTATTAAACAAAAATTCAATCTGATGCTTTAAAAATTAATATCTATTGTTCTAGCATCAAATAAGAAAATACTGTGTTAGTGATGGCTCTATTTTAATGTTCTTTTGCATAATTAATTACACTTAATTTAAATTTAAATTTGCATGACAGTTTTTCTTTAGACATTGTAAGGGGTGAAAAAGTAAAAGAAAAAATGCAGAAACAAACTATTTTGCTTCCTAGCCCTAAAATATGATGCTTCAGGATTCATTGGCATATCCTATTTGAAAGTAAGCATCTGCCAGATTGATGGATAGCCAATGAAAATTGAAATACCAATCAGGTGATTAACAACACTAATTTCATTAAGTACTCTTACTGGTCAAGCACACTACACATTTGAAATCCATGTTATCATTATAAATAACACATTCTCATGAACTAAACTATGAATGCCTAATTAAATATATTTATACATGGCTTCCATGTATGCATATATGTGTGTGTGTGTGTGCATAATTACTTTAAACGTTATTATAGTGGATTTCAAATACAAATAACTACTATAATAATGAATAAAGTAATATATATATATATTATAGGGGATTAAATCAAAAATATGTTAAAAATAGCTACACAATAGCTTTCATGTTTCGCCACTATGTTGAGCCTCTTCAGGTGATGGTAAAGTTTTAAAATTAAATGCTACAGACAGTGGAATTATACACCACTTGATCTTATCTTATACCTGGATATATATATATATATATATATATATATATATATATATATAATTATTCTTAACATCACTATAGTGGATAATTGTATTTGAATTCCACTTTAATAATGTTTAAAGTAATAAAAATGTCATTAAAAATAAATCCATTAATTCTTTATATACTTGATGTATAATATCGTAGCTATAATTTATATGAATAATATACATTTTTTTTTCATCACTGATAGTACATCTTCAAGATCATGCACAATGTAATTGTCAAGGGCTAACCATTGTATAATTTAAATATTGATATTTATACAATACTTAGTACAGTATAAATATGCATATTTAAATTATGCAATCAGCACCTGTGATTACATTGTGCATGAAACAGAGTTGAGTTACCAGTGAGGAAAACTTTGACATCACTATTGAGCACTTATCTATCTATCATATATATATATATATATATATATATATATATATAAGTGGCTCATTCACCATATGTGCCTGACAACTTGGGAAACCATGAAACTAAGTTGCAGTACAAACATAGGCATATGTGTATTATATATATATATATATATATAGTCAAACCTAATGAGCCAGACAAACCTACAAAGGTTTCACTTAGGCAGATCATCAGGATTTGGCTATTGTTAAATCAAGAATTCGAAGGTTTTTCGACACGAGTATAGTTACCTATATATATATATGTGTGTGTGTGTGTTTCTAAGGAATCAATGGATACTATATTTATTTCTTATTACTCTAAATGTTATTTTGGAGGATTCATATATATATATATATATACACACACACATATATATATATATCTATCTACTACAAATAGGTATTTGTATTTATTAATATATACTTTATAGCATTGTTTATCTAGATTGTGCACTGTTTTGTTTACAGCTTAAATAAATATTTATTTGCTCATCTGTATATGTAAATTATCACAGGCATATATAGTTGCTAATGTCTCATTCTTTAGTTTATGTTCACACACACACACACACACACTTTTTTTTTTCATCCCTTCAGTATATAGAAGATTTTGACATTAAATTTTGGGTTAAAAAAGTGCATCTTATACACCAAAAAATACAGTATACATCTAAGGATTCCTTGGCTGAAATGTGATTACACATTTACTTTTTTTTTTTTTTTTTTTAAGATATCAGTCCTCACAACTTGTGAAATAATGAAAATAAACAACTTTAAAATTCTTGACAATTAAGAAAGATAAGGAATGTATATGTGATCCTTGTAAAATTTAAAAAAAAAAAAAATATTTGAACTTGTAGAATAATTCTTAGTATCAGACTTTATAATTAGTATAATTTGAAAATGACTTAAGTCCATTCAATGTTAAAATTTGACCACTGTCCACCCTTGTTTCTCTACTGAGCCTTATCAAAAAGGAAACTCCAACCATTTTTGTGCAGACATGTACACAGAAACTTGAGCATGTGTTCACATTCATTCTGTTGTTATTTAGGTCAAGAAATTCCTCAGCCTTATCCAATTCCTGGCCAGGTTCAAGCAAAGCCATCATAATCCAGCCAAGACAAAAACAAAAGCGAGGAGTAAGTGTTCTTAACTGCACAACAAAATTCAACAGCACATCATACTGTGAAGTTTTCAAACACATGAAAGTATTGTTAGGTTAAGAAGGTTGTTTTATATCAATCTTCTTTGATGGGAGGGTCAAGCATTCTTAAAAATAAACTAGCCATTGAAATCCTGGTCTTAACTTGCATTCAAAGTGCAGTGGATCCATATTTAATGACGTAATTGACACGAGAAGATATTACTAAGTGATATAATCAAATTATTGGCAGAACACTGAAACCTCAATTTAATTCATAAAGAATGTAATGCTTTTAAATACTATCTGAAATTACTATGTACTAGCAAAATCCTAGTTTTACAAACATTTCTCTTAATAATGACTTTAAAAATGCTGTAATGGAATGTCCCACACTTTCTATCACCTCTGTGGACCGACTATATCAGTAGCTATATATAGCGAGCACAGGATATATCTGGATGCTTTTCTTCAGGAATTACTAGCTTGCCACCCAAATCCCTGTCTATTCTCTTTTACAATAAATCTCTCTTCTTTCATCTATGCACATGTTGCTATTCCTTCACTCAAGTACCACTGTTGTCTGTTTGTAACCTCTTTAAGGATACAACAAAAAATAATTTTGCAGACAATATTTTATTTAGGTAACTGGATTTTTTGGTGTTTACTTTAGTTGGTTTCTGTCATTTGATATTGTATGTCTGAAAAAAACAAAATGGCACTTTTAGAACACATTTTTCGGCCTTTTGGCTGGGATCAAAGTTTAGTATCTGCCTTCAGGCAGATAAACTACATTTCATTTCTCAGTTGTGTTTCTGTCTTCAGAAAGAGTATTACAGAGGTGTCTAGTCTTGGGAACCAGTTGCCAGCAGCAGTAACTCCGTCAATGCACTAAAGAGAAGGGATTGAAAGTAATACAAATGCCAGTGCAACCAACAGTTGTAGGGGCCAAGCTATTTTTGGAACTAGCACATTAATCTGACCTTGTGTCACCTCCTGCCAGCATGGGGTGGCAAGAAAATACAATCACTTCTCAGCCTTTGGCTAAAATCAAAGTGCAGTACCTGCTATAGGCTTAATTCTCTTTCACCACTTTTATCTTTCATTTTCTCACTGAAACCAAATAGTGCCTTTTCAACCTCTTCATGATTTTGATAAAATTTAAATACATAGTGCAGCAACAGTGGCTATACACAGGTAAACCACTTTCACTGGCAGGCAAACCAGTTGAGGGTAATTGACGGGTCCAAACTTTTGATAATTTCCTGTTTGTCAACCCTATTGCATGTGAAGATTGATTCCTGGTCGAGGAGGCAGATGAGATATCCTACAGATCTAACGGCCATGAAGGTGGTGCCAACAAGTGCATCAGAGCACAGGCATGACAAGTAGAAGTCCCAGTCATCTATTACAGCTTGGAAATCTCCAGTTGTAATGTTTCCTTGTGCTACCAGGTAAAGACTCACCCCAGACTGAGAGAGCAATAAATTTCCCCACTATAAATTCTATCAGCAGAGATTGGTTTTGAAAATTCATCTGGAACTACTGATGAATTGCAAGTCTTCTCAAACCCAAAGGACAAACATGAAATACATGGATTCATTAATATTTTTTTTTATTTCCCAACTTATTTTGTAGCGATGTTGATAAGTAAATTAACTCTACTAGCACAGAAAAATAAGTGCAACAATGGCCTGGGTAAAGATGCAAGAGAGAAAGGGTATAAAAGTAGAAAATACAAATCAAATCTGACAGAATCTTTTTTTTTTTTTACAGTAAGGTTCATCCTGTACAAGGCTCAGGGGGTACTTGAGGTAGAGGATTACATTAAGAAGCAGTTTGTATGTATATGAGGGGGAAGATAACTTGTTCATGTCTAGGGTTAACTGTTAAGGTTGTAGTTACCTAGGGAACATCCTCTTGGGAGTCAGTTCCACAAAGCAGTGGTTTGCAAGAAATAGCTGTTTGAGTAGAACTTACTTCTCACTGATGGAATACAGAGGGAATGTGGGTTGTTTGCTACTATGTGAGTGGTCCTTGATATGATGGTTAAGCCTTGTATAACCGAGGAATTTAGTTTGTCTGAGCACTTTCTGTGAAAGTAGCAATGGCGCAACTTGCCACATTCCACTTTTGAGAGAGAGGCTAGAGGGTTAAAATAACTCATCACCCACAAGGACTCTCAGATGCTTTTGGACTATCGATGCTGGAAAGTGCAGTCTGGGCTGCTCCCATCCAGATATGACAACAGTACTTCATTCTTGGCCTAATCTAGCTCTTGTGAAGGTAGAGGACAGCATGTGGGATCAGGTACATATTGGTTAAATAACAAACAAGTAGGAAATCTTTAGAAATTTGATATGTTTGGCTATTTATTTAGCTTCATTAGAAATGTTAAGAGTAGAATGATTTGAAATATAATTTTGAATCATTCTATTCCCAAAATAAATAAACAGTGAAACATAAAATTTATAAAAATTTCCTATTTGTTCATTATTTAACCATATATACGATGAAAGTAAGTCAAAAAGTAATAATAATGGTTGTCAATGGTTCGTCCAATAAAAAATAAAAATAAAAAAAATAATATCAATAGCTCTAATACTACTGGTGAAGAACAAAAATATAGCACTGAGAAAGATCATCGTATGAATGGTGGTTTTATAGATTAGATTTGATCGTATGCAAATCTATCACGTTCTTGACTTGGTTAAAAACTCAACTGCTTTAACTAAGATGAAAAGGACAAGAGTTCAAATCTCATTGAAGGCTTTATCCTTTATTTCTGATCTGTACAATCTTGTAACTGCTATAAACCATAAACAGATGGCCTTGAGTGAACCTTACAAAAAACAAAAAAAGAAAAAATTAAGATGAAAGCAAATACCAGGACTTGAGTATAGCATAAGAGTTATCAACATTTTTTTTTTACTGATGTTTACCTAATATAAAGCTCAAGAGCCACTCAAAGTAGAGGGTTACTGTGCAAAGTTGTATTAGCATAAGAAAGGACAAGCATTAGGAGTAAAGAGCTGAAGTAGACTTTTGAAGTAACTGGAAACTTAATCCTAATCAGGAAACAATGGGTAAATTTCTAGAAATTAAAACTGGTATGCTGAATCAAATTCAAACAGAGCCTGTTTCACTCACTTTGCATTAATGCCCGTAGAAAAGGGTTAAATAGTAGGCCTTAAATGGAAACCCGTCTAGGAGAAAGTCATCTCTAAAGTCAGAAACCATGCTGAAGCAGGATGGGCACCATCAAGCTATCTTGCCCTAGAGACACATTGCTGCTACAGAACATATAATGACCCTGTGACCCTAATGGGATACAGGACTCATGATCCTGAAATACCAGAGTCCAAATTAATAAGTGAAATGTTTGGTTATATTCTAGAAGTTTTCAAACTACTTGAAGGTTACATGAATCAATTCACTGTTAAGATTTTCAGCAGTAAATACATTTTGTTTGCAGAGAGCTATGAGTTGATTTTATCAGAATTGGAATTAATTAAAACATGGATCCATTGTACTTAAGAGAAACTACTAACTTATACAATCAACCCTCCCTTACAGGTCACCGGTAACATAGGAAGCAATTATGTGATAAAGACTAAAATCAAGTTAATGTATAGATTGCAAACTTACTGATTCTGTACATTAAATATATAAATAAATGCCAAATTCTAGTTATTTTTTTAAAACATTAGATAGTCTTTGTATATGTAAACAAAATTCGTGCACCGTTTTCAATATGTTCAATATTTTATTTCAGCTACAAGACTTATTTGATCTTATTCAGTATAAAAATAAATTTGAATGTTCATCTCAAATAAGAAATTCAATTGATATTTTCAAAACTGTAGGAAATATGTACTTAAATTTATCTGGCTGACTAAAAATAGATTCATTGAAAATTCAAACAAGCCTGACAAACTGAAATGATTAATCTTATAACTTAACAAATATTAAAAATCTGTTTAAAATTCAGAAAACTTTATATTAACACATCACAACATCTATCAGAGAGATGAAATTTAAATTTTTATTATTGCATTATTCCAAAATTTTAACACATGAGGAGTAGCTATTAATGTTGACAACTGAGCACAAATAGTTATTAATTAAAAAAAATTAGTAATTAATGTATAACATTATCCAGAACTACATGTACAAGTATGTTGTTTTTGATAAAAGTTAAAATATAACCATATGTAAAGCAATGCGTATATTATCGAAAATTCCTTTTTCCACAACATGGCTATTTGTGCTATGTTATAATGCTTATTACCTAAACAATAATAATAAGGAATAAATCTTTTTAAACATTAAAGTATATTTAATCACATCTCCCTAAAAACTGCCACAATCTGTAAGCATGTTAAAAAAAACATGAATAAATTAAATGAATAAGTTTCAGCTGCATTGATGAGGCATTTGTTTAGATATTTAATTTGCTAACATATTCAAGAAATAAAACTGTCATGTAATTTTAGTGACAGTGTTTACTATTTAATTATAATTACTTTTAAAGCAATTTTGAAAATAAAATTCTTACATGAATATATCATGAATATATTTATTTTATCAACATAAAAGAAAGAAATAGGAAAGCGTTTCTATCAAATTTATAATCCAATTGTTTTTTTTGTTTGTTTTTTTTTTTTGACTTGGAAAGAAAAAATTTAAATCCTCACTCTAAATGCATTAAACAAAGTAAAAAAATCAAATTTCAAAGTTTCATTACTTATTTAAATTAGAATTGTTTTTTTCCAAAATTATGATACAGTTAAAACAAAATATAAAATTTATGAAAATATAATTTACAAGAGAAAAAATAGTTAAAAAAATATTCCTAAATTAAAGACATTACAGGACCATAGCAGCTGGGATGGGAGCCTTAGTTCTCCACAAATTTTTACCAATTGTAGTAATTTTTACAGGGTTGTTTTTTTTAGTTTTTTTTTTTTTATAAAGTTTGCAGCAAGAAAGGAATGTTACATCATTCAATTTGTTTTAGGAATATGTTTCTAAAAAGAGAGAAGAACTTAACATCAATGATGCAGAGCTTCTAAGAAAACAGAAACATCCAAACCATCTGACCGATTTCTTTGGCTATGTGCAAGCAAATGAGCAGAACTTTCCTTCCACAAAAGACATGTACAGAACAAAGTTCTTTGAAGCATACACTTTTGTCTCAACATCTATTACTGACAGGTTTGACAAATCTGACTTTGTAGTATATGGAACAATGCAAAATGTTCTTTTGAAGGCTTTACATGGTGAAGGGATATCTAAACAACCAGATCCATAAAAAAATTAATTGAAAACAGTTCCTTTTGTTTCAATGTATGAGGGGGATATTGGCATGACCCTGCTGAATATCCAGCTCAAACTTTTACCCAATTTATTGAAGAGTGATAGAGCAAATGCAAATCTTCCCACAATATTTGAAAAAGTGAGATCCCTAAGTGAAGCACAAAGAAATTTTATTAGTGAAGTCTTAAAGCTCATAAAACTCATTCTCTTAGCGTCTGCTACAAACATTGAAAGTGAAAGAATTTTTCAGCACTTAAAAGAGTTAAAACATATTTATGATCAACTATGGGTGAAAAGCGATTTGGCAGTTTGATGGGAATGCTTGTACACAAAGACGCCGATTCAATTGACGTAATAGAGGCTGCAAACTTGTTTTCCGAAAGGAAATCACATCAAAGTCTCCCATTTGGGAAATTTTCAAGACATGATCTTTCCCAAAACATTAAACATGCAGTATTGGAATACAGGCAGGACAACAGCTTAAAATGTTCTTGTTGTAGTTGTTTTTTCAGACCCAAATAAAAAAGAACTAAGTACAAAAAATAATCTTTTCCTTCATTAATGAATCTATATCTTCCTTGTAGTCATTCAAAAAAAAAAAAAAAAAAAAAATGAAAAGTTCTTTCATTTGTAACAAAGACAGTTCTCTATTATTTCAAAGATAATTTCTGCCAATCTAGAGGAAATTTTAAATGTTCTTGCTGCTAACCATGTTGGCAGCCTTTAATAACTTAAGCCTAAACTCTAAATTTTTTTGCTACCCCCATCCTCACTCAAAACACTTGTCTCTGCTATGGCCCTGCATTAATAAAGAACTCATCAATCAATTTTTTTTGTTTTCCCATTAAAAAAAAAAAAAAAAAAATCTATCAGCACAAAATTTGAAGGGTGACAATTCATCATGAAAATAAAAAAATAAAAGACTTACTTCAATAAATTTAAAATACACATATTTAAAAATACAAATTAAAGATGTACATAAAAATAAAAATTTGAACAATTTTTTAAGTAAAATTTAGAAACCATGCAAAGACGCCATGTTTGTAGAATTCAGTTGAACAGTGAATGATATCTCAGTTCACCGGTATTTTATTTTTAACTAACATATTTGTAACTAAAATTTGACTCTTTATATCAGATCATATATTAAGCAACAGAATAGGATTTATAAAACAAAAAACAACTGTTTATACCAAATTTAATACTGCCAAATTATATTTCATTATTCTGAGGACACTGAATATTAACAAAATACCAGTGCTAACAACCAATGATTTTCATTAGCTTTATTTTTGCCATTTGCATTTTAAAACTTTACTTGAACAAAAAAAAAAAAAAAAAAATAATAGTTCATGCAAAATTAGATTCTTTCCTTAGTTGTATATATATATATAGTGTAGTGGTTATTGGCATATCAAGTGGCATTGGTCTGTAGAGTTAAAATTCCAGCCAAGGCTATTGTGTTCAATTTTATACAAATACCCTCGGGAAAGGTAAGAATCCATTTTTTTTCTCCCCAACCCATCAACTATGGATTAACTAGCAGACTGGGTGTCACATGTGCAACAAAAGAAATAAGATAAAGGCATTTAAAGAGAAATGACAGAAAACCAAGAAAGGTTTTTATATTAAACAAAAAAACGGTTTTATTATAATTTTAGCGATTTAGTCAGTAAATAAAAAGGAAAAAACAAAAAAAAAAAAACAACACAAAAGCTTACAAACAAGAAGTCAGAAATACTTCAAAATAATTTCAAAAAAATAAGTTGTTGCTGAAATCTGCTTCACTGCAGTCCATTTTAACTACTCTTTGCTGACCTGACACGTAAACTATACCATAAAACCCAGGAACTCCCAACTGAAGTTAACTATTTTTAACTTCTTGCCGGTAAGACTTTGTGTTTTTTTTTTCCTTTTTAGCTAATGACCAAATCACTATTATAATAAAACTTTTTTTTGTTTACTATAAAAACTTTGTTGATTTCCTGTTGTTCCCCTTTAAATATCTTATTTCTTTTTTTGCACACATGACATTGGGCTATATTGCTTAGGTGCCAACCAGTATAGGAGACAGAAAACTCTGAATTCAAAATCACAGGGTATGGTGCTAGCAACTCTACCCTGTATAACCTACTTGCTATGTAAACCACTGCAGCAATGGCTCATGTGGGGGGGACTTGACCCAACACTCCACAAGGAATCTACAGATTTAATATATGTAATTTACAGTTTCTTTCCTCAGCTACTAAATAATATATATTATTTATATTCTATCAATTTAAGATTTTATATTGAATTTTACTGTTAGCAATAATTATATATTGCAATTTTTAATTTAGTTTTTCCAAAAGATTTTTTACAAATTATAGCCATATTTGAAATATTTTCAAACTTTTAAAAAAATAGTTATTTTTGTATTTACCACAAAAAAGACAAAATATTTAATCACTAATCAAATTCAATCCGGTGCAGAAAATTAAGAACAACATTTTTTCAAGGTAAGAAATAACTGATTTGTTTTTTTTTTTATGGTTTATCAACGATTTGATGGTTACTTTAAGCCAGAAATTATTTTTAGATTACAAGATTTTTTCTTGAGATAAGATTTTTATTTATACAAGTCATACTAATCAAAATGAAGGGAGAACAAGTAGACTCATACTTTTCCCAAGGGTAATTGCATGTAAGTGAATATAACGAACCCAACTGGAATTGGAACTAGACTCTGATCTCCAATTCTGAATCTCTATCCATTACACAACCTGCACACCCAAGCTTACAGCACCTGGTATTACCAAGTGGTTACCCATCTTGGTACTGACCAGGCTTGATGTTGCCTAACTTTGATAATCATACAAGAACCAATGTTTCAATGCAATATGGCTGTAGGCTAGGTAAGAAAGAAGTAGGCTATTTTACATAAACCATGTTATAAATGTTAGACTGTTACAAATTACTTTACAGAACAGTTAACAGATGCCAGATTGAAATTTTCAAGTTTAACATAAGGACAAAGTCTGGTCAACTCAACAATCAAAACTCATTGTTCATCTCATAAAAATATTTTTTTCACTTTCAATATTAGTTTATTTACTGCACTCATGAGAGCTAAGCAACAAAGGAATGAAAGTACTGTGCGTTTGTGTGCACTATGTGCGTTCAAAGACAGTGAGGAATTTTAAAATTTATTTATGAGAAGAACTCTGGCCGTTGACATATTTCTAATTTGGACTAAGGCTATAGAAAGATTTAGATGTGCCAATCTTACAAGTTAAGAATGTCTAGCTGTCTCGACAAAAGGCACCATTTAGAAGCCTGACTTTTATCTGGGATTGAACACTGACCACCTGAAGCAGTGGGGAAATAGACAATCATCTCAGCCACAAGACAACCTATTCCAGTTTGAGTGATGTATGAATTCTAAAGCTGATGATGAACAATAACATTTCAATTATAGAGGGCAGAAAGTGTGACATTGAGATCTGAAGACATATTGGAATGGCCAAAAATGCATTCCAAAAGCTAAGCAGAGTATTAAGAAACAGAAAAATTTCATTAGAAACAAAGAAAGGAGTATTGAACTGTTACCTGATATCTGTCCTCAGCAAATGCTGAGCAATCTCCTCAAAGATTAAGAGGAGACTTGAAGCAACAGAGATGTGGTTCTACAGAAGGATGCTAAGGATACCATGGGCCAAACATGTGAGCGACAAGGTTTTGGAGAAAATTGAAACAAAAAGGAAACTGATACTTAATATCAGGAAGAGGCAGTTGAAATTTTGGGGACATGTAATGAGGAAGGAGGGCTTGGAAAATCTGATACTCACAGAACAGAGCAAAGGAAACAGAGACAGAGGAAAACAATGTGTAACATACTTGACAGGCTTGTGTAAATGGATGGTAGAACAGGGTTTAGGAGAAATAACAAAAAGACAAAACTTATTAAGAGCTACAAGGGACAGGAAGATGTGAAGGACCATGATCGCCTACATCCTGAAGGGACACGGCACATAAAAGAAAAGAAGTATTTGTAGGACAATTAGTTGAAATAGACAAAGAAAATGAAATTATTTATATATGTGTTTCTTTAAATTAACATTAACTTTTTTCAATAAAAGCTTTGACAAAAGCTCTTGAGGTTTAATGAGTGATAATGATAAAAATATTACATAAGGACAATATGAAATTATGTCAAATAAAAACAGGGAGCAGTATTCACCAGGTGTTGTTTGAGCAGAAATTGCATTGTGCAATAAAGATGAACTAAACTTCAGCTGCTGGAAGACATATTGTAAGAGTGTAGACAAGCTCAAGATAAGCAATGCTAAGTAATATCTTTTAGAGGTTTGTCACAGTTTTGGTATTTGTAACAGGTTTAAATCAGTTATTAAACATATTGCATTTATGTTTAGTAAAGAATTCAATAAGGAAAGGTAAATTTAGTTTAATATATTTTTCAAACTACTAACTTACATTTTCTTTTTTATAGACATCCTTTAGGTGAAAGGAAATACAAAATTCAATAGCCAAAAATGTTTATCCAAATGAATATTACCTACATACACTGTTTTATTATCTGCGAGATATCTAGAAGTAATTGTCTAATTGACATGCTATGAGATAGATATATTTTTTTTGTTCATGAATAATGTGATATATATATATATATATATATATATATATATATATATAAAATTAAAATAATAGGAAAGAACAATGAAATTTATAATTCAGATTTCTTAGTTTTTTTTTTTTTTTTTCTTAGTATTTATTTTTATTTTTAAAAAACAGATTTATAGAATTTGAAACATGGGAATTTCAGTGTTGCAATGATAATATATTTAAAAAAAACAAAACAATTATAGTGTGTGTGTGTGTGTTTAATAATAACAACAAGGTCTGTCCAACTTTATTATTATAAATAGATACTAGTTTTAACCCATAAAAATTTCACGGTTTTCCTATTGTAATATTCTGATGAATCTTAATTATTAAGTCAATAATTGAGTATGGTCATGGTAAGTTCTATAACAATAAAATATCTGTAGAAATTCCCCTATCACATCATTAAATATTTGAGCTTAACAACTTTAACTATCATAAATATGAATGCTGATTATTATTTTAAGAAGTGGGTACAAATTAAAAAGATTTGAAATTGACAACTTTTTCCATTTCACTTAAATAGCCATTGAACACTTCTATCTTCTCTTTCATTCATTCAATTTCCTACTGAAACCAAGTAGTGTCTTTTTTATACGATCAAAATAGAATAGTCCATTATCTATGAGACATTAAAAAATTCATTCTTTCTATCTCTGTCACTGAAACTATGTAGTGTCTTTTTACCTCTTTCTACACTATCATAACAGAATCGTACATTATTTATGAGGTATTGGCAGGTCGGGCAAACTAACGAAAGGAGGGACAAGCACAAATAAAATAGGATTAGTTTTGCATGTTATTAGTATTGGGTGTTTTGCAAATTCTGGTGTTTCTTAGCCTGCTTGAATTAAGAAAGGTGAGAATTTGCTAAACACACAATTCTAATAACATGCAATTCTTGATAACTGTAGTGACAGTCAAATGTACTCACTAGATACAATAAAGAAACTTTTGAAAGTTAATTCTGACATAAAACAACTTAGTCAGAAGTTAGAAAAACTAAATAGAAAGTCAAATAGAAATACCTTGTCAGTATTGTTTAACACATATACATACACACACCGAGCACCATTTAATTATCCCCACCACTCACTGTGCGCTATTTTATACAGGGTGTGGCAGAAATACTTCCCACATAATGGCAAGACATTAGTGGCAATGGTGTCTTCATCTAGCTAATCTCTTACCATTATATGTAAATATTTCTGCCACACACTATCTGGAAGCCCTCATTGATAGTTCCTGTCTTTAAGAACTCTGGCGACCCCTCTGACCCTTCTAATTACCGTCCTATCAGTCTCCTACCCCTCTTCGGCAAAGTCTTTGAAGCTTTAATCAACGCCAAAGTGGTTAACCACCTTACATCCCATGATCTGCTCTCAGACAAGCAATATGGTTTCCACTTTGCTCGACCTACAGCTGATGGCCATCACTGAAATTGTCTACCAAGATCTTCAAAATAATGGAGAAGCTTGTGCTGTGGCTCTAGACATCTCCAAAGCATTTGATAGGGTTTGGCATGCCGGCCTTCTTCGCAAGCTCCAGGCTTATGGAATTACAGGTCGATTGTTTGACTTAATACAATCATTCCTGTCAAACCATGAATTGAAGGTCATTCTCAACGAATTCTCCTCCAGCTCCTATCCAACAAACGCATGTGTTCCCCAAGGCTCCACCCTAGGCCTCACTCTGTTCTTTATTTTCATCAACGATCTTCCTGACGTCATAGATTCCCAAGTAGGCATCTACGCGGATGACACTACAATTTACTCCTGCCTCAAAAACAAATCTAATGTCACTGACAAAACTAACCTGGCCGTTCATCTCAAAAAGGACCTTCAATCAGTTGTGAACTAGGGCAGAAATTGGCTGGTTAACTTTAACACCTCAAAAACTAAACTGCTCTCTATTAATCACCACAGAGATCCTTGCCTGCCCCCCATTAGAATGTCTGACGCTCAACTTCTCAAGAGCACCTCTTTGCGGCTACTCGGTCTCACAATGACTGCTGACCTGAGATGGAACAAATACATTGAGTCAATTGCTTCATCCGCCGCAAGGAAAGTTGGCTCCCTGTGACACGCCAGGAAATTTTTCTCCTTGGAATCGATCCTTCAAATCTACAAATCAACCATTCGCCTTTGCATGGAGTATTGCTGCCATATATGGTCTGGAGCCCCTTCTGTTTGTCTCGGGGTTCTTGATAGGATCCAGAAACGGATATGCAATGTAATTGGCCCTGATCTGGCATCTCATCTGCAGTCGCTCTCCCACAGACGTGACATCGCCTCTCTCTGTCTTTTTTTACAAATACTTTCATGGTAATTGCTCCGATGAGCTGCTCTCGCTGGTTCCCAGGCTTCATGAATTCAAGCGTCCTACGAGGCTTGCATCCCGCTCTCACTCTTTCACTGTTGAAACTGTTAAATGTAGCAGTCTCTTCTACTCCAATAGTTTCATATCTCACACCTCTCGCCTGTAGAACTCCCTTCCCTTTTCCTGTTTCCCTGATAGCTATAATCTCCAACTATTCAAATGTAATGCCAATCGACATCTCCAGTTGCCTTGATCTATTCACTATCCTTCTCCTCATCCTTTCCTCTATCACTCCTATCTGCTCTCGCTCCAAATCCTCTGTAACCACTTGCGTGCTAGTGGCTTCCCGCCTTGCTTGGGGTGAAATATATATATATATCTCACATTGCTCATGAACAAAGAAAATTTTTCTTCTGCAGAAAATCAGTCACTATATATATATATATATATATATATATATATTTTAAATAAAAACAGATTGCTTTAAGGTTCCATATAATAAATTATTTCACCACAGCCCTTTTAAAGGACAGCAGATCATCAGATTTATTTGGAAATAAATCTGATGATCCACTGTCCTTTAAAAGTACTGTGGTGAAATAATTTATTATATGGAACCTTAAAGCAATCTGTTTTTATTTAAATTATTAGCTCTGATTTATATTGAGCTCTCTGGATTCTATCCTCATTGGGTCTTCCCATACGGATTACCTAGTTTTTCGTAAACTATATATATATATATATATATATATATATATATATATATATATATATATAAATAAAATTGTGTATTTAGACAGCAATCCCTCTTTTATAAAAGTTTCATTAAATACGACTGGCAAGGTACTGTGGTTAAGTTTTTATTTAATTTTTCTTGTGTTCTTATAATTTTCTTCTTTTCTGGACATAAATTATGTAGAAATTGTCAAAATGTTTTGCATGTCTGAGTGCTTTTGGCTATACTTTTAGCCATTATCAAGGATGATTTTATTTTTACTTTTAACTGAATGTATGGATTGTTTTATGTATGTATCTAGAGTTATAGGAATGTTTTATTTTTCAAACACATGGCTGTGTTAATAGTTGATAATATTGAGTGTTGGCTTTTCTTTTTTATTAATAATGCTTCCATTATTTTTAGCCTTTTTTTTTACATGTGGATAAGGCTATTATATTTATATTATCAATGAATATGTTCTGGATAGAGTTTGTTAGGTCTCCATAAATGGGACCTAATTGAGCTATGGTTGGAAAGATATAATGTGAGATTTGTTGTTAGGCTTGTTGTAGTATTTCCAATATAATTGTTTATGAATTTGGATTGATCAGGAATTCATGTCCAGAAAAGATGAAAATTATTATAACACAAGAAAAATTAAATAAAAACGTAGCTGCAGTATCTTGTCAGTGGTATTTAATGAAACTTGTATGTATGTATATGTGTATGTATATTCATGTGAGGAGAGATGATGGTAGCCACCACTCATTGGTGCAAATATAGGTGAAAATGGAACTGACTTAATTTTCTATTACTGTGAAATCTTTATCTATGCATATGCTTGTTATGTTTTTAATAAGACCCACAAAAGCATAACATTTATACTATATATGGCTTTGCCCTAAGATATTGAGCACTGTATAAAAAAAAAAAAAAAATCACCCATAACCTGCACTTAATTGGAATTACATTTGAATTAAATAATTGTTTATATTGTATGTATGTCTTTATGAAAAGGTTCCTAAAGATATGGAAATTATTTCTAGGATTCTTCCAGAGTAAAAAGGATAAGAAAGGTCGCTTTAAATAGTTTCATATTGAGTAGATGAATTATCTAAAGATATATTTGAAATGCAACATCAACACTACTTGTTCAGGAAAATTATTTTTTTTTACCAAATACAAGTGCTATTTAAAATGGTCATGTTGGTGGGAATTTTTCAACTTATAAAATAAGTGTGCTGGTTCAAAGAAACATTCTTTGGAAAATTTTTATTTCAATAAATGTGGAACAAAAAGAATCATACTGTGGAGAAAATTTTCCAAAAATAATAAGCATGCCATACCAAATAAAGACTGTGCTTGGGGTTGGGGTTATCAAAAGAAATAATTGTGTTGGCACTTGTATTTGTATGCAAGAGTAATCTTGGATATAATCTGCCAGCAGAAATTCCAAGAACCTTTACTTTTAGGAAAATGTCTTTTGGTAAGTGTGATACATTACTTATTTTTACTTTTCATCATTTAAAATATTGCTAACAAAATAAAATGATAAAAACAAAAAGGTAAAAAGTGGAAGCACAAACATGTGTACACCAACATTAATAGTTTTCTTTCAGCAGCATGTTATGTCAGAAACAGCAAATGTCAATTCCTCACAGCCTTTTGAGACAATTTTATTTTAAAAATGGCTGAACAAAACAAAAAAAAACTTCCAGAAATTCTTAAAACTTTATCACCCAAATAATCCCAATCATGTTTTTTCAGAATGGCACATTCTCAGTTTTCAATTGGACTTTAAGAGAGACGAATATCAAACATTTTACTCTGATATTTTAAGAACGGCTGTATAAAAGATCCTTTGCCAATCAAACTGCAACTTTGTTCATTGACAAATTCAGTATTTTTTCTGAATAAAATTTTAATCTCTTAATTGAAATATAATCAGAGATGTTCATATATTCATTTTTATAATTTTTTAAGAAAAAAAGGAAAAAATAGAAAAAAGAAAAAAAGAAAAAGGAAAAAATAGAAAAAAGAAAAAAAAAGAAAAAAAGAAAAAAGAAAAATGGGAAAAAAATAAGGAAAAAATAAAAAAAAGAAAAAAGGAAAAAAAGAAAAAATAGAAAAAAGGATAAAAAGAAAAAATAGAAAAAGAAGAAAAAAGGAAAATAGAAAAAATAGAAAAAAAAAGAAAAAAGGGGAAAAAGAAAAATGGGAAAAAAATAAGGAAAAAATAAAAAAAAGAAAAAAGGATAAAAAGAAAAAATAGAAAAAAGGATAAAAAGAAAAAATAGAAAAAGAAGAAAAAAGGAAAATAGAAAAAATAGAAAAAAAAAGAAAAAAGGGGAAAAAAAGAAAAAAAAACAAAAAAAAAGGAAAAATGAAAAAATGAAGAAAAAGGAAAAAAGAAACAAATGAAAAAATGAAAAATACAAAAAAAAGAAGAAACAAAGGAAAAAAAAGAAAAAAAAGAGAGGAAATAGAAAGAAAATAAAGAAAAAACAAAACAAAAAAGAAAAAATATTTCCTTTATATTTTTTGGCAAAGGATTAATGTTGACATGAGCCCATAAGATTATATTAGTATAACCTGGATTTTTCTAATACAAATATAATTCAGTCAGAAAAGAAATTGCTAGCCAAATTGGTCATTGGAATCAATGATGACATTATCACAAAGAAAAAATAAAATTCTGCAGAGTATTTTTTTTTCTACCTTCCTTCTACCTCAATGTTGGACAAGACAAAAACAACCTTTCAAGGAACCAGAAAAATATTTCATCAGGCAAAAATAATTTGAAACAGAAATGACAAGTTCAGCAGTATTATGACAAAATTGATTCACATGTAAAAAAACAAAACATACTCCCTCTGTTCTGAAATAGTTGTTCCATAGCCAGAAATCTCATGTGGAATATACTAATTCTTAGTCGAATTTTTTGCCATTTATATTAACAGGTTAGCATTGATGTTCCTCAAGTATTTATATTAGCTTATTCAGGTAGAATAATTTGAAGCACAAATTATATCACTTTTTCACCACATCAAAATTGTATTTTTTTCAGACCACCCGCTGGCAAATGATTATGATGGGAAAAGAGAAGCCAATTGGCAGAAATGTAAAACGAAATTGCAAGCACGAATTGACAAATAATGAACGTAGTGCTGTGTTGCAAGCACTGCTGGAAAGATCCACAGATCATGTCCTTAAGCGTGGTGCAATAAAACAGGTTGCAGATGAATTAAATGTAGCTGCAGAACATCTGGGTTTGCAAATTGAATTACTTTGCCAGCCTCCAAATAGTCTTGATCTCAATGTCCTTGATCTGGGTTATTTTAATGCAATTCAATCAATTCAGCACCAGCAAGCTCCAAATAATGTTGACCAGCTCATTGAAGCAGTGGAAGAAAGCTTCAATAAACTTCCGAAGTCGAAGCTTAACAATACTTTTCTAAGTTTGCAGTTAGCAATGGAACAAGTTATTTTAGTTGACGGCGATAACAACTATAAACTCTGGCACATGTCTAAAGAGAAGCTTGAAAGAGAAGGAAAACTTGAAGTATCCATTTCTATTTCTGACGAGTTGCAACAAAAACTGCTTTTGTTAAAGTAAACCTTCCCCAGTTATTTTTGTTATTAATTTAACTGTTTATGTATATCAGTTTCGATATATTTCACACTTATTTATATGACAATTCACTAATATTACTCATTTACTGTTGAGTATGGGAATAAATGATATTTTTTGTTCTTTTTGGTGTTTTTTTTATCTACTGGAATAATTATTTTGGAACAACATGAAAATATCTTTGGTACAACTATTTCGGAATGGAGGGAGTATTTTTAAATTGTTCATTGTAGTTATTGAAGTGATTGTGTTTCTTAATTCATTCTCCATTGTTAATGGCTACTAAATCATCCCTAAATTAATCTGATAAATCCACATTGGTTCCTGATATTACCAATTCATGTTCACCAGAAATTATAAACTTCTGATAGTCTTTATCAGTGAACCCTGCAAAAGAGAAAGAAAATAAAGTACAATTTAGAGTTTGTATAAAAGATGATTTTACATCATGTATTTCTCATTTTAGGTCTCCTGTTAGGAAAGTTTTTTAAATTTTAATTTCATTTTAATTGGATTTAATAGAATAAGATGTAAATAGAATAAAACAATTTTTGAAGAAAAAGAATTATTTTAAATAAGTGAAAGTAATTTGATGATGAATTAATTTTTAGTATTATAAAAGAAAATTACAAGATTATTTAAATAGACAAATATAGTGTGTTGTTGAATTTTTATTATTAATAAAAACATTTTGCACCTTCTTGGACTTATATTGAATCAATTACTACAGCTACTGCTAGGAAAGTTGGTTCACTGTGATGTGCCAAACAATTTTTCACATCAGAATCCATCTTGCACATTTATAAATCTATCATTCATCCATGCATTGAATATTGCTGCCGTATCTGGCCTGGTGCTCCTGCTATATATCTCAAGATTATTGACAAAATTCAAAGAAGGGTCTGTAATATAATTGATCCTGACCTGGCATCTCGACTTCAGTCATGTTTCTAAACGACATGATGTGGCTTCTATCTTTTCTACAAATATTTTCATGACAATTGTTCTGATTAGCTTTTCTCCTTAATGCCTTGATTGCATGAATTTAAGCATACTACTAGATTGGCAACTAATTCTCACCATTTTACTGTCAGACTAGCAAGATGTAACCATATGTTCTATTCTAATAGTTTCTTTTCTCACACTTCTCTCCTATGGAAACACTTCTGACACATCCGATTTCTTGTTTCTTTGCCACCTACAATCTTAAAAATGTAATTCAACACCAATAACCATCTTCTGTCTTCCTGAATCCTGTTCTTTTCTTGTCCTCATTCTCTATCACTCCCAGTAATCCCATGCATCCATGGCATTATTGCTTTCCATCAGGTCAGATGATTAAAAAAAATATATATAAATATATACAAGACAGTACTTGAAGCTTGAAAACAAATGCCTTTTTAGTCTATGGTTCTGATATAAATCATTTTAATTTTTCCAGAATCTCACTTACATTTATAAGCCTACCATTAATCCAAACATTGAATATTGCTGCCATGTCTGGTTTGGTGCTTCTGCTATGCATTTAGAGATTCTTGCTAAAATCCAAAGAAGAATCTACAATTTCTGCCTTTTCAATAAACACCCATAAAATTATCTCTTTTTGGAATTAAGCAATCATAAACTGGTTAAGCAACTTAGTTCACACAACCTTCTTTTAGACAAACAATATTTGTTTCAACAGGTCTACCACCAACATTTTAACAGCCATCTCTGAAGTTATCTATCAAGCTTTAGATAAGAATGGTGAAGTTTGGGCTGTGGCTTCAAAGGCATTGAACAGGCTTTGGCATGCTGGCCGTCAATACAAAATCAAGGGCTATGGTGTCACTGGATGTATATTTGGCTTAATCCAATTATTCTTCAATCAAGTAATGAAGGTTGTATTGAATGAGCATGCTTTCAGATCATTTCATAATAATGCAAGGGTCCCCCAGAGCTCTATCCTTGGACCTACTTCATTACTGATCTTCATCAATGATCTCCCTGATATCATCAGTTCCCAACTAGGTATTTATGCAGAGGACACTACTATTTATTCCTGCCTTAGTAGCAAATCCAACAAAGCAAACCTGGCAACTACTCTTGAAAAGGACCTCTAATCAGTGGTTAACTGGGGCAAGTAATGACTTGTAAATTTCAAAGTCTCCAAAACAAAACCTCTTTTATTTAATCAGCACAGAGAACCTTTTCTGCCTACCATCAGGATGGCTGATTCTGAGCTCCAGGAGGGCAACACTCTATCAAGTCAATTGCTACGTCTGTTGCAAGGAAAGTTGGTTCACTGTGTCATGCTAAAGATTTTTTCTTGCCAGAATCCATCTTACACATTTATAAATCTACCACTCACGTGTATATTGAATACTGTTGTTATATATGCTCAGGTTCTCCTACTGTGTATTTTGAGATTTTTGACAAAATCCAGAGAAAGGTCTGCAATACAATCAATCCTGACCAGGCATCTCGTCTCCAGTCACTTTCTCACTGACATGACATAGCTTCTCTCTGTCTGTTCTACAAATATTTTCATGGCAACTGCTTGGTCAAGCTTTTTTTCTTGGTGCCCTGACTACATGAATTTAAGTGTGCTACTAGATTGGCAACTAGGTCTCACCATTTTACTGTTGAACTAGCTAGATGTAACCATCATTTCTACTCTAACAGCTTTTTTTCCACATTTCCCACCTGTGGAACTTCCATCCAATTTCTTGCTTCACTGATAACTACAATCTTCAAAAATTTAAATGCAATGTGAATCCTCATCTTCTGTCTTCTTAAACCCTGTCCCTTTTTATCCATTTCCTCAATCTTCCCCCATTTTCAATCTTCTCATTCTCATTCACTCCTTGTAACCTCCTGCGTTCTAGTAGCAATGATGCCTTGCTTTGGTGGGTGGGGAGCAATTAAAAGAATATATCTTCATGTTAATTGTTCTGATGAGCTTTCCTACTTGGCACCTAGACTTTACATATTTAAGCATACTACTAGATTGTCTCATCATTTTACAACTGAAATGTATATATGTAACTGTAAGTTCTATGCTAACAGTTTCTTCTCTTACACTTCTCACTGACAGAATTCACTTCCAGTATCTTGCATTCCAGTCAAGTTTGATCTTCAAAAATTTAAATGCAATGTCAATAGTTATTGTTTGTCTTTAATTCCTGTTCTTTTATTGTTCTCACACTTTAATGTATTCTTTTTCTCATATTCTCTCACACTCAGTAAGCCATTGCTTTTTAGTGGCTTTATTGCCTTGCTTGGGATGAAATGATAAAAAAGAAAAAAGATATTCTAGAATTTTTGGTCTTTTTTTGATGAATACTTCATCTTTCTTTATTTCAGCACCACAAGTTCACCAATATGTTATTTTGTCTTTAAATTTTAGAAGTTAGAAATAACTCCATCTCATTACCAGCAACTTTTGTTTGCCAATAAGGTATGACATTGCAAAGTTCTGTAATGTAAGATAATAGTCCATATTTTGTCTAAAGTAGTTACTTTGTTCCAAATATTCACAAGGAAATTTACTGCAGCACTGAATTTTGATATGTAAAAATGATTCGACATCAAATATTTCACATCTACATTAATCTAAAGAGAATCCCTTAAAACACACACACATTCACATGACTTTCAAACAGCTTCCACTGCTTGGTAACTTGACTCAAGAAAACAAAAAATCCTACCCAAATGCTTCCAGATGAAACCTTGCATAGCTTTCCCAGTGAGTTCAACTGCAAGTTTTGGTGACAATGTGTAACGAGCTTTCATGATTCGTCCAACAAACTTATTAAAAAGAAACTGGAAGTCTGTAGAACTCTGGTGGCAGGTTCCTCTGAAATACAAAAGTATTATCCATTATGTTATTAAACAGTCAAAATATATAAGAGAAATTAACATGCAAAAAGAGAAGCAAAAAATCTTGCTATTTATTGATATTATTTTATCAAAAAGAAAAAATTCTTTGTTAGTTTACAAATTCATTTTCAGAGAGGAAAAAGAAGTGAGACAGCAAGTTAGAAAAAAAAATTCACAAGTCTACATTCTGGTGGTACCAATATTTTTTTTTTAGTTTACACCTGTGTTTCTCAACCAGTGCACCCAGGCACACTAATCCGCCCTGAAAAGTACCCAGGTGCAACCCAAGTTAACAGAAGAATAATTTATGACAACCATTAAAGGTAATTTTCTTCTTTGCCAAAGCACATCAATCACAAGTTTCACAGAAGTATACTTAAATTTACAATGTTATATCTTAAAATGAATGCTTATTTCAGGAGACTTCTTTATTATTTTCCTATTTTCCAATTTCATGACTAATTTTCCCTTATTAAAATTTAAAGTGTACTTTCAGAGTTTTATTTATTCTACAAGTGCACCTTGAAATAAAAATGGTTGAAAAACACTGGTCTATATATATGTTGCAGACTTGAGTCAACCCACAACAAAGAAAAAGGCAAGAAAGATTTTTAAATATAAAATATTTTCGTGTTTTTACAATTAAATTTTTCTCAACAAATGTGAATGTTAAAGTTCCTTGTTTGTATTTGTTAAGATGAAAAGAAATGTGATTTCTTTGCATGTATGTGTGAAAAAGACGGGCAAGGGAGAAAATGAAGAGGAAAGTTTAAGTATCATGTAGCTTGGTGAGGAAGAGTGTAAATGTCACATAGCTTGATGAGGAAAACAGGTGAATGAGTAAGGGAATCTCTTTCAAGCTACTGTCATGAATTGATGTTGCCTGTATCCGTCTCTATCTTATTAGTGCCTTTTGTCCATCTAGGGACTTTACTTAAATACTCTTCAAAGGGATCACGAATCATGTTTTATAATGTTGGCTGGAATATGACCCATTGGTTGAAAAATATTAAATATTTATTTTCAAAGGATTCATTTATTAACCGGAAGAATGTGTGGATCCTCTGACTCAAAAACCTTTTTTTTTTTCATTTGGCATTCAACCATTTTTTTTATTTCAGTATTTGCTCCACACATATATACACCTAATAGCCTAACCTAATTTCTTAATTTTTTAAAATTTAAATACACATGTATCAATACTAGCAGTTCTTGAATTTTTTTAACAAGTAAAATTAGATTTTAAATTGAATTCCTTTAATGAAAAACTTCTAAGATTTAACATTGTACTTTCATTTTTGGTATTGAATGGGAAGAAATTTGTAAATAAATTGCCAACTTGATATTTATAGCAAAATTTTCTTGAGTTTTACAAAACTCTCTATGTGTGTTTGTAGGATGTATAATAGTATTTGCAACATAAGTGAAGTTGATGAGGCAAAGTGGAAAATTTATTGATGACTCATTTCCCCAAGAGCATCTGCTTTCTTTGACTTCCTCAGGTTAGAATGAAAGAAAGACAAAACTGTATGTGAGGAAAAGTGCTTTGAGATGTCTGAGGATTAGTGACCATAAATAAAATTAGATTACCTTATCTCCAATGTCCAGACTCAAGAGAGTATTTGCTTGTTTGTTTATTATATCTATATCAGCGGCATATACACAGCATTATAGAGCTTTTTTATGTATACTTATACACATATATACATACATACATACATACAACTATATATATGTGAAACACTGTTAAAGAATTGTAGAAAAATGCAATGAATTTTAGTGATATCACTAAAAATGCCAATTCTGTACTAACATCAGCTCACAGAATATTTGACTCATTTTCTGCATTTTGTCAGCTCCAAATTAGAATATCTGTATTCATATATATAAACCAATCAGTGACATTATTTGCAAAAGTGCGGAGACCTTTGAAATTCCAGATGACTATGTTTATTGCCTGTTATGAAATTTTATAGGATCACTTCAGAAAATGATCAACACATTTATAAGTCCACCATTCATTCAAGAATTGAATATTGCTGTCACATCTGGTCTGATTCTACTGTGATGCGTTTAGAGATTCTTGATAAAATCCAAAGAAAAATCTGCAATATTATCGATCTTGACCTATTATCTGTCACTTTCCCACTGCCATAATGTAGCTTTCCTCCATCTTTTCTATAAATATTTTCATGGTAATTGTTCCAATCGGCTTCCCTCTTTGGTACCGAGACTTTATGAATTTAAGCATACTATTAGATTGTTTCATCATTTTACAGTTGAAATGTATAGATGTAACCGTAAGTTCTATGCTAACAGTTTCTTCTTTTGCATATCTCACTAATGGAACTCTCTTCCAGCATCTTGCATTCCTGTCAACTTTGATCTTCAAAAATTTAAATGCAATGTCAATTGTTATCTTCTTTTTAATTCCTCTTCTTTTATTGTTCTCACTCCTTAATGTTTCCTTTTTCTCATATTCTCTCCCACTCAGTTATCCTTTATGTCTTAGTGGATTTATTGCCTTGCTTGAGGTGAAATGATTAAAACAATTAATTGAAATTTTGTTACAACTTATAGGAATTAAATTCTATATATATTTTTCAATCAATAAAATCCCATCAGGAAGTTTGTTTGATAAACAACAAATACTGGCAAAATACTTGTGGATGTAGTTTTAGACCTACCATGTGTTATTTTTGGACCATTTAGAAAATAATAATAACTATTCAACACTCCCACAAATTTGAGAAAAAGTTTTTCATGTGCCACTGTGAAATTATTTTCTAACTAATGAAAACCTTGTATTCAAATTATTGTTAAATGTTAAATTAGATTTTGGATCCCCTTACAGATATAAAATAGAAGTTTAATGTTTCTCAGGGCTCAAAACAATTTGGGAAGCCAGTTTGATCTGCACGTGCATATATGAACACACATCCACACAATGGAAGAGATGACAGCCAGCAACTACCAACTGAGGCCTTGTCCATGCACACACTAGAAGGAAATAACCAGCTGCCATCAATTAAGCCTTTGTCTACAAACTCACAAACACATAAGGCTGACTGTCAGAAAGTAAGTCTGTCCACGCATTTCACAATGCACTACAAACACTTAATTACTTTATAAAGCAAACTTCACTGCAAGGAAAATTAAATGTTTTATTGCTAGTGTATATTTCTGAAAAGAATAATAAATGTTATATCAATTGATATTCCACTTCTACTTTTCCTTCAGAAAATAACCTTTTTCGTGTTTCATTTAAAGGATGCGTTGTTGTTATTAAATGTTTGGGATCCCAACAATCAGATAACATCAAAAACTTGAGTAAACAGATCACAACAAACTTACTTTTCCCATCTTCTGTATCATTAGCATTTGATTAATAAACAAAAAGCTTATAAGCAAGATGTTAAATAATATAAGTATGTTTAGAGTCAAATACATACCGAATGGTGATGATCACTCTTTCAACATCTTTTGACTCCAACTTCTTCATACTTAAAATGTTTTTCTTCCACTGGAATGTCTCTGTGTTCACCATGAGGACTGGCTGGGTGACACAGGGGTAGACATTGTCATCAAGAGGTAGCATCCAGCCATCCAGCACGACACCAACCCTAGAATGAATGAATGAATGAATCACAGTTGTTAGAGACAAGAAAAAGCAATTTACAAAAGTAGATTTTTGTTAAATTTCTGTGAAATGAACATAAATGAGAAAAATAGAAAATTTAGAAATAATCAAAAATGATTTAAAAAAATATTTTCCATTTACAACTATTTGTGTCCCACCCAACTTCATTTTTTCAAGGAATTTGTATGTAGTTTAGAATGAAATCGTATCCTCTTGCTTCACACTTTTTCCAGTCTTTACCTATGTCTACTCAAATTATTGCACTACTGATTTATGGCCTCTGCAAAACTAATTAGAATGCATTGCAGACTTGTATATATGAAACTCAGCTTGCAAATTTGTCATATTCTCAACATTTATACTATTTTCAGTCAAATACTGTTTTTTGTCCTACTGAGTTAAATGCCTTTTCATAGCTATAATTAGTTTTATGTTATAATTATTATAATTATAACAGAGCACGTTCACATAGGTTTTTAAAAAAAAAATCACCATCACAATGATCACAGTTACAATAATTTTGTCTTCGTAATTCACTCCTTAGGATGATCTTTGAGGAGATCGAAAGTAATTGGTTAGGAAAAAAACTACAGTGCCTTCCTTGATGAATTTCATCTTAACATCAAGAAACTGATTAGAGAACTAGAAAGGTTTATTATAAAATATATAGACATAATATGTCGCTATTATTCAATGAAAAATGTCTGAATGAAGATATGCTGCCTAATTATATATATATATATATATATATATATATATATATATATATATATATATAAATTTTCAATCACTCACACCAATCACAGGGCAAAATAAACTCTTTCCAAATCTAAAAAAGTGTTCAATAAACAAACTGTAGATCAATATTTAGAACATTAAAAAAAGAAAAAAAAAAGATATGACTCACCTGCTACTATAGTTTCACTCATCAGGCTAGTCTGTTGATAACTAAACCAGCCTGATAATCCAGAGGGTAAAACTACAATGGCAGGTAATATATATATATATATATATATATATATATATATATATATATGTATGTATGTATGTATGTATGTATATATATATATATATGTATGTATGTATGTATATAGTGAGTGCTGGTGGTAATAAAACAATGCTTGATGTTAAAATAACAGAGCTAAAAATTTACATTTGTAATTGTGTCAAACAGTGAGGAACAAAATGTACATTTATTACACACATATATATATATAAAGTGTAACCAGGATATAAGAGATTTGTCGGGACCAGAGAAGAAGTATCTTATATCCGGGTTTCTCTTATATCCGGGTTTGGTCTATTTTGTTTAGGTAAGTATGGCTCTAATTTGGGACCAGAGAAAATCTCTCTTATATCCGGGTCACGCTGTATATATCTGTGTATTATATATATTAATATTTATATATTATATGCACAGTACTTATTAGAAAACACTCAATATCAGAGATAGAGCTAACATATTTGGTTGGGTTGATGTGAGTTTGTGACCCTGGGTTTCATGCATTTGTGATCGTCAGACAAACTGATTAATTTTTTTAAATTTATGTAGGTTGCGTGTATTGGTGTTATTATGGAAGTGGGAGGGAAATCGTTGTCATGATGTCATACATACTAACGCAAACATACATACACATCCCAACATTGAAATTCAACAATCAAATGTGTATGTATGTAGACAACAACACATATACATACATATGTCAAGTCCTATACTGTCCACATATGTTTATGTTTGTGTGAGCCCTAGCGGGCAAGCGCATGTGTGTCTATGTACCACAATGGGTATACGGGCATGCATGTATAAAATACATAGAAGATTAATGGTTAGATTACTGTAAGGTTGTAACCAAAGTAGCAGATTCAACTGATCTCCAGATTTTTAAAGTTAAAAACTCTACATGTTATTTTTACTTTTATTTTTTTCATACGTGTATTGAGCATATTTTAATACCACTGTTTTCTGTGATCAAATATGGATTGGAATCCAACAGAATAATAGAATAAGCAACAAATAGGAAACGTTTATAAATCTAACATGTTTCACTTTTATTAAAGCTTCATCAGAGAATGAAATATGGAGGAGAAAAAGAGAATGAGGCTTTAATAAAAGCAAAACATGTTAGATTTATAAACGTTTCCTATTTGTCTCTTATCCTGCCTATGTGTGTATGTATGTATACTTACAGAAATATTGAAAAAATAAGAAATAGATTGCAATAAAAAAAGAAAGAAAAAAGAAAAAACATGATTTAAAGCTTACTTAAATCTTTTATCTTTGGCCAATGTAGCTACAGCTGTAGCACCTCCAAAAGAATGCCCAGCAACACAGACCCACAACATATTCATCCGGTTCTGCAAAGCAAAAAGTTGATGATGATGTATTTTGAGATCATCTTGTAATGTCTCACATCTTAAGATGAAATAATTCTATTATTCTATATATCATTCAGACATGCAAATTCTATATTTTGAGAGATACATTTCTTGATCCCCTTAAATTAAAGCTGCAGCCAGTCTTTAGAATTCACATCATACTTCCCACTTGATCACTTTTCTTCTTTTATTTCATCTTCTTGACAATATACTAGTCCAACAGAATCACAGAAGGGGATATATTTTTTTTTAACTGACTTCACCTCCAAGCCAGTAAGACACAAGGGGTTACTGGGCATGAAAGAACTAGAAAACAGAAACATTATGAAGGGGTGATAACAATAGAAGAGTAATCAGGAAGACAGTATATGATTGACATTGCATTTTAATGTAATGGAATAACTTGTCACCCCCATGTGTGATTAGTAACAAACTATAAGTATCTGTAAGTCAACAGACTACAGAGACTAACTGGGATCTGTTGAGTATGACTCAGACTTATGCGAGAACTACCAACCTTCCAATAGTAGCACTCACTACTGGATTGACTTGCGATGACCTTGTGTATAACTGCTACCTTTATGCTTATTGTACTGGTTGTTTACAATAAACCTTTACTTACATATCCACCTTGTTTTTCAAATATATATATATATATATATATTCCTATAGTTATATTAACTCATTTAAATTTTTGAACATCAAAATTGACTGGAAAGTATGGAGTCTGAAGAGAATTCCACAAGCGAGAAGTGCTGAAAAGAAACTGTTAGCATAGAACTTCCAGTAACATCTAGCCAACTCAGCTGTAATTTGATAAGACTCAGTCGACAGTCTAGTACTATGCTTAAATCCATAAACTCTAGGTACCATAGTGAAAAGGTCATCTGAACAGTTACCATGAAAGTATTTATAAAAAAGACACAGGGAAGCAATTTTATGGTGGTGGGAAAGTGACTAAAGACAATATTCCAGGCTGGGACCAATAATATTGCAGATTTTTCTTTGGATTTTATCAAGGATCTCTAAATATATAGCAGAAGCACCAGAACAAATGTGGCAGCAATATTCTAAGCATGGATGAATGGTAGACTTATAGATATATGTAAGATAGATTTTGGAGAGAAAAATTGCCTAGCATGACACAGTGAACTGACTTTCTTAGCAGCTGACATAGCAATGAATTCAATATAGTCTTTCCACACCATGTCAACTGTGAACATTAGCATATGAAGGTGTAACAATTCACTCTCCTGGAGGTTAGCATCCGCCATGCAGATGGAAGGCAAAAAGGGGTCTCTCAGATGATTAATAGAGAGCAGTTCCTGAAATTTATTTTGCTGGAATCCATCAACATTTTACTACAAAATGTTTCAACCAGATGACCAGTTGTGTTCACTAATTCTTACCACTATCCTATTAACTGTGACAGAAGTTTATGTATACACAGATGAGCCAAAGAAGCATAATGTGAGAAATTCCCATCATCTCCAGTTAATGAATTAATACCTAATGACATGAAGAAGAGGAGATATTTTCATCTATTTATTGCTCTACAGATGCAGTCTTATGCAAGGGATGCTTCTATTTCAGAACATTGTTAGTTTTGTATTTTTTCCCTTCCTTGTTATGCACTTTTATTCATCAGTTGGTTCCCTTTTCCTTGGTTATACATTATTACAGTTTTATTTTGTTCTTTGGTCATGCAATTATGCATAGCCTATATCTTGTTACAGTTTGATTCTTTGGTTATATAGGGTGTGGCAGAAATACCTCTCATATATACCTCCCACATAATAGCAAGACATTAGCTTCTTTTTTTGTTTTTTTTTAAGCGTATCACCCCAAGCAAGGCTGGAGGCCACTATCACGCAAGGGGTTATAGAAGGGTTGGAGGAAGAGCAGATAGGAGTGGTAAAGGAGAGGATGTGGAGAAAGAGAAAGACAGTGGGTCGATCAAGGCAAAGGGGTTACAGAAGATTTGGAGCGAGAGCAGATAGGAATGAAAGATGAAAGGATGTGAAGGGAAGTGGATAGATCAAGGCAACTGGAGATGTCGATTGACGCTACACTTAAACCATTGGAGATTGTATTTGTTAGGGAAACAGTAATAGGGAAGGGAGTTCCATAGGTGAGATGTGCGAGACATGAAGCTATTGGAGTAGAAGAGACGTCTACATCTAACAGTTTCAATGGTGTAGGGGTGGGAACGGGATGCCAGCCTCGTAGGACGTTTAAATTCATGAGGCCTAGGGACAAGCGAAAGCAGCTCCTCGGAGCAATTACCGTGAAAGTACTTGTAAAAAAGGCAGAGCGAGGCAACATCGCGTCTGTGAGAGAGCGACTGCAGACGAGATGACAGATCAGGGCCAATCACATTGCATATCCGTCTCTGGATCTTATCAAGAACCCTGAGGCAAACAGCAGGGGCCCCAGATGAAGACATTATTGCCAATAATGCCTTATTATTATGTGGCAGGTATTTCTGCCACATTCTCTACAATTATACAGTGTCTACATATTGTTTTATGTTATTCTCCATCAGTCAATAAGGTAGCTTTCAAAATTATTAAAAAACAGAAGCATTTACTTTAACAAATCTGAAACAGTATATGCATTATTATTATTATTATTATTCATTATACATTGAAAAGATAAGAGAAGAAAATTTTGTCAATAAAATTTAATTTAGAAATAAATAAACTGAAACAAAGGTTTAGATCTTTCAAAAAACAAAAACAAACACTGCCATAAAAAAAACAGTAGCTACCTTAAAGTCGATCAGATCCACTTGTGATGGTTCTAAATTGTCCAATTCTAGGCCATCATTAATTTTGCAGAGAATGTCCAGCACTTTTATACATTCTTCTGTTCGCTGTTGAAGCTGAATAATAATAATAATAATAATCAACATCATCTTCCCACCCTTTAACTCTAATGAATATAATTTTTTATTTTAAAATAAACTCAGTATATCTTTATAATGAAAAGAAGAAATAAAAAAGGAAAGAAGGAATTTAAAAATCATGAAAACCAATAAATTTTAACAGAATTTGAAAGAACAGACTGATGTCTGCTTGCACTTTTTTACATGAATCAAAGATTGTGCTGAGCACATACCAACACAAACAAAAATGGTATCCTGACATGATAATATGGTAAAATGTTTTTACCAAAACTTATTTAATATCCTTACAAAATGATCAATAATGTAGAAGGTAAAAAAAAAAAAAATAAGGCTGATCCAATTTTTTTTCTCTTTAAATACCAAGTCCTTTCAGGATGTAAGGAATCATAGCTTTCCACAGTTTTCATTATGTCTGTGAATTACCATGTATTCTTAGGAAAGATAGTGGAGTTTCTTTTTCCTGATGCCTTTTCCATAATTTTAAATTTAGTGTGCTCCTTCTCCTAGACTGACAGCAAGGCTAGAAAGCTATATAGCCTACTATTTAATACACAGCAGGGAAGGTGAGTAAATGGAATCATGCCTCTCCCAAGGGAATTTGTGAAAAAGCAAATGCAACAGACTGGGTGGGAATTTGAACTTGATTTGCAGATTCCACTTTCCACACTGCTAAACATTATGCCACCTGCACCATCATGATCAAATTGTTATATCAAAAATATTTGTTCAAGGACATTATTAAAAAGGTGTGTGAGTTTAGAGGCTAAATTTCAGTGAAATCAACTTTTACAAATATTTATATTTGTAAATAAAGATGATTATTTATCTTTCAACAAGAAATGACCTTTTTAAACTTTTAGCTAATAAAAAATACTGTTTTTTAACCACCTTTCGATGGATATGCACTATTTATAACATCTTTTGCCACCACCTACACCCAGTAGTGTAACTATGTTTTTGTGGTTCAGTCCTCAGGGTCTTAGAACTCTGCCCATGCTGTGTTCTTGATCTCAGAGCAGTGGAAAATCAAAGCAGCACTGGTTCAAGCTATGATGGGTTCTATATTAAAGAAAAAAATATCTTCACAATGAAAAATAAAATGAGAGATTCATGGAGTTAATCTTCAATTGGTTTATATAGCTCTTGGTACAACAAAAATTAACCCTTTCTCCATCAATCTCTATAGTGACACTAGGCCTTGTCTAAACTTTTGGAGGGGCTTGGTCCAATGCGGGTTCTCAGCCCAGTCTCTGAGCTCCCCAAAGTTATCTGCTTATATGCACTTTGGCACAAAACTGGTGTTGGGCTGAAAGGTTCTAGCAATTCAGTGATTCCCCAGTTTTCATTTAATTCCAATAAAAGTTTTCTTTGTTCCCTATTTCTGCTTTCTTAATCAACTTTCCAAATCTGGAGAATTATCCACCTTCCTTGAGAGTAGTCACAAGGATTGCTCTACCCTTAACTGTAGCCGGCTTCACTTCATATCTCACACCACTAGTCAACACAAGCGAGACTAAATTCTGCCCCTTCATTCTCAGTATTCTAACTCTGCCCACTTCTCAGGGCAGGCACAATGGGTTTTTGTGACAAATCTAATTTTTAAAGTGCATAAGAGAAAGGGCATGGTTTATTCTCCTTGTTAATTTCAATTCTCTGACCCCCCTTTTCCTGTCCAGCAAAAATATAAATCAGATCACCTTTTCTTTTTAACCTTCTGAGCGATAGAGAAAAATTATTTCACAATTTGTTTTTTGTCCATGAAAATATATTTGTTTAACTAAATTCTCAACAAAAAAGACTTGCTGTTTTTTGTCCTTGGGTTGGTTGCTGTCTTAGTGAAAACCTAAACCAGATCACCTGCCTGTTATAACAGATCATTTTTCATAATCTTAACCTGCACAGCAGGATCATTCATGGTTTTCATTTAATTTTTCGCTAATGAAAAGAATTCCCATCTGCTTCTATTTTCACCAATAACATGTTTTTCTAATTTCTCAAGAAAAACATAAAGCCATTTCCCAAATGCCATATTTTTGATAGATGAAAAAAAAAAAAAAACTTTTGGCACATCATTCCAATTCGTAGGGATGAGGCAACTCATATCACTTTCTTCACTTCCACATTACCAGGAAAAATGTCTTACATTCTCACTTTCTATTTTCCAATTTATATTTCCTTTTGGGCTTAACCCTTTTTCTGCTTAGAATTAATGTTTAACCACCTCACAGCCTCAGTGTCACACTATAGTGTCCATTGAAGGAACATCAACCTCTATTGAGTGGTATAGCTGCCATAGCCACTTCTTGTGTTCAAATTGTAGTGAATAAAGAAAATAAGAGAGAAAAAATTAAAACTAAAAAATAGGTTAATTCCTGACTTTGATAAAATTATTGACAAAAATGGTTAAGCTTGATTTCCAGAAATCCAATATATTGAAGCATAAGGTCATAGCTTCTGTTCTATCTATTTATATATATTTATTATATAATATATTATATTTATACATTTAGAAATTTTACCATTGAAATTGTTATCTCCAATTTATCGTCTAAAACAAGAATTTTTTTTCTTTTTAAACTGCAGAAAGTTTTCTTACAAACAATTCAAAAGAATAAAAATTCATATTTTAAAAGAAATCTTACCTGAGCATTTCTAACCATAAAGTCATCCCATGTGTCATATCTTTCAAAAATTTTCCATTCTTCTTCATATACCTGGGAAGTTGGTGAGGATGGTTGATTATCATCGGGGCTGGAATCCTCAGTACTGCTTCTGCTGAAAGACTTCAATGGGTCCACAGAGCTATATCTGTTAAGGTAGTAAGTGGCAGATGCTGAACCATCCCTGAAAAGAAAGAAAGAATGGAAATAAAGAAAATAAGAAAACTTTAGTGATGGGAATGGACCATAAAAGAACAGGATTCTGGAAGACAGAACATGACGATCGACATTGCATTTAAAATTTTGAAGGTCATAGGTGGCAGGGAAACAGGAAACTAGATGAAAGTGCCAAAGGTGAGAAGTGTCAAAAAACAAACAAAAAAACAATCTATTAAAATAGAAATTACAGTTACATCTAGCTATTTCAACAGTAAAACAATGAGACATAGTTGCCAATCTAGTAGTAGATGGTAAAATGACAGAAGTCGAAATGCCAAGTCAGGACTGATAACATTACGGATTCCCCTTTGGATTTTGTTGAAAATCCAGAGATACATAACAGGTGCACCAGACCAGATATAGCAGCAATATTCAATGCATAATTTTTTGGTGACAAATTATTTTTATTTTGGTAATGATGCACTTGTAGAGACTGAAATTGCAAAGTGCATGCATGTTTTTCAAATCAAATGTATATATGTAAAAATATAGTGTGTGTTACTCTTAAAATTCCAATAAATACAAACTCAAATTTTGATAATACTTTAGAAAGGGCATTACATATTTTATTACCACTTTAATTTATGTAATAATTTTGACTTCAAATTTAAGCAGTATTGTTTTTCTTTGTTGGTTGCAAGTAACTGAATACCCAAGCTTGGCTTATCATTGCTTCTTCAAACAACTTCCTTTCACACACACACACACACACGCACACACGAGCAAAAGTCTTTCTCCTATTTTATAAACATGGAGCAGTCTCAAGCTACCTGTCAGCAGCTACTGTTTACTCAAAGGGACACCAGAAGGTCAACAATTTCTAGTATAGGCAAGCATCTAAATGCCACCCACAACCCCCCTTACTGTTTTAGATAAGTGGTTATTCAAACATTGAAAGTCAAAATAAGCAGTCAAACTAACCAGGCTATCAAAGGGGACAAGAAAACAACAGCTTCTGGTAAAAAGATCAGCCTTGTGTACGTATGTGTGTGTCCATATTTTTCTTCTATATGCTATGTCCTTTCAAGATGTAGGCAATCATGGTGCTCCATAATTTCCTATCCTTTGTGGCTCTTAGCAGTGCTTTTTCTTTTTACTGACATAAACTAAAAATACATGAAGCAGAGTACATAATAGTAATTCTTTGCTTTCTTTGTGTTGCTGTGACAATCACTAACAAAAACTGGTGTCAACATAGGCTACATAGCTGGGCTGTGGAACACCCACTCAGGGCAGATGAGGTTACTTACAACAGCTGCACATCACCTATAAAGTTTTGCAGTACTTTCCAAAATTTTCCATTTGTGGCAAGTCATATGAGCACCTGAAAGACTTTCGGTTTTTGGAATTTCAGATAAAGAATACTCATCATGTAATATTAAACATTAGAAAATTATTCAGATGTTTCTTTCATATTTAATCCTGTCTAGCAATGTCCAGAGTAGGAAATTCAAGTGGACTTAGGATAATGACAAAAGGAACTTTAGAAAATAGAGGTCTTGCTGAAAATGTTGTTTATATAAAAATTCTATAGAAGATAACTTCTGTATCTGTCTATATTTCTGAGATGTGGTATTATGTACACTATTTACATTATTCGGATTATTGTCCTCATCTTTGTTGCCATGTCCTGACACATGGAACAGTGGATAAAGGCGTTAGTTAGATCCAGTGACAGGACCCAAAGAGTGGGAGTTTACCCAGTTAAGGCAGTGGAGAACTTGGAGAGGGGAATTAACAGGAGATAACTGATAACTGACATCCATTAGACATGGCACGTGGAATTAGAACAGTCTACCCCAGTGAGTGAAATAAAGGATTCGGTTCGACATTCCAACCACCTGAAGAAGGCCAGAGTGTACAAAGGTCAAAACGTTGTGATAAATATGGTGACAAAGATGAGGACAATAGTCCAAATAATGTAAATAGTGAAGATAACTTCTATTACAAATTACTTTTCCCTTTATGTAAGACAGAACTTGCTGTTCAAAAATAGTAAAGCATATAATAATTCCTCATCTCAAAAAGACCAAAATTAAATGGCAAAAATTGAATAGCAACTTGACACACACGTGTAATTGTACAAGAGGCTGGTGTCTATTGATCAGAAAGAGCGTCTTGGCAACTCACAGTGTTTTGAATAGCAGAGCAAGAGCTGCAGAATTTAAAGAAAAAACTGATATAAATCTTAGTTTCTTATTGCAGATACTCAGCATGATTCCGACATAATTCTAGATTAAGATGTTTCTGCTTACAATACTCTTGTTTTACTAACATAGTCCTGGGTATCATGACAAACTAAATCCAGCAGCAATGACCTGGGATGGTAGCACCTGTTAGGGTCCCAACTATGGGCAAATAGTGAACCCTCAAACAAAAACAAAACACCATGAAAGTATTAAAAAATACATATTTATAGAAAAATGACCAATAGTTATTTATAGCAAAAATGACCAACAATACATTTTATTGCAAAATGATCAACAATACATTTTATAGCAAAATGATCAACAATACATTTTATAGCAAAATGACCAACAATACATTTTATAGCAAAATGACCAACAATACATTTTATAGCAAAATGATCAACAATACATTTTATAGCAAAATGACCAACAATACATTTTATAGCAAAATGACCAACAATACATTTTATAGCAAAATGACCAACAATACATTTTATAGCAAAATGATCAACAATACATTTTATAGCAAAATGACCAACAATACATTTTATAGCAAAATGATCAACAATACATTTTATAGCAAAATGACCAACAATACATTTTATAGCAAAATGACCAACAATACATTTTCTCTGTAGTTGAAGGCATACAACTGCATTCAAAAGATATTTAGTTGAAGCCATAAAATTGTGTTAAAATATTTAGATTTTGGCATTAAATAACCCATAGAGGTTTTGATATGCCAATAACAAAATCAAACCGACAACCACATTTAATAAGAAGGTTTATATTTGACAGTAGCTTTCCCAGCTTTAGCCAGAAATAGTCACTATTATCAGTTAAAAATGTTGTCCAACGGTCACTTTTTCCTGCCACAAAATCAAAGTTGTCCTGAACAGCCACTCTTGTAGATATTTTTGTACTAATGCAGGTGTCCCCCACGGTTCTATCCTTGGACTTTGTTTTTAATGTTCATCAGTAAACTTCCTGATGACATCAGTTTTCAACTTGGTATCTATGCTGATGACACAAACATTTACTCCAATCTTGGTAGCAAGTATAGAACTCAGTTAAAAATTGTAGGAAAAAAAAATCAATAGATTTAAGTAGTATTACTAAAATCCTGATTCTATGCAAAGTAGGATCACGCAAATATCAAATTCAAATTCCCACATTAGCATTTACTGACCAATCAGTGAGGTTGTGTCAAATGTAATTCAAGCTTTAAAAAAGCAGACAACCATTTCTTGCAATATGCTAAAATAAAAATGTAGGCTCATGTTAAATAATTAACAACCTATTCCCTCTTAAAAATCAATATTTAAAATTGGGAAATATATTTATTAACAAATAAAACTTCTGAGTTTATAATAAATCTTTTAACTTCCTGTGATCCTATTTTTTTCTTATAAATAATGTAATATAAATTAATAAACTAGTTTTTCAGGATATCTTTGTCTAGGATTTAAATAATACTGATTACTCAAATTAACTTACTGAGTACTAAAGTACCTTTGTGTAAATTATTTCTTACTTTTAAGGTATTTTCATAAACCAGTTTGCACAGAAAATACCCAAGTGACTCATTAACAAAACGTTACTGTAAAAGCAGTAGTACAGATATTAATTGACTGACAGCCTGCAGCTAATTTTATGCTACACACACACACACACACAATTATATAACGTAAATTGTGGATTTCCCCATGACAATTTTACACATACTTTTCACACTTTACTAACACAATTCATCTCTTTTGTATTGCAAAACAAAAAAAAACTTTTTTCATATGAGCTTTATTTGCAATAAACTTTATAACTTGTTTCTACCAACTTAAAAGAAAACAAAGATTATTTTTTGTCTGTTTGGAGGATTATTATTTGCCCATAACTGGGACCCTCACAGGTGCTGCCACCTTGGGTCAGGATGGACCTGGGAACAACAACAATTAAGAGGTGACTGTGTTTCTCAAAACCTCCAATCTTCCAATCAGAGGCCTTGCTACTGGACGTAGTTTATCATCATTCTCAGGACTGTTAATTTATAGTAATATGAAAATAAATTTTTAAAAAATGATTATTTTTGGTTGCATTTCCTAGTGTACAACTCCACCAAAACAACAAAGTTGATAACAAGTACCATATATACGTATAAGCTGATTTCATGTATAGTGCAATCAGTGAATTTATTTTGCATTAATTTTAACCACCTCCATAAAAAAAATTACCTGCGTACAGTGCAAGCCCCTATTTTTTTGCGTAAAAATCTGATAATAAAAACTTGCACTATACTCATGTATATGACATGTCCGGCAGAGAAGGGTCATATTCAACATATGGTAGTATTGTGGCAATATGCGCTTAAAGGTTTTAGTCAGTTTTGATCAATATTTCTTTTCATGTTTAACCATAAGGAATTGTAAATGTAGGACTACCTTACACTTAAGTAATATAATAAGAATAAGAATATTTATTAAGAATTTATTACAAGAAATATCAAATTTTATGGAAACATTGTTGACAATTATTTATTTAATTACATAACAAATAAGTAAAAATAATATAAATTTTGATGCTATATTCAATTTGTTGTTAGGTATTTTTCATTTTCTCCTTTGTTATTGGCAGCATTTTAGAATACTTTGGCTGCAATGCTAAGTTTCCTAAGTTGAACAAACTGCAGCTATTTCATTTACGCTTTGTTACCTCTCTTTTTCATTGTTGTTTTTAGATTGCTTTCTTCCAGTCATTTTGATGGGCAATGGTGAAATACTGAAATTTAGAATGATCTTATTCCATTTCAAAAATAAAGCCTGTAAAAAGGAATATTTTAAATTAATATATGACCACAAAAATAAAATGATTAATGATTCCACGATAATTATATAACAATATAATGATATTCTGCAAACAAATCTGCATGCTTATGAACTATAAACCTAAATTTTTTGTAAAATACTTGGATACAATATAATTAATAATTTTCAGTGAAAAGAGCAATTTTTGATTTTTTGTTGAATACGCCCCCTCCTCTGCCGAATGAGTCATATACTTTATTCTCTGGCACTTCATGTATTTTACTTGTCATTGGCCAATTAGCTGCTTTTATGATATTTCTCTAAAGACAAGCAAATATAACACAACAGAAGGAGGTAGACAAAATATAATGACTGAAATGAGTTAAAAACAACAAAATACAGAATAATTAAAATACTCAATCTCAGAACTTCAGACATCAGAAGGTCAAAAAGGTTAAAATGTACAAAAACAGCAAAGATTAAAGTTAATCATTTGAAAAATATATGGGATAATGAAAATAATTAAACTCAAAATTTAAGAAAGCTATCAACCATTCTTATATGAAAACATTTATGTTTAAAAAATACAGAGCCTTATTAAACACCTCTTACCTGTGTTCTAAGGCAGCAACAATGAAACCTTGGGAGGAAAGATCCAAGCACACAGTAGAGTATGTGGTACGGATACCCCCAAGGCCATGGGAAAACACAATGACAGGGAATTGGTTACAAATTTCTTGAGGCAGCAGTGGAGCATCCCAAAGAGCCGGAACATACACCTCACCTGTAAAAATAAAAAAATAAAAAATAAAAATATATCTTATGTAGAGTATGTCACAAAGAAATGCTAGATCTGCCAGGTAACCTTGATATATTTGGGAAGGATATTGCAATAATCTAGAATCTATACTGGCAGCAAACCACCTGCATACAGATAAAAAATGAATTCAGTAAATATAAAAAAAAAAGTACAACAATTTAAATATCTAGGAAGTGTTTTAATACAGGACAGATGGTGTGAAACGAAAATCCAAAGGTGCATTAGTATCGTGAAAGATGCCTTCCAAAAGCTAAGCAAAGTATTAAGAAACAGGAAAATGTCATTAGAAATGAAGAAAAGAGTACTTAAACTGTTATGCGATATTAGTCCTCCTAAATGGTAGCGAATGCTGGACAATCTCATCACAGATGAAGAGACTTGAAGCAACAGAAATGTGGCTCTACAGAAGTATGCTGAGAATACCATGAGCTGAACATGTGAGCAATGACAAAGTTTTAGAGAAAATGGAAACAAAAAGGAAACTTATACTTATCAGAAAAAGAAAGTTGAAATTTCTAAGGCACATAATGAGGAAAGAGTGCTCGGAAAACTTGATACACACAGTACAGATTGAAGGTAAGAGTAACAGAGGAAAACAATGCATAACCACCACGACCACCACAAGCTATGGGTTAATGTAAAAGAATTGTGTCATAATGGATACTACCTACCTTAACGATAATTATAATTAAATATTTAAACAGACTTGACATGAAGTAAAAAAAAAAAAAAAAACAATAGAGGATGCAGATTATAATAATTGAAATGAGGTTATGTCAGAGATATGGTGGTGACACCTAGTCTATTGAGTACAGGTGGACTTCTCAGACAGCACTGTCAACCAGATGAGTTAAATTGTAAGTTATGAGCTAATGTTAGTTCAAAGACATTTAACACCAGAATCAACTCAAAATGACCAAAGTAAACAATGGAATTTTTTTTTATTCTGGCTTCAACTATACACAAGACCTTTGAAAAATTTAAAAGAAAAAGGAACCTCAGTCAATATCTTCTATTTGTTATATTTCTCACAATCTTATAATTTGTTTAACTATTCCTTTAAAGTGAACCTTTGCACAAATCATATAATAGTTTTATGTATTCTTTCTCTTATTAACAGGACAGCTAAAAATCACAATTCAAAATCTCAACACTGGTTGGTTGATTTTATTTACTAGCAAATCAACTTCTATGAATTATTTAATGCCAAAATTTAAATATTTTTAATGCAATTTTATGCATTCAACTAGATATTTTGCACATAATTTTATACTTTCAGGACAGACATATGATTTTTAGATATATAGTTTGTAGACCACAAAATGTATTATTGATATTTTGTTTTAAATGTATTGCTCGTAATTTTGCTATAAAATATATGAAAATTTCTCAGAGTTAACCTGTAGAGAAGACGATCTTTATAAATATAAATGACAATAGGAAAACAGTAGTAATTGCTGACACGTTTCATCCAATGTGGACTTTCTCAAAGCAAAAAACGAAATGAATTTAATTAAACAAGGTAACTAATAAAAACAAAAAAAAGCAATTTTCATATTGTTAACAGGTGACATTAACGGACGTTATTTTCAGATAACAATATGAAAATAGCATTCTCTACATTCCAGTTGCTAAGAACATTCTGTTTTTTGTTTTTATTAGTTATCTTGTTTAATTAAATTCATTTTGTTTTTTGGTTTGAGAAAGTCCACATTGGACGAAACGCGTCAGCAATTATTACAGTTTTCCTATTGTCATTTATATTTATAAAATATATGTTTATACCTTTTTTTAGTCTTCTATTGATTGTCATTTTGCTATAAAAATGTATTGTTGGTAATAATTTTTTTTTTATAAAATGTATTGTTGGTAATTCCTTTTATAAAAATGTATTGCTGATAATTTTACTATAAAAATGTATTTTTATACTTTCCTAGTGTTTTCATTTCTTTTTGGGATTTCACTATTTGCCCATAGCTGGGACCCTAACAGGTGCTACCACCCCAGGTCAGAGTGGACCTGGGAACAACAGCAATTAAGAGGTAGTTCCACACTACTCAAAACCTCCAATCTCACAATCAGAGGCCTTGCTGCCAGGTGTAGTTTATTGTTATACACTGGACTAAAAATCTCAACAAATTTCTCTCCTGTTCCCAATCACCTTCAATCATCCACAATTTTCAAATATTTCCCTTACAAAACTCAAGCCATCTTGGCATGCTTCCAACTCCTAGATAATCATATATCACAGCAACACAATTCAATATCATAATGATAGAGGCTTTTGGGTGACCCACATAGTAAAGGGAAAACAGCTTGGCAACAACAAATGTGCAGTGGATGATATGGTTGGCTTGACTAATAGTAATAACTTCTATCACTAGAGCTGATTTTAGTCAATTTATGACATTTGCACAAGCCAACCAAGAATTTATCTCTGTATTATTCATAAGAATAGAAATAAAATGCAAAAATTTTCCATAAAATTTTTATGCTCGAGCATATACCAGGATAGGTGGTGTATTGGAATTTGTGTGTGGACAAACAGGTTTGCAAGTTACAAGAAGAGAAACTAATAATTTTTAACTAAACCAAGTAGATAGGTTCATTTGAACATATATAGATATTTATTTTACTAATATTCACCCTATACAAGGCCCAAGAGTTACTGAAGACAGTTGTTGCATGAGCGGTAAGATTAAGGGGCATAGTTTATGAGGCTATGCATGAAAGATAACAGTTAACCCTAGATTTAAAGAGGTTAAGATTGTAGTGCTTGGGAAAGCATCCTTTTGGGATTCTGTTCCACAAAGCAACAGTTCTTGGGAAGAAGCTATCCAAATGGAACTTACTCCTTACTAATGGAATACAAAGGGAGTGAGAGTGGTTCCCCTCATTGTACATGATGTGATGAGTGTTAACTGGAAGGAGTTGGGGAACAAAATGATGTCACTTGTTTGAACATTTTCTGTAGTGGCTTCATATTTATTAAACATTTCTGTTAGATGCAAAGTAATCTTCTATGATTTGAATTTTCCAATTTTTGAGGAAGAGAATGACAATTGTTTGGAAGAGGGTGATCAGTCCAGCCAGATCACGTTGAAGCACTGGTTCTCATGCAATCACCAAAGTTAAGCAATGTCAAGCTTGGTCAGTACCTAGATGGATGACTGCTTGAGAATACCAGGTGCTGTAAGCTTGGATGTGTTGAGTTCATTATAATCACTTACATGCAAATACCCTGGGGAAAGGTATGAATCCACCACTTCTCTCTCCAGCTATGGGTTAATTAGTAAGACTTGTATCACTAAACCATTATTATCTCCAAAAAATATTCTTAAAATCTAAAAATATTTTCTGGCTTTAAAATGGTTGATAAGCTGTAGAAAACAAATCAATAAAAACAATAATAATGTCCTTTCCAACATTAAGGTTTTGTGTCTTGATGGATGGGAAACTGGAAGAGATTAATCAGGGTTCACACTGACAAATAAATAAAACACCTCCAGAAATTATTTTATATTGCCTCTGAATGAAACCTTGGGATTGGACATTTAATTGGTTGGAGAAAGAAGTTACGTAACCAGAGAATGAGAGAAAAAAGTGTAAGAGTTCTTGGATTGCAAAGGAAAATATTTATCGCAGATTACTTCCACAATGAAGAGAACAAATCACTGTAAGTTCAGACTCAAAGATCAGGGGCAGAAAGAAAATGCCGAAATATCAATTTTCAGGTACTATGTCACAAATAACAATGCATGTAACCAGTCAAAAAAATAACTCGCTCACTGACGACAGCCACAGTAGATAAATACACAAATTTTGTCTTTTTTTTTCTCCATGATTTGAGAACACCAACTGCTTTTATCAACCGAGCATTTTTTTTTTCATTCATCAACAACTGAAAGAAGATACACAATATTAGCATATTAAAATACTTTTATGGTGATTCCTGTGACTGACTTGTTTCTAATTTGAATATTCTGTCTTCAACATATCCTGCAGAATACGTGCCCTTTTTTCAGCAAGTAATTTTCTTTTTCACCATGGTTTCCATCGTAGAATACATGCAACATGCTGTCACTTGGTTTGACAAGGTAATTCACCATTTTCTTCACTATAAAAATGTTAACAAATGAATTGGTTAAAGAAAAAAAAAGCTGAACTATCTGGTTATGTCCTTTTTTATAGCCACAGTTAGATATTGGATCTTTCTACCACTTTAAGGAAATTCCTTGAGTTTCAAACATAAAATGCTGGTAGAACACTTCCAATGATTGCAGAAAGATAAAATTAACAATCCAAAGTCATTAAAACAGTGGAAACTACCAATGAACTGAAATATAAAAATATATAAAGAAACATTTTAAAATGGAAGCCATCCCACTATGTGGAAAACTAAGGCAACAACTGTCCAAAAAATCCAAAGGCACTCTTAAATTATTTTTTTTCAGCAAGGTTAGAAGAGATTGTTTTATTTCTTAGTCTATTTATAAAAAAATATATATTTATATACAAACATTTAAATATAAAAAAGAAATACTGAATATTTGTAGTTCTACAGGCTAAAGTTAATATTATCTATGATATTTTCCTTGGAATTTGAACTCATTCTATCAATTCTATTTTCCCAAGATAACCATCATTCAAACTGGCCCTCTAATCTTCAAGAATTTCTTTCTGAGAAAAAAAAAAATTCTCAAAATTATCTTTGAAGAATTTTGTTTGTAACATATACAGATAGAATCATACAACTGACTTTAAAATAAGTCTATCCTCATAGTCAGATTCTCTTTTTTAATCATTTCACCTCAAGAAAGGCAATAAAGCCACTAGGATGCAAGAGGTTAATGAGTGTTAGAGAATATGAGAGAAACTACTATTAAGGAGAGAGAAAAATAAAAGAATAAGACAGAAAATAACAATTGACATTGCATTTAAATTTTTAAAGATCAAATTTGACTGAAAAGTTATTGTTATTTTTGTCTTAATCAAATGAATTTCTCACAGAGTAATTGATACAAACTCCAATGAAATCAGTACCTGGCAGCTTTCCATTAACAAATAACAAGCCATTTAAATAATGAAAATCTTAATGATCAACCAATCCAGATTGCTTTTGAAGAGATGCAAAAATAATAATTTTTAATCATTTCAACCCCAAGCAAGACAATAAAGCCACTAAGACAAAAGGGGTGTCAGAGGATACAAGAAAAAAAAAAAAAACACTATTAAGGAGAGATAACAATAAAAGAACAAGAATTAAGAAGAAAATAACAATTGACATTGTATTTAAATTTTCAAGATCAAAGTTGGCTGGAAAGAAGTGAGTTCCACAAACAAGAACTGTGATAGAAGAAACTGTTAGCATAGAACTTACAGTTACATCTAGCCATTTCAATTGTAAATTGATGAGATATTGCCACCAATCTATATAGTACTGCACTTAAATTCATATCATCTAGGTGCCATAAAGTTCATCAGAACAATTACCATGAAAGTGTTTATAGAAAAGGCCAAGGGAAGCTATGTTACAGCAATGGGAAGGGACTGAAACTGAGATGTCAGGACCAATAACATTACAGATTCTTTGGATTTTATCAAGAATCTCTAAATATATAACAGGAGCACCGGACCTTATGTGGCAGCGATATTCAAAGCAAGAACGAATGGTAGACTTATAAATGTGTAAGATAGATTCTGGCAAGAAAAATTGTCTCAACCGACATAGTGAACCAAATTTCTTAGCTTCAGACTTATCAATTGATTCAATATACTCTTTCCACTTCATGTCAGCTGAAAACATTAATCCAAGAAGGCTCAATGAGTCACTCTCCTGGAGGTTAGCATCAGCTATACTGGTGGAAGGTAAAAAGCGTTCTCTCTGATGATTAGAAGAGAGCAGATTCATTTTGGTGGTGTTAAAATTAACAAGCCACTCCTTGCCCAATTTAACAACAGATTGTAGGTCATTTTTTAGATAAAAAATTTGCTGGATTTGTTGATGGAGAATTGCAATATTGAATTGTCCTCGTTTCTTAACAATGCCAACACAAAATTATTAAAACACTGATACATAGAACTCACATTGAAGTTCATTCTTAAAAAAATAAAATGATAAAAATAAGAAACCATCATCAAAAGAAGTTTTAAAAAGAAAAACTCACCTCCAAACCAGTCAAAAAGACAATTGTAAAAGGTAGAATTCTCTTTTCCAAGAAAGTGCATGTAACCATCTCGGTACCGTGGTTTGGGTAGCCATTTTGGCCATCTTGGACAACTGGTTTCCTCCTGCCAAGGAAACAATATCAAGCTTTAATATAAAAATACTTAGACAAATGGTTTAATGAATTCTTAAAGAGGTTTTCCAAAGATGGATTGGAATAGTGAAAGATGCCAAAAGTTAAGCAAAGTAATTAGAAATGGGAAAATTTCATTAGAAACAAAGAAAACAGTACTAGACTGTTATGTAATAGTGGTCCTACTATATGGCAGTCAATGCTGGACAATCTCTTAACAAATGAAGAAGAGACTTAAGCAACAGAAATGTGGTTCTACAGTAGGATGCAGAGAATACACTGAACTGAACATGTGAGCAACAACAAAGTTTTTTAAAAAATGGACTCAAAAAGGACACTTATACTTAGCATCAGAAAGAGACAGTTGATATTTCTAGAGCACATAATGAGAAAAAAGACTTGGAAAATTTAACACTCATGGGACATGCTGAAGACAAGAGGGACAACAGGAAAGCAGTAAATAGCCTACTGAACATGTTTGTGTAAGAACAGGGATTAGGAGAAATAACAAAAAGATAAACATAGCTAAGAACTACAAAGGATAGGAAGTTGTGGAGAACCATAATCACACACATCCTGAATGGACATAGCAAATAGAAGAAGAATCATGCTAATATTAAGAAAGTTGCCATATTACATTGACCTGATAAATGCTTTATATTTGATTGTCATTTTCAGCCATGCTATTGCAGTCTATCATGGACGGCTTACCATAGCATAGTGCTTAGTAGGCTCTTCTCATAAACTATAGAAAGTCCAGTTCTCACTAAGTGAACAACATTAGTGGCCATGTGCTTTATCAAGCTATGGTTATGTGGGGAAAATAGCAATTGGGTGGTTCAGATCAAAAAATCATAAGTCCGGGGGTCGTAATTCTAAAGTTTAGAAATCAGTCTTGCAAGTCCAATGTCAGAAAATGTTGGGAGACTGTAAATCAAACTGGATCAAAAATCCATATCAACTTACAATGCACAACTAACTTCTTCACCCACAAAGAATTAAGACTCATCTGTCGTCCAAAGTAGCATTCATTGTGGTAAGAAAGGTTGTGATTGGTCGAGACTGGTAGGGAAGCGCAAACACTTACCATATTTTGAGACCTACTAAAATCACCCCGATCTTGATTCGGATTTTCTTTTTTCGAGCAGCATTTTTTTGTACCAGCATCAACAGATTGTAACAAAATGGTCAGTATGACTTTTTTCTTTTACTTATTTTTATATACATTACCTATAAAAACTAATGGGTATGTCCCAATCCTCATAAACATGTTGGACACTATTGTAAGTGGGGGTAATATGCTGTCTAAGTAGACCACCATTAGCAGTGGTTTATCTACTTCACACCACTGGTGAGTATTGTATTTTGTTGATGTTATAAAGATTACCATTTCATTTCCAACCTCCATTTTGGTTATTCCTCATTCAGTAGCCCTTTCTAGGTTAAAACACTTATGAAAGTCATATGATTTTAATCTTAGTTGTCTATCATTTGACACTAAAAAAGAGGTGATGTTGTTCACATAGAAATGATTACTGTTATAAAGATGAAGCTAACAATAATTTTGTATCTGGAAGATTTCAAGATAGTGACCAGGAAAGTCAATTCTAATAAGTTGAACATTGGATACAATCAGAAATGAAATATCCATTGCCAAGTCGCAGTATGTGGTGGGGAAGATAGAAAAAAATGGTAGCTAACAGAAGGTATACAAGTCGATACCTGATCAGTATTGGCTGGGTCACCACAGAGAGGGGGGTATGATGCTGAAAGACCCAAAACCCTCAATGAACTTCGGCTAGAAGCATCATTGATGATATGTACGAAAGCATCCAATAGATGTCTTTTATGAATCAATTCCTGACATTCACCCTCTGAATTTATTTGCATTCAAGATTTGTCAAACATTTGAGCATTTCAGTTGTTCTCTCTCTTTCTCTCTCAACCCCTACCCCCACACAAGAACAAGAGAAATCAGAAGATTTGGGAAGGATGAAATTTTAAATGAAAAAAATTAAAGACTTTAAATTTCAGCATCCTCACATCATCAGAATGTCCTCTCAGTGTATAAGTGTAACCAATGCTTGGGTTTTATATCCCCACCTCCTCTAGATAAATAAGTCCACTAAGAAAAACATTACTTTAGTCCAATGAAGTCCTAGAAGATGATATAAATGTTTTCCACTTTGTCATCTTATTTATTTTACTGTTTAAACATTATTTTTAGTGGATACCCATATTTGAATAGGCACTGTTTATTTATTAAACAGTATATTTATTTTCATCTACCAGCCTGAATATTTGAGAAATCTTATTAGAAAAATATGTGTAATCCAGAGGAATTTGAATCTGTTTTCGCATAGGGGAAACTGTCATTAGATCTGACATATCTGACTGTTCGGTTATGGAGAAACTACAGCTAAGCAAAGCCTGTATATGTTCATCATGACATGTTGTTTTAGATAAGAGAATAGTCATTAGTGAATAAAATAAGAGGTTATGGTGGTTACTTCCATAAGTATAAGTAGGTATTACTTCAATGTAGCTATTATCTAATTATAGGAAATTCATGTTGCTGTCTCTCATGATAGATAAACTTCTTCACCACTGAATTTCTGGGGATCAAGTTTATTTATTAATCAGTATATTTATTTTCATCTACCAGCCTGAATATTCAAGAAATCTTATTAAAGAAAAATATGCACTCTCTAGCAGTTTATCCACGAAAAATAATGTTTAAGTAATAAAATCTGTCAGATTAATATATATCAGTACAATGTTAGGCAAATTAATGATAAAGTGGGAAAACATTGTTCAATATGTTTCATCCTTTAGGACAAAACACTTTACACAGAAGTTTCTTTTCCACTTTGTCATTCATTTGCCTAACACATTATATATACATATATATATATATATATATATATATGTACGATGAGAACGAATAGAGTACAATTCCAACATTAGTAACATTTAATTTAAAAGAGGGATATATATATATATATATATATATGAAACTAGCAATTTTAACATTTGGAAGGCAACTTTGTTTATCAAATGAAAAGTTTGTACTGCTACAGTTACTGTAGGCAATTTCACTTGCTATACAATTGTGTTAGAATTCCAGAGATGTGTTGTCAGGTCTTGCTATGGAAACAGCAAAAACAACCTTAACTTGGATATAGATCAAAGTTACTGCAATAGGGGCATTCCAACATATGACTTAGTCTAGTCTGCTGTAATAGAGGAGCAGAGTTAGGGGAAGTAATACAGGTAAATAACGCAAAGTGCTAAAGAACATACCTTTTTATTAAAAGGAAATAAACATATGAGAACAAATGTTCCTGTGAACTATTATGAGCCACTAATACCATGGATCAATACCAAATTTCTTGATAAGTACAGTTTTTATGAAATTTGAAAGTTTTATTAGTCCTATGACCTTGTTAATCTCTAGTGGTGTTTATTTACATTATTCGAACTATTGTCCCCATCTTTGTTGCCATATTTATTACATTTCGGCCATTGTACACTCCGGCCTTCTTCAGGTTGTTGGAATGTCAAACTGTGCCATGTGTTCTGAAGGACACATGGCACAGTGGATAAAGGCGTTAGTTAGATCTAGTGACAGGACCCAAAGAGTGGGAGTTCAATACCCGATTAAGGCGGTGGAGAACTTGGAGAGGGGAATTAACAGGAGATAACTGATAACTGACATCCATTAAACATGGCACATGGAACTAGAACAGTCTACCCCAGTGAGCAAAATAAAGGGTTCAGTTCGACATTCCAACAACCTGAAGAAGGCTGGAGCATACAACAGCCGAAATGTTGTAATAAATATGGCGACAAAGATGAGGACAATAGTCCAGATAATGTAAATGATGTACATAATACCTCATCTCAGAAATATAAACAGACTCTAATGGTCTTGTTGGAAAGACCAGGAAATGAAAAGTATTAATCAATTCTTAAAACTGCATACATCTGGAGAAAGCTAAAGAATATTGCCAAAACAGTGCACATTTTACACATGTTAAAATTTGCTATATTTATCAGGGAAGAGTGCTCAATATTAAAGATAGAGCATTTATAGATATAGACAATGTGGACATTAGAATCAACACTGAATGGTGACAGTCAGACCAAGTTTCAAGATCACATTGACATATGAAACTGACAGTCACCATGCAATGTCCTATTTCTACACTGTCTAAATTATAAAAAAAACACCACCACAACTAAAATAAATATACCTGTCCAAAATGTGTGTTGAATAACGAAAACAATCTAAGTAAAAGGATTTCATCAGTAAGCTTAACTTGTAATTACTAAGCATCATAGAGTGCACAGACACTAGTATTCTTGATATGAGCCCATCCATATGTAAATAGAACCCATGATAAACAATGAAAATTATCAATTCCAGAACTTTAAAAGGCTTACTTATTTAAAAGAAAAAAATAGCAAAGATAATGACAATAAACTGAAAACTTTTATGAAATTCCAAACGGAGTGAAAAACGCCCTGATTAAAGTTGAGAAATGTTGGAATGCATATTTTTTGTCACACAAAGGCGACATTTGAGTTAAAAAAAAACAAAACAAAAAAAAAAAACACTCCTTGTATTCTCTCAGAATATTTTCTTGGGCAATGCCAGACACCTTACCAGCTTAATAAATGTAAATTATCAACTACCCTCATTTTTTTTTAATGTTACAAAGCAATTCCTGTAGAGAGAGACAATATGGCAGTTGTTGCAAAGTGCCACCACCACCACTCAAGTGAGGAGAATGGAGTCATAACAATAAAGTGGGAGGTCAGGGGTTGAGAAGTAAAGGTTAAGGATTTGCAAATATATATACCAGTGGAAGCGAACAACAGCAAATGTCATAGAAGTAACAATAAGAGTAGAAGTATTGGTTGATGCCACTGATTGGGTTAAGAGTAAAAAAAGAAAAAACAAGTGAATGCAATAAGAAATAACAATTTCAATATAGCGATAACAAGAATGTAAGTAAAGTTCAATGTGAAGTTATTCAAGGGCATGCTGTCAGGGGAATTTGTTTACCAACTTATAAAACTTTAATATATCATGGATGATAATATCATGGATGAAATTACAAACCAATAAATAGTAAAAGTTGATATTCTTTTCTCCCGACCAAGGAAAAAAAAAAAAATTTTAAATTAGAAAAATGAAGGATAATTTTCATTTAAAAGCTAGTGTAAATAATCTTTGCCCATCACATAAAAGCAATTTTTCTTTTTTGAACAGTCATCATCATCATAAAAATAAAGGATGTGGAATAAGTAAATGCCAAAAAGTTCAGACACCTCAGTGTATGGATCAGCTATAACAAATTAAGTATAGGAGAAACAGAAACTGAACATAGAATAGGTTGCACCAGAGATAGTTTCACCCAACACTGCAAATTGCTATGAAACCAAAACATCAACCTGAAAACTCAAGTCATGTTCTTAAATGGCCCCGTCAAATCAACAAACATTCAGAAATATCTAAACTGTCAGCTGTATACAACAACTTCAATGGTAAAAAAAGGCTTTGAGTGAGTAAAGCCTGTGGGTCTTTGCAAATTCATCCTGCTTTGAGCATTGTAGACTGGTGCCACAGAATTATAAACAAAGCACTGTACTAAATAACAGAAACCACATCACTTGAGGACTACCAACAACTAAAATGGATATCACATGTAACTGAAAGAGAAAATAATGATATAATCAAGATGTTAACATTCCACACCATTTCAAATAGAAGGTTTAGAAGGAAATCCCCATAAATACTGAAAGGAGCAATAACAGCTACTGATACCCATATCAAAGTCTTGATCTGAGAAACTTATTTAAGAACATGACTCGAGTTTTCATGTTTTGGTTTTGTAGCCTATTCTATATTCAGTTTCTTTTTCTCCTATTCTTAATTTGATATCTGAAGTATTTAGTATTTACTAATTCCACATGTATTTTCATGATAGATTCAGAGTAGGTGCCAACTGCTTTCATCCTAATTCCAGATCATAGTTTCAGTTTTGGATGATAGACAATCTGAAATCATGCCATTTGTGAGTATCCTAATAGAATTGTTCATTTCACATTGTAATTTGAAATAACCAGTGGAAGGGTTTTCTCAATTATAAAATCTTTCCTAACAGGTAGATCCCTGAAGGTAGTTATTAGTGACCAACCATCTGAGGCCCTGGCAGTCACTTCTTGAACCAATCCTCTGTCCAATTTATGTAAATGAGTGCCTGAGAATATACTCCGATCATTTGTAAACATCTATGACGATATACAGACACATCTCTAAAACTCTTGATTGGCAGCTGAGCTCTCTTCTTGTAACATCAGCAACCCAGTGTCAAATCTTCCCCTCCTATCCATATAAACTACCCCTTAACATAACCCTCTAACTTGAGTGGCCCCGTTGCCTTGTACAGGATGAACTTTACTGTGAGAAAAAAAAAAAAAAAAAAAAAAATTAAATTTTTTTTAGTGTTACATAATTTTGTATAATAGGATGAATCAAAAAGTCTGTAACCCAATACAGATATCAACTAACTTTGATCTGAACATAACATTATGTTCAATATACAAGTTTAATATTCACTGAATGTAGTGTATTGACAAGAAGATTATATCAAAAATTAATATTTAATTTTTTATGTACATCAATATGGAAACAGATTTGAGAACCTTGAGTTGGAACAGTAGTTACTATCATACTCTTTCAAATATTTACAAATGAAAAGAGATTATTTCTCAATCCATGTCCTTATGTCAGACTAAGCTAAGTTTAGTAATTCCTTAACATATTACAAATGTTTTAAAAATCATTTCACCAAAAGCAAGGCAATAAAGCCACTAGGATGTGAGAGGTTACTGAGTGTTAGAGAATAAGAGAAAAATATAATATTAAGGAGAGAAGACAATAAACAGAACAAGAATTAAGACAGAAGATAATGATTGACATTGCATTTAAATTTTTGAAGATCAAACAAAGAAGAAAGAGGCTGGAAGAGAGTTCTACAAGCAAGAAGTTTGACAGAAAAAAACTGTTAGCATAGAACTTACATCTAGCTATTTCCACTTTAAAATGACGAGACCTTGCTGCCAATCTAGTACTGTGCTTAAATTCATAAAGTCTAGGTACCAAAGAGTGAAGCTCATCAGAACAATTACCATAAAAATATTTATAGAAAAGGGACAGGGAAGCTACATTATGGTGGGAAAGTGACAACTACAGTTTGAATAATTTCACATAATGTGTTTTGTTTTTTTTCTTTCTTTTTAATGGTTCCTCTCTGGATTTTAAAATTAATTTTTCTGTTAGTACTTTACTTTTATCTTCAAATATATTGACATTATGTGTAGTTTTAAATCATTTTGCATGCAAGAATTTTATAATTTTAACTGAAAATAGTATGAAAAGAATAAAATTTCTCAGTCAAAAAGGTCACTGTAGACACAGTGATAGTTTAATTACCTTATTTCAAAATTAGTGATAATGGTATTTCCTGGCAGTAATTGTTTATCTGCACGTAACACTAAAAAAAAAAAAATGGTCATTTTTTTTTTTATTTACTTTTTTAAAAGTAAAAATTGATGTATACTTGTTAAAAGATTTCAGTAGAATTCAATTGATATCTGATTATTCCAGATAAAACTTAATCCCAAACTTTGTAATTAATCAGAGAGAAGTACAAAATGTTCTGGAAGCATCAACCTGGCCCTTTGACAAAACACAAACTGCTCACATCAATTAAGTAAAATGTACATTATAAAGTACAATATAATGTTTAAAAAAAAAAAAAAAAAAAAAAAAAAAAAAGTCACTTCTTATGACATTAGCTATCATGAGGTTTTGGTTGAGTTTTACCAATGAAAGAACAAACAAAAAAAACTATGCTTTAAGATATATTCATTTTGAATATAAGATATCCAAGAGTAATATCAATGTGAAATCTATAACTATATGTCTATCCTTCTCATTTACTTTTGAAGGAAAGTCTTAATGCTACAACTTCTCTATTCTTTTTCGTGTAATCAAAGTTTATATAAAAATGTAGCACTAATTTTGTATAGCACCTTAATCGTCATAGCAAATGTGTTATATCAAAATAGAGTTTAAGACATTCAACTGTAAAGTAATTCCTGCTCTACAGCATTATTTTTCAAATTTTTAACATTTTTTTTGTTGTTTGTTTTCAATGATGTCTCTTTCTGACAAGGGAGAGAGGAAATAGAGGCAGAAAAAAGGAAAACAGAGAGAAAGAAGAAAACTGGAATTTGTTCAAATTATTTTCATCAGAAACTTTCTCATGAATGCAATTCTTGCAAGTTCTTATTTTTAATTCAGTTGAAATTTAACCGGAAAAAAATAGAATAAAAACAATAATTGCCACTTATTTTTCCAATGCTAAGTTCTAAAAGGTCACTGTCAATGGTTACCAGACAAGATTATTGAATCTGATAGCTTAATTACAATATCTTCAAAATTAGTCATTAGTATGCAAATTGTATTTCCTTAGGGTATAGGCGTAATATTAAAAGTATAGAGACATATTTATACATACTTAATACAAAATTTAATTAGATATTGGCTAATTTCTCATGGCTCCAGACTAAATCACCCCAAAACCAAAGTTGTAATTAATCCCAGACATATTCCAAATTTTTTTTACGGCAAGGTTCTTTGAATAAAGAAATTAGAGTTGGTCACATGAAAATGTATAATGTTGTCAAATGCTACAATAAAAAAAAATAAAAAAAATTGTTGCTCTGAACAGCAACAGCTTTAAGGAGAGCAGTGTTATCAGAGTTACACAGTTAACAAAACAGTTCATTCTAATTTCATTTTATAGGAGCAGGAGAGTTGCTAATTTTATTCCTTTTCTAAGAGTTCATTTTTTAGACAGGATTATTAATAGTTTGATGACATTAAATTCAGAATGGATCATTTTTATGCGAGAGGATCAACAAGACCATAGACTAAAAACAATTGTTAATCTAAATTTTAATCTGAAATTTTCACTATTATGTTTGGCCAATGTGATTAATATCTACTACAGAATTAAATGCCTTTAGAAAGAAGATTGTTGAAAATAAGCATTTATGTGTTTGATAAATGCTTTTTTTTTTATCATTAAGGTACAGAATCATGCACATATATAAAAATTTAAAAAATTACAAACACTAACCTTTTCCACTACTGCAGTTCCTACCAATGAAGGCTTCCTCAGGCAGTACTTGTGGAAGCCTTCATTGGTAAAAACCACAGTAGTGGGAAAGGTTAGTGTTTGTAATTTTTTAGATGTTGACTAGCTCTATACCTTCAATTTTTTGAATTGTGCATTGAGCACTTTTTAAATATAATTATTTCCCAGCCAAGGTAAACCTTGTCTGTAAAAACAGTTTTAGTGTGTGTGTGTGTGTGTGTGTGTGTGTGTGTGTTACCCGTATTTCCGTGTTGGAGGCTTTCTTCTAAAACCTTAAACAGATCCTTCATTTTAACACAATGTTTCAGATTTTCTGATCTTCATCAGTTGAAAAAAATAACTTATCAAATTTCAGAATTCTAATTACTATTGACCTTTTGAAAATGTAATCAATCAGTTAAAACACCAGGTCAGTAAAAAATGAGTAGAAAAACTGAAATAAATAAAATATTGTCTGAAATAAAAAATAAAAAATAAATGAATGAATCTATCTTTTTCAGCTAGGAGTTAAATAGCAAGGCAAACGATGCTCTCTTGCCTACGGTGGCATTCTACTTCTTTATGGGTATCTTCATGCAAAGAAAAGGTTAAGAAGTAAATCGTACACAGGTAAGCACACACCAGTACTCGCTCTCATTCTTTCACTGACTGGACAAATCACCCCACATTGCTTTCTTTATTCTTGTCTGTGTGCACAAAAACTAAGGGTTTAGTGTATGTTCAACATGATACATTGTTTTAGCTGAGAGAGTTTATTAATTTCTTTAGTCACTAATGAATGAAATAAGAGGCTATGATGATTACCTTCATCAGAAAAAGTAGATGCTACTTCAATGTACCAATTATCTAATTATGGGAAATTCAAGCTACTGTCTCTCATGATAGCTAACTTCCTCACCACTGAATTTCTGGGGATCAAATTTGGCCATTTTTGTTTAAAAAATAGTTGGGTAGCTACTACTTCACTGATGATAAAATGATCAAATTTCATATCTAAATTGTTTGCCCATTTAAAATACTACATTTATTAGAAAATATATTCAGTTTAAATACAGAAAAAGTCATGAAAATAACTTCAAAGACTACAGGTTTCAGTATATCCTCTTATCCAGGATTTGTAGCCAGATAAAATGGGAAATTAACCCTCCAACACAAGTGTCCATTTCAAAATTCCGCCACATATGGCCTGCTGCTCCTGCTATATATTTAGAGATTCTTGATAAGTTACTGGTTCTAACCTGGCATCTCAACTTCAGTCACTTTTCCACTGCTGTAACATAGCTTCACTGTGCCTTTTCTATAAATAATTTCATGGTAATTGTTCTGATGAACTTTGCACTATGGTACCTAGACTTTAAGAATTTAAGTGCAGTACTAGATTGGCAACAAGGTCTAATCTATTTGCTGTTGATATGGTTAGATGCAACTGTAAGTTCTATGTTAACAGTTTCTTCTCTTGTACTTCTCACATGTGGAAGTGTCTTACAGCTTCATACTTTCCAGCCAACTTTCATAAACTTAAATGCAATGTCAATCATTATCTATTGTTTTCTTGATTCCTCTTTTATTGTCCTTGCTCTTTATTCTTATTCTTTCATACTCAGTAACCCCTTGTGGCTTTCCTGCCTTGTATGGTTTGAAATAATTTTTAAAAAATTCTTTTAACTTGTCTGCATGTGTTAACAAACCTAAAAATATTTCTACAAAATTAAAAATAAATAAAATAATTGTATCTATTATAGGATTAATGTTCAAAAAGTTCATTAAAATCTCTCAATTATCTAATTTTTGGGGGTTTAAAAACTAAATGTTTTTTTTCAGAGAAATAGTTCTGCTATTTTTCCTCTCATTACACTTGTACCATTTTTACTAGAATTCACTTTTTGTGTCCATTATTTTTTTTTAAATTTAACCTAAATTCACTTTATCATCATAAGTAATAAAATGTACATTTACCTTGTGGCCATCTCTATACTGTCTGGTTTGTTGGAATTAGCACCACATTGTCTGCTAAGATGCTGTTAGGTGACATTGCCCAGGACTAAAAAGGAAAGATACAAGATCTCACTTCCTCTTTTCATTCTAGAATGTAGTAGGTAGAAGACTTGTCCAATTAGGCCATGTGGTGCATCTCTCATATACACAAACAAAAATAATCTTATCGATCACCAAATAATTTCTGAAAATTTCAATAAAATGTATTATCTGATTTTTTTATGGTTTAAAAAAAATTAATTTTTTTTTTTTTTTGCCTAATGCTATTTTTTTTCTCATTGAACTTTTACTGTTTTGACTAGAATTCACTTTTTGTGGATATTCATTTTTTTAATTAACCAAAATTCACTTTATCATCATGAGTAATAAACTGGACATTTACTTTGTGGCCATCTCTATGCTGTCATAATTGTTCTATGGAGAATTTATACGTAAAATATAAATTAAGAAAATGGCATGAGCACCTTTTCTTATATAGTCTTTAAGTATTCAGTAATCTTAAAAATGTTTGAAAATATTCTCTGTAATCTGATTTTAGCAATGTTGACTTTAAATTACTTTAGTCATCGCTCTTATGTTCAGATAATGTCATGTATGGTTGACCATATTTAAAAAAAAGGGCATGTTGTGTAATATTTTATATACATAAAAAAAAAATTAAAAACTATTTAAAAAATCTTGGTGCAAAATAATTTGTATTAAGCTTTTCAATCTTTGATTAGTAAATATAGTTTTCCCTAATAACAATATCACCTAACTGAATAAAAGTAATGCTGAATTTTAAAAGATTTATATATTATAAATTATTATAATTAAAATTAAAAAGAATGAAAACAATTCTTCACTTTATCATCATGAGTAATAAACTGGACATTTACTTTGTGGCCATCTCTATGCTGTCATGTTCTAGGTACCAATAAATAGATATGAATAAACTGATATTGATAGATATGAACAGATTGATATTGACAATATATGACAAACAGAGAATCAGCTCTTTCATGATATAAATTTATCTAATCTTGGCTACAAATTAAAGTCATCAACACCCTTTCCTTCGTTTCTTTTTTTCTACATTTATGATAATGCTGTTTTGAATTAGTCTCTGTAGACAACAAAAGTGACTATGGTAGGAGAAATAGGTCTAGTTACATTAGACATACCTATCCCTGTCTTCGGCCTAAATTGTTTGAAACACAATCTCAAGACCATACCAACTGGTGGTGTTCCATCACCATCAGAACCAAAAACATCAAAGCCACCAGAAGAGAAAAGGAAGAAGTCAAACAGCAAGAGAGAAAGGCTCAACAAAGATCAACCTCATCCTCCACCAACATTACCATGCAGTCAATGCCATCAGCTCTTCCGTGCAAGAATTGTTCTACTTAGTCATCAACACCATCACCATAAAGGAAATGATCAGCAGGGAAGAAATTAAATTCCTGGATATAAGAGATAAAGTCAACGATGACATGGCTATCTGTGCCTAAGAGACTAGCTAGCACTCCTAAAATAACAAGCCTATATTTTGGAAATTTTGTATTTTTCCCCCCCACTTCATTTAAAGGAAGAAAACATTTGTAAAAGCACATAGATTCATAGTCATATCTGATCTGAAACACATTTTCAAGTGAAATTGATTTCAATGACAAACATCCTTGTCTGGTTAGTGAATTTTTAAAAATAAATAAAAAGTAAAAACATACATTGCACAGTGAGAAGCTAATTTGTTTTGAAAATGATATCAAGTGGGTGTGTGAGAGAAAGTTGGAAAAATGCTAAGATCTAAAATGGCAATTTAATATAATTTTGTAGATGCTTCAACCAATAAATATCTTAAATTCCTTGGAATGAATAACAGGCAAAAGAAAGTCTGTTGGGAAACTCCTAAACCAGCTGGTTGTAATATGGCTGTATTTCCAAGTATGCCCGCCTGCTCACTTTGGGTGGTGAGATAATTCCTGTTGCAGGCACCTGCTCAGTCCACCACACTCAAACCCTCGGTCACTATGACTTGTGATAACACAACCACTGATGGTTTTCAAGCAGTTTCCTGTACCCAATTTCACTTACAAGGTTTGGGTGAACCCATGGTATGGTTCTCAAGCCCTTTCCAAAGGTGTTGTATGCGGGGATTGCCTCCTCCAGATTGTTATCAAGAAGGCCAAAATGGTGATCTATAGGTAAATGATCTTTGCAACTGATATATACACTATAAAGTGCATTCAAAACGTAACCAAATTTGTTTTTTCTCCACCAAAACTAATGCCGCATGGGCAAAATCCTTTGGATGGGATGTGGTGCCACTTTTACTGCACATGCATGAAAAGTTTTGCACTGGTAGGCAGTGTCAGTTCATGTCTGTTACCCTTAGTGTTATATCTCGTGCAAGATATAATAAACAAAGTAACCCGAATGTAGGTTTTCAATAATAAGTTTATAATCGGATGTAGTACAGAGACAGAGTCAAGAGTATGCTAAACCTCAATAGGTGTTAACAAACGAAGTCGCTCTTGACTGTCTGCTATGGTCGTACTTAATCGGCAAACAGTCCGTCCATTATCGTGAATGGGGAAGTTGGGTTATACCATCACAACACTTAGTATCCAGGCATGTAGTGTGCGCTCATTGGATTTTTGTTTTCATGCAATATAACTGAATGCATCAAGCAGAGATATTGCACCCAGCTTTCCTGGTCAAGAACAACACACTACTTGTTCAACAGGCTCGCTACTTTCCCAATTAACACTGTGACTTCTGGCTCTTCCCCAATCCGAAAACCACAAATTTCCCCAACAATTTCTGCACGTAAAAATCCTCTGTTAAAACGGAATGCACTGATCCTGTGCTTATTCCCACTTTGTGAGCAATTTCCTGGATTGTTACACGATAGTCTTCCATAACTATTTGCAGAAACTTCTCAGTCAGCTCCTCATTTCAGCTTGTGAATAACCTGCCTGAACATGCGTCACTCCCCACTGAGGTGTGGCCATGTCTGAAGCAGTTGTACCACTTCTTGATCTGAGTTTTGCTCATGGCATCATCACTAAAGGTCTGCTGAATTTTTGGATGTTTTGAGCTCGAGTACATCAAGCTTTTGGCAAAACTTGATGCAATCTCTTCTCAATGTGTTTGGTTATCTTGCATGAAAACAAAAATCTGACAAGCATGCACTACATGTCTGTAATCTAGGCATAACAGCCAGGAACTGATGCAAAATTTCCACATGTGTGCAGGAAGCATGGCAACACCTCCCATCCAAAGGATTTTGTCCACACAGCATGAGTTTTGACAGGAAAAAATAAAGTTGGAAACTTTTTTGAATGCACATTCTGAACTTCTTAAATTAGCTTTGAAAGCAGTTTTTTTTTTTGTTTTTTTTTTTCAAGTATTTTTTTTCTTTTGTTCTTCAGAAAGGTGACGCAAGTAATTCTCATAATTTCATGGCTGGTGTTGGCCACTTACTTGCCTGAAAGCATATTCTTTTCTCCAAACTTTTTTTTTTATCTCCCATCCTTCTATTGCTATTATTACCCATAGTTAACCTTAAAGGCTTTAAATACTAGTATCTACTACCATGTAATTGAGTAATTTGTAATGACAGATCAGGCAGATTTCAAGAATTGCTGGCCTTTTAATGCCAGCCAAAACAGCATAAAGAAAGACCTTCCATTACTATTAGGCAATTGATTACGTAAATCTTTAAAAGTCACAAAGGTTTTAACCATCCCAAGCCTCAATTTGAGATTGGTGTTATGTATTTCAATAGATGAGTAACAAAAAACTAAGAACTCTGGACTGAGAAATCCAAGTTTTACATGTGACATAGATTCTTCAAGTTGCAGAACAGTAAAAATGTTAAATATATAACACATAAAAGTGAATTAATAAACCCATACACTGACATATAGTTCTTAAGTGAATTTGATCTGAAATTCAGACTGTATAATAGTTCATCATTATTATGAATATTCACCATTGAATTAAGTGCATTGATAAGGATAGAGAATATAAGACTACAGACTTATTCATAAACACACACACACACTATATATATATATATATATATATATATATATATATATATATATATATATATATATAGCTTCAAAAATCTGAAAAGGTGAAGAGATTAGGATACTTATCAAAGACCAACTCAAAGATTCAGGAACTTTTCATATTTTTGATACAATTATTGCTCTAGATATCTACTGAGTATTTTTGAGTATTTATATTACTGAGTAACCCAGTACTACCTGTGACATGATCAAGTCATCAATGACTAAACCAATTCTGCCACTAGGAGGTTTTACTGGTGAGGAGATTAGCTACACACCCAGCAGGACCAAACACAAGACAAGTCAAAGAGTAGATGAAGCTTCCATTCCTACCATTCATCTATACATTGAATATTGCTGAAACATCTGGTGCTCTTACTATGTATTTAGAGATTCTTGATAAAAATCCAAAAAAGAATCTGCAATGTTATTGGTCCTGACCTTGCATCTCAGCTTCAATGACTTTTTTGCCACTGTAAGCTTCCTTGTACCTTTTTCTATAAATATTTCATAGTAATTGTTCTGATGATACCTAGATGTTATGAATTTAAACACAGTACTTGATTGGTGGCAAGTTCTCATCAATTTACAGTTGAAATGGCTAGATATAACTGTAGATTCTATGCTAACAGTTTCCTCTCTCACATTCCTTGCTTGCTTTCCAGTTACCTTTGATCTTCAAAAATTTAAATGCAATGTCAATCATTATGTTCTGTTTTCTTAAGTCCAGTTCTTTTATTCTTTTCATTCCCTTAGTAGTCTTTTTTTTCTCATATTCTCTTTAACTCTTACCTTGCTTGAGTTATGAAATGAGTTATGAAATGAAAATGTGGCAGCACAAAAACACAAAAGCTTCACACAAAATAAATAATCATATACAGATTTATAGTTTACCAAGAATCCATAATGAAAGTAAAAGGTTTTATTATTTGTATTTTTGTTTTTTTACATTCAAAACCATTGAAATGATTTATATGTAGAGCAAGATCAATTTTACAAAAGGCATCATCTTATTAACAGCAGTCAATTTAAAGCAGACTCACCAGACATAGTGTTTACTTTATTGATACAAGTAAAGAAAATTGTTAAACTATTTTTAACTTGATTCTGGTACCAAATCTCTTGTATGCAAACAATTAATGGACATTCACAAGCGGCACATTCGAGAAATTAAAAAAAAAAAAAAGGAAATCGGTACCAGTTTATCCATCCATAAAATACTACATTTGGTATGCCAAGGAATCACAACTTTGGACTGAAATCTCAAATGCTAGTAGGAAGTAGAATATCAAACTGTAAACATGTACTCCTTAACATTCCAAAATATCTATTAAAAGAGAATAAATAATTTTTTCAGATCAAAAGAAAAAAAATCAGTTAATTCTGGGTATTACAGGAATGTTGAAATGTTTCAAGCTAAAAAGATAAAAAGGTGAGTTATGTTTTTGAAATCAATTTAAAATTTAACCAATGACTTGACGCTGATTTTATATGGATAGCACAAGACTCGACTTTCAGAATTAAAAAGCGAAGACAAAATATGAAGAAACAGAACTTGTAGTCCAATGCACTACTTCCAATCATAGATCAAAGTAATTCAGAAAAAAGAAAAAAAAAAAAAAAGATTATCACCAGTGAAGCCATAAGGCATGTTTTTTTAAAAAAAAGTCAAGATTTAAGTTTCTTCATAAGTTCAAGGAATATAAGTAATTTAAATTCTAATAAAAAAAAAAAAAAAGAAAAGAAAATTACCTATTTTACTTTTATTTACAATAAATTAATAGCAATGAGATTGGGTTAAAAAATTAAAGGGAGGATAGAGAGGTGGCTAGACATGTGCTGGTGATAAAGTGCTCAATAGAAATGAAGAGATTAATTTTGTTACAAGACATTAGTTTAAAAAAGAAACATACAAAATATTCTAAGTATAAACAATTTCTGAGTATAGTCAGGATGTTTAACAAGAACATGTGTGTGTGTGTGTGTGTGTGTGTATCTATCTATATATATATATATATATATATATATATATATAACAGCAAAATTGTCCAAATCATGTCCATCCCACAAAATGTTTAATATACAAAAAAAAAAAAAAAAAAAAAATAATTGAGTTCCTTTTTTTTTTCACCAGATTTTCTCATAAGACATTTAGCCACGTTGACACCATTTGTCATAAGAATCACTGACAAACCCTGCCTTCGAGATATTCAGCTAGAAAAAGAACAGGTTAATATCATTTTGTGTCAGCCACACTGTCTTCCAAACTGAGAAATGGTAAGAGTAAAAAGATCATTCAGGTTTTCAGTAATGGTACAAACATTCATACTCTGGCTTCCATCTTCAAAGTCCATTCAAGAACCATCAAGAGAACAGTGAATAAGTTTTAAAAAAATAAAAATAAAAAAAATAAAAAGAGAGCAGTAGAGAGGGAAACTGGATCAGGAGGTCACAACAGCAACAGGGATTATCATTTCAACTTAAAGCTAAATACATTCTTCTTGTTCAAAGTAGAGTCCAATAGTGTTATAAAAACCTCAAAAGAATTCCAGTAAAATATCTTTAATCATTTCTAAGATACAACAGTTCAGAGCTTAATCTAAAAATTGGACAATTTTGCTGTTACACCCGGTATATATTATATATATATATATATATATTATATATATATATATATATATTATATATATATTATATATTTATATATATATATTATATATATATTATATATATATATTATATATATATTATATATTTATATATATATATTATATATATATTATATATTTATATTATATATATATTATATATTTATATATATATATTATATATATATTATATATATATTATATATTTATATATATATATTATATATATATTATATATTTATATATATATATATTATATATATATATATATATATATATTATATATATATATATATATTATATATATATATATATATATATTATATATATATATATATATATATATATTATATATATATATATATATATATTATATATATATATATATTATATATATATATATATTATATATATATATATATTATATATATATATATATATATATATATATATATATATATATATATAATTACACATATACCTACATTTACAAATGGTTTTCCCATTCATCAGGTACAAAAAAAAGTTATGAACTGTTCAATACAATCATTTTTTTTTTTAATTTCTGGGTTTCATGGGAGCAAAGCTACATTGTATATGGATTCGAAGTTTAAGATTATTATAACTATAATATAGCATTGGTGTATAAATTCAAAATATAGAGTGTTGGTAGGTAGATATAAAAAAATAAAATAAGTTATTAATAGTAAGTTTAATAGGGATATCGATCCATTAATGTATATTGAGTCAACGTTTAAGATTATGGTAATACAAACTAAAATGTTGGGAGTTACCAAATAAAAAGTATGGGTACGCAAAAAAGAATAAAAGGTAAGGAAAAGTAAAAATATAAACAATGATAAAAATTAATAAAGCAAATTAAAAAAATAAAAAGAACGCCAGGCTCTAATGACTGCTAAATGCTAGGATGGTGAATGGGAGGTAACTGAATATGATAACAAGAAAAAAGAAAATGAAAACAAAAAATTATTAGAGGCAGGTCAATGGGGGTATTACAGCAAATGTTAGGTTAATTGCTCTAGCCAGCATCAAAATATTTGAGAAGAGATTTCCTTCTGTGGCTGCATGTTATCATAAGCTCAATTCGTTTGTTCAGCAGATTATGATTATCGATGTGTTTGAGAATAGTTCATTTTTCTAAGAGGCTAAGAGTACATTTTTCTTTGTTGAGGTTAACTTATTAACAACTTTTCTTGTGGTGTGGCCATTTTAATGGTTAACACAAATTCTAACAATTTAAATTTATGCAAAATCTGATCAAAAAAGAATTTAAACAAGAGTGAAAAAAACTTTCATTTATTTTAATAACTTTGAACCTTTTCCAATTTAGTAATGTTTGTACTTCCACTAATATTCAATACCTTGGTTTAAAATGAATTTTTAGAAATGAAAAAGCTTTCTTGAAGCTTTCATTTTAGCTTTAATTGAATATAAAGGATTAAATTTACTATTTCCAGTAAGCAAAATACTCTGATGGATTTCAAACAGAAATTATATCAATTGGAATTGATTTCTTTTTCTAAAATAGCTGATTAGCATCCTTTTTTAGTCATCTTATATTGCAATGTAATTCTCTGTATTAAAAAAATATTCCAAAAATAAAATATACATTTCTGAAAGTTTATTTGAGGAATATTAGCTGATTTAAAGTATAATTAATCTAATTTGAAAAAATATTTACTTTAAGGTTAAAATAAACAGAAACGTATTTTTAAAAGAAAACAGTAGATGTTTTTTTAACTAATTTCACAATGTTTAATGTAATTAACGAGGTCTTGACAGGCCTTGACATAATGATTGTTGTTCTACGGAGAATTTATATGTAAAACATAAATTAAGAAAATGGCATGAGCACCTTTTCTTATATAATCTTTAAGTATTCAGTAATCTTAAAAATGTTGGAAAATATTCTCTGTAATCTGATTTTAGCAATGTTGACTTTAAATTACCATAGTCATCGCTCTTATTTTCAGATAATGTCGTGTATGGCTCACCATACTTTAAAAAAGGGCATGTTGTGTAATATTTTATATACATAAAAAAAAATTAAAAATTATTTAAATAATTTTGGTGCAAAATAATTTGTATTAAGTTTTTCAATCTTTGATTAGTGAATATAGTTTTCCCTGATAACAATATCACCTAACTGGATGAAAGTAATGCTGAATTTTAAAAGATTTATATATTATAAATTATTATAATTAAAATTAAAAAGAATGAAAACAATTCTTGTAAAAATTCATTAAAAAAATAAAATAAAGAAATAAAAAAAATTTCTTAAGATAGTAGTGTCCTTAATAAATCTTATTTATAAAAGCAATTAAAAGCTTTTCTAATTAAATAATTAGATAGTTTTATTGCATTTTTTATTTTAGGATTTGGAGCAGATTTTTTGGAAATGAGTAGTTGTTTGAAAAAAAAAAAAAAAATAATGATTTACATTTTCAAAGGTGTCCTGTTTTTAACTAATAAAAAAAATTTCAGATGAAAATTTAATTCCTCAAAATTTCATGAAATTAATTAAGTGTGGGGGTAACAACTATAAAAATTAAAATGTTTTTTTTACCAAGATTTTTCTAAAAAATTCAGTAAAATAATTTCATCAATTTGTGAATAAATCCTGAATGTTTCATTAAAATTTGGGAATTATTTGATTTTTGCAAGAATTTTCAATTCAATGTGTTTTTTACCTGAAAAAACATGCTGAAACACTAATTATAAATATTATGTTGACTGCTAATGCAAAAAAAAAAAAAAAAAAAAAAAGAAACAACCAAAGTTTTGAATGTCCTAGAAAATATATAAAAATTTAATAAAATAAAAAATACTTTGGTTTTTCCTTTTAATAACAAACATTTTGATGACAAAACTGTTTTTATTAAATTTGGGGCCTTTTTTCATCATGCTATGCTGTTTTTCAGTGAAAAAAAAAAAAGAAAAGAAAAGGGAGGTACTTATGTGTTTCTATCTCTTAGCTTTTGTTTTTATTACATTTTCATGGGTGTGGACATAAATGGCAGTAAATTGGAGTAAGCAAACATAAAAATCTCTAACTGAAAGGCTATGAGATAAACTGAGCAAATTTTTGATGCCGTTCATTTTAATACCAACAAATTATGTTTTATCTATTTATGACATAAGCCTGGAAGTGCTGTGTATGAGGTTTTGTAATGAATAATGTTACCAAGAATGAATTTGACAAACTAAATTCCCAACACTGACTGAGGCTGCATTCATTTGGCACTAATGCCCTAGGGAAAGGCAGGCAACTACTGCTCCATTCGGTTATGGGTAAATAGTAAGGCAGTCTATCTTGGGTGCAGGGCTTGGTCTTTACTGCTGGCACCTTGTAAACCCAGTGCAATTTGTTATTGGCTACCTGGAGAGAAGATGGGCACTGCCAAATACTCTCCAATGCTTTGAGAGACCTCATAAAGTATATTATTTGGCATGGCACCTGGACAGGTTAATACATTATGGGAAATGTCTGTATAACCCTCTTAAATGTTTATTTTGAATATGATTCAGGTGATGGACACTTCAAGAATAAATCTTCAGCTTTTCAGAAAAAATAATTAAAATAAAATAAAATAATAAAAAAAACATGAAAATCTAATTTCCACTTGAGAGATCTTTGGCATTTAGATTCCTTAAGTGAATAATCTTATTATAAAGAGTCAACATCTCAGTCTTCCTCTTCCACAATAAGTGAGCAATTGACATTTTATAATGAACTTTTACCAGAGAGAGAAACAGAATCAGCAACAGCAAGCAGAGGTAAATATAAGCTTTCATTTTTTTTATTTACTAATTTTTTTTTTTGCCAACATGCTGATGTGTGTTGAAATCTTCACAGTATTTACTATTGTTGAAGTTATCACTAACATTTTTTGTTGGGAATTACAAATTATGTTTCATTCAATTTTGCAAACCAATCAATGAATTTTAATAAGCCGATTTGTTTGGAAAAATACTTTGACAAAACTCCTATTTCCATTGTTTAATAATTTCTTTAATTTAATTTTATAGGAAACAATATGGTAAACAATACTTTTTTAAGAAAATTTATTTTTTTCTTTTTTAACAGCGAAGAATAAATTCTTAGGATCTCTTACTCTTGAGCATGCAACATACAACTGGATATGTGTAAATATTTCTTTCTAGAGCCAAATTCCAACTTTTTGAGGCATGTGGCTTTGTGATTTGTTTATATTTCTTGCAAACACAGGGCGAACTGGAAAGTGGATTCTTGTATATAAAAACTTAAAGAAAAATATGTAAAAAACCAATATTGTATTTTTATTAAATAAGTATTTATTTTTAATATTGAGAGCTTTATTAGTGGATGTATTTTGTATGTTAAATAATAGAAATTTTAATTTTTCCAAGAAAATGACTGAAAATTTATTGTACTACACTACGCATTGTGGTAAAACCAATAGTACTTTGCACCCATTACCTGTTTGCACTTTTCCCTAAAATTTGGTTTCAATCGGTCATTGTATGGCGATTTTAGAGGGTGTGACAGATGGACTAACAGAAGATAGATGTTTTTATATATAGGTAGAAGATAGATGTTTTTATATATAGGTAGAAGATAGATGTTTTTATATATAGGTAGAAGATAGATGTTTTTATATATAGGTAGAAGATAGATGTTTTTATATATAGGTAGAAGATAGATGTTTTTATATATAGGTAGAAGATAGATGTTTTTATATATAGGTAGAAGATAGATGTTTTTATATATAGGTAGAAGATAGATGTTTTTATATATAGGTAGAAGATAGATGTTTTTATATATAGGTAGAAGATAGATGTTTTTATATATAGGTAGAAGATAGATGTTTTTATATATAGGTAGAAGATAGATGTTTTTATATATAGGTAGAAGATAGATGTTTTTATATATAGGTAGAAGATAGATGTTTTTATATATAGGTAGAAGATAGATGTTTTTATATATAGGTAGAAGATAGATGTTTTTATATATAGGTAGAAGATAGATGTTTTTATATATAGGTAGAAGATAGATGTTTTTATATATAGGTAGAAGATAGATGTTTTTATATATAGGTAGAAGATAGATGTTTTTATATATAGGTAGAAGATAGATGTTTTTATATATAGGTAGAAGATAGATGTTTTTAATTTTTTATAGATAATTCAATAATAATTCAGTCCAGTTGATTGGATGTTATATTTTGCTCACACATTAGTCAGGTTTTGATTTCATAAACTTTTTAAAAAAATAAAGTTCTTTAAGGTTAATAGCCGTGAGTTTTTAAAGAATATGTTTATAACACTTAGTTCAAGTCCCAAGATGAAGAAATCTATTTTCTTCCATATAATATGCATCATATTCCATCTTGAGAATGATTAATAAAGAAAATATTATTATTCATTTTTGTGCCCAAATATAGTTTGTATGATCAAATTATTTTTGAATAAAAAATAAGGCATCATCATATGAAAGTAATTTCAACTGGCCTGAAATCCAGGCACAATGGAAAAAGCAAAGAGCCACAGGTAGACTCAAATATGAAAAATATTCATCAGTTATAAAAATAAATTAAAAAAATAGAAGTAACCTGATAATATTGCTCAAATTAAATACTTGAATTTTTCAGCATAAAATTTCATCATAATAAAGTTTCTTTTGCTTGCTGTTTCAAACCTTTAGTTTTTAACACAGTCATTACTTAAATCACATCATAAATATGTGGAGCTTTGTTAGCTCAATTTATTGTTCCATTAGCCTTAAAATTCACACACAAGGTAAATGATAATTTAATGATTTTTTGGTTTAACTTATACACAACTGACTTATATGAGGTAATTCATAACTTTGGGTGGCCATATGAAATTAATGAGCACAATTGAATGAACTGTTAATCCTGCCAAAGTGAAAGGATAGCAGCTTTTTAGTGCCACATGTCTGGACAGGTAACTGAGTGAGTGTAAAAATTCAAATATAAACAAAAAATATATCTGTAAAAAGACAAATATGAATAAAGACAGAAGGAAAACTTGTCCTCTGATGGACTTTATCAAGACAAATGTAGGGATTTTATTTTGCACCAAGTATTTATAAACAGAAGTAAAAATATCATTAAGTTTTCAAAAATTTTAAATTCAAGAATACTCATAAAAAGTCTTCAGGCTAATTACGAAAGTCAAGGTAAACTACTGAGGATGATGTAATTTAATGTCAAATAAATGAAAGTAGTAAAGCGGTTATTGGTGTTGTCATTTTTTTTTGTTATAATTAGTATTTATTATTTTATTTTAATAAATTAATTTATGTATTTAATAGGCTTCGATTTAACAAATGTTTTAATTCTTAAATTTTTTTATGATCATGTATGTTGGCTTCAGAAAGGATTATATCTTTTAGGAAAGGAGATAATTTTTTTTTTAAATCCAGGTTGCATATATACATTTTTGCAAGATTTGCTAGTGGCACACTCAAGAACTTTCTATTTCAATAAATTATTTTTCTTTCATAAGTGAGGATTCTTTAGATAATTTTTTCACTCACCTACCAAAGTATGCCAGTGATAAGATTTTGTCAAGATATCTAGCAATAGGATAGATCACAATGAGAAGTAAATTCATGCCTTTCCTGAAGAAAAAGAATTTGAATGTTTCACTTTTCATGCAAACATTATGTCACCTTTATATATATATATATATATATATATATTATATATATTAATCACTTCATATGAGGTTTTAGATATTATTTTCTTGGTAGGAATAAATTCATGCAAGTATTTAGAATAGAACCTGAAGGCTCTTGACTTTAAGTTCTCTCATACCACAAGTACTCTTTTAATGAGACTTGTCAAGGTTATAGCAATAGCCTGAATGTAAACAAATATTTCTGCTGGCCTCATCAGTATCCAAGAAACCCTGGCAACATATATAGCCCACCTGCCACAACTACTTTGCATTAAAATCATTTGGCTGCTCATGATGGCAGTGGGTGGTTGGAAGCAATCAAATTCTATCTATACATACTAACCTCATACCACTTAAGTTAAAATAATAATTCAATATATTAAAAAATAAAACCACTGCTGCACATAGATAGGCCCGATGAAAAAAAAAAAAAACACAATCACGGAGGATGACAACCAGATAAAACTTAGATTGTATTTATTAATTGAATTTTCATAAATTTTTCTTCTACCAGAAAAAAATTGGAAAAGTTCCAACATAAATATTACTATGAAATTAATACAAAAATTCAGATTAACAAAATAAAATAAAAATTATATATATTACTGTTTTTAAAAATGTAATAAATTCAGGGTTCCTGTAAAGAAATGTTTAAATTTAATAAAAACACACTTAACTAAAACAAAAACAAAATTACCTATTTCCATGCATAAAATCATAAAAATGTGCCATTTTATCATCAACCAATGTTTTTTCACCTTCAATAACAATTTTTATAGACAAAAATTTGGTTTACCAATGGGATCTCCTCTCAGTGGCATTTTGGCACTGCCTACTTTTGGAATTTCTGGAGAGTGGTTCTTTTAAAAATATTTTACCACAATATTCTCATTTCAGATACATAAATAATTCCATGACATAATTTTACCTGATCTTGTCAACAAACTAAATAGCATCAAACCCACAATAGACTTTACCTTTGAACCTGAGTGTAACAACACTTTACTCTTCCTAGATATCATGCTGCACAGAAATAACAACAAACTTCAATTGAGGTTTACAGAAAAGCTACCAAAAAGAATGACCTGGTCAATTTTTATTCTCATCACTACAAAAAGATCAAATCTGGAACATAATGGGATTTTATTTAAGAGCACTAAAAACCTACGGCCCCCAATACTTATCCAAAGAAATATACATAGAAACCCACTTTCAAAAACCTCCAATATCCTTATTATTTCATCCATAATGCTAAAAGAAAAGCATACAGAATATACTAACGCAAAAAAAGATAACATTATTAACAACAATAAACTAGAGAAAAACAGATGCATAATATTACCTACTAACTCCATAACAGCCACTATCCAATTTAAACAACATCAAAATAATAACAACCACATCTAAAACTATAATGAATATGATCATAACCAAAAATACCCATAACAATAATAATTCTGAAGCAAATATATACCAAATAAATTGCCAGAACTGTTCCATTGGGTAAATTTGCAGAAATTTAAAAAAAACATATCTCTGAATAACAAAAGTGATGTTATACACAGCAATTTATCAAATGCATTAGGTATACATAAAAATAAATTCAACCACAACTTTGATCTAAAGAATGCCACAGTTGTTAGAAGAGAGAGTAACTTAGAAGGAAAATTCTCGAGAGTGCCGCTATCAAATCTTATCAAAATATAAATCTGCGCCCTGGATTTTTTCCAATATCTCCATTCCTGAAAGAATTACTACTTTCCAAAACATATATGACTACAAAAATATTTTAAAAAAAAAAAAAAAAAAAAAAAAAATTGAAAGAAAATAGTTAAATCCTTAACTTTATGTTATTCAAAATATATAACAAATAAATTAATCCCAAACTAAAATAATTTAAACACTAAAAAAAAAAAAAATTCCAAAAAATGACTTACTCCCTTTCATTTATTAGACATTGAATTAGGTTACATCATGTCCTCCATAGCTTGCCTAACTTTTCAGCTAACCTGATTAATATCTATGAGCATTCCTAAACTTAATTTTTTTTTTTTAATCCAATATTCTCACTCTTGTATATAAATACTTGTTACAAAATAAATCTTTGCTTTTGCCTTGATAAAATTCCTCAGAGGATAAAACTCATCACCTAAGACAAGTTTTCCTTTTGTCTTCATTCATATTATCCATTTATAGATATACACTATTTGAAATTTTTACATCTATGTATGACATCAAATGTTATTTTAGTGAATACCAGTATTTGAGTAGACACTCAGTTTCTGCTTTACTTTTTTAAAATAGTGTTTAGTACATCTACTGGCTTGCACATTCAAAATAAACTTAGTAAAGAAAATGTGTCCTCTAGCAGGATTTGAAACTGCGTACCCTCTTTACGAGAAACCACCACCTGATCTGGTGTGCACCAACTGCTCAGCTCCAGAGTGATTCACAGGTTTAAATCCTGCCTGATTAACTTTACAAAGTTTTCTTGAATGCAAGCGGGTGCTGACAATGATGCAATAATATTTTTGTATAATTAAATACAGAATTTATTGACCTTTAGAAAATACATATCAGTTTGACAAATGATGTTTTATCATAATTAGAGTCCCAAAACTTATGTCTTAATTTTTAAAAATAATTTTAAAACCTAAAAATAGCAGTATCAGACATGCACAACTGATAACTCTGAATGTTTACAATTAACTCCAAGTAAGGGATGTTTTGGGGCAAGAGTGCTACACTAATGTGTAAAATACAGTTTAAAACAAGGTCTTAAACTTAACCTCTGTCCACCCCCACCCAAAAAAGTCAAGTAAAATGAAAAACATAAGGTTCTTACACTTTATTTTTTCTAGCATAAGTTAATTTTATTATATAAACACCATGGTGCTCTTTACTAAAGGCAAACTCATAGTGTAACTCTCACCCAGAACTAGAGGGTTACTTTAAATCTTTTTATTTCCACTGAGAGCAAAAAATTTTAGTTTTGGTTTGCAGTAGTTTGTTGCTGTACTTGGATTAAGAAACTTTTGTTTTTGAATTTGGAATAACTCTAGCTTATTTAATTGAAGTAAGTATAAGATTTATTTATTTTATTTCCTTCAGACATGCTATATTATATTTTCATTGCAAAAACAAACTTTGTACAAAATTCGATATAAAAATACAATTTAGGAAACTTTGTATTTTTACTTGGAAGTAAATTTAACATTTTTTTTAAAGTTAATTTAACATTCCTCTCTAAGAAATTAATTTTTTTATTTATAAAAGCAAATACATTAATGATCAACTTTATTATTGCATAATATGTATTTCCGTTTCTAACATGGTTGTTATACTGAATTGCAACTTTTTATTTTTTATTTCATTTAAAGAAATACTCATAATTTTTTAATCCCTTTTTTTCTAGTCTGTCTTATAAATGTTACAATGTCTCTTCAAAGAAAGTTAATTTTAATAATGTTTTGCTATGTTTAATTTTTAACAGACTTTTCTTCTGGAGACTGTTTTTTAATTGTTTTTACACTGTAAAATTTATTTATTTTTTGTTGCATAAAGTTAATTTAATATTTTTCTCTATAATATTGTTATTCATAACAACAAATTTATTGATGATAAAATTTAATTTTTTATTAGTAACTTGTGTTTTTCTTTCTAAAAGGTATTTTTAAAAAAGCAGGTTGAATTTTAGTTTACCATAAAAAAAATTAAAAAATAAAAACATAAAATAGGAACAAACATTTTATACCACAAAATTAATGAAAAATTATTTATTAAGAACATTACACAAAGTTAATGACATTAAATTCAAAAAATTTAATCCAATATTTTTAGATACTGTAAACGAGGTGTACAAAAGATGTATTTCTTAAATAATGAAATTAACATTAACCAGTGTAGATGGAGAAGTTGACATTAATTTCATTAAGAAAGTAAAAACAGGGATGTTCACCAACTAAAAATAATGTTTATAGCAATAAGAAATAATGCAGAATTTTCCAAAAACTTACTTTAATTTTTTTTTAATTAATTTGTTTTTTATGGCTTATCAACCCATTACAGGTTATTTAAAACCAGAAAATATTTTTATATTGTAAGAATTTTGCTTTTTGAGACAATAATGATTTAGTGATACAAGACTTACTAATTAACCCATAGCAGGGAGAAAAGAGGTAGATTTATACCTTTCCCAAAGTTATTTGAAACTCTGCTCTCTGATTAACAATCCCAAGCCATTATCTATTACACCACCTGCACATCCAAGCTTACAGGACCTGATATTTCTAAGCAGTCATTCGCCTAAGTACTGGTCAGGCTCGTCATTACTTAACTAGTGTGATTGTATGGAAACCAGAGTTTCAACATGATGTGACCATAAACCACCATTTAATTTAATTAATTTTTTAATTCATTTAACTGCTTGTGTAAAAGATTTGTTAATTTTTTACTATACATTTCATATATATATATATATATATATATATTTTGAACGATAAAAATTATTAGAAAAATCAATTAAAATCTTCAGACACATTTCTGTAGTTTACTGCTATAGCAAGCAGAGACATTTTTTTCTCTCCCGATGATGGCCATGTTGGTCGAAACTAGTCGAGGAATATAAATGAAATAATAATAATAAAAGCATAAGAATATTAATCTACAACCCAGTGTGTCTGAAGATTTTAATTGATTTTTCTAATAATTTTTATCGTTCAAAATATATATATATATATATATATATATATATATATATATATATATTGTTTTTTGTTGTTTTAATGTAATTTTTTTTACTTGTTTAAAAGATAGACATGAACAAAACAACAATTTCAAGTAAATGTTTTTAGATAACAAGGATTCATTAATTAAATTTAAAAAAAATTAAATTCAAACAAAAACACTTAACCTCTAACCAAAACGATCAAGTTAGTTGGGTGCAAAACAAGATTTTACCTCTTTTTTCTCTTATCAGTAGTTTTTATTACATAGCTGATTTCATAAGAAAATTGTTCTGTTTGCTTTTGTATACACATGTTGATTTCAGTTTGACTGGGAATGACTGCAAAACATTTGCTGCTTCCCAATTTATAGGCAGAAACACACAAATGCATGCTTAGATTTTTTTTCTTGCAAATAAAACAGGCCATTTTTCAGTTTCATCTGACTTATTCTCAGTCTGTCTTGAAGTCTGAACACTATGTTCACTTGTTCGAACTTGCATTTGTGTGTCAATGTAAATTCTTAATTTATGAACTTTTTGCCATATTACTGTTGCTTTGCCTCATTACTGATAATTTTCCTTGCATACATTGTTTGCTTGCTTTTTTATCCTGTTCTTCTCTTTTCTTATTCTTGTTATTGCTTTGTCAATTCTGTTTGTTGGACAGTTATGTTACTTATTTTGCATTTGACCATGGCTACTCACTCCAGACAACACTTTTTCATTTAGTTCTTTAGTGTAATTTTTTTTTTTTTTTTTTACTTGAAAGGAAGTAGGTTTGAATATGTTTAACAGAAGCAATCAGCAATGATCAGTAGTTAAAAAGAAAACAAAAAACAGGTCAATCCTAGTATTTCTTCTTTTTGCAAACAAAATTATCTGTAAAGAATATTATCTATAAAGAACATTACTATAAAGTATTATAAATTATCTATAAATATTATCAATAACAAATAGAAAAATGTCACAAGTGTTCATTTTGAGTAATGTCGATGTTATGTACTTGTTGAATAAAACAAATATTAACCCTTTTCGTATCTAAACTTCCCACATCACAAGTGTCTTACTATGGTCATACCAAAGATAAAATATGAAATTTTAACATTATCAGTATAATGACTTTATTTTCCGCATTCTTCATCCCCTGCAATAAATATCCCCCTGACAAGTAAGCTCACTCATTAAGAATAATAAATCATTTAATGTAGCAATCAAGTGCTCACATCTATTTTCTACACTGAAAGCTTTACTAAATTAGTATTGTCATTTAAAATAATATTTGTGTCATCACTACCATTGTTTACATGATCGAAATTTGGTAGAAAAAGGCACAGTCAGTTCAGGGACTGTTCCTTGTTACTGGTATCATATATTAGATCTGATAACTGTAAGTCAGAATGGAAGTACTAGAAAGAAGCATCAGTTATCAGCATGTAAGACAAATGAGTGAATTCTGACAGAGGCCACATGTGGTTATTTCACTTTATCCAGTGAATGGTATGAATCCACCCAATTCTATTCTGTTTCTTTATCAAAGTTCTTGTTAGCAAAAGGGCATTGGTCAGTTCAGGAATTCTTCCTTGTCACTGGTATCATACAACCTCCTATATGGCAATGAATGCTGAACAATCTCTTCACAGATGAAGAGACATGAAGCAACAGAAATGTGGTTCTGCAGAAGAATGATGAGGATACCATAGACCAGACATGACAAAGTTTTAGAGAAAAATGAAAACTAAAAGGAAACTTATACTTAACATCAGAAAGAGACAGTTGAAATTTCTAGGGCACATAGTGAGGAAAGAGGGCTTAGAAAATCTGATACTCACAGGACAGATTGAAGGCAAGAGAGACAGAGGAAAACAACACATAATCTACCTGGTTAGCTTGAGTAAATGGATAGCAGAACAGGATTTAAGAGAGATAACAAAAAGATAAAATTTATTAAGAGCTACAAAGGACAGGAAATTGTGGAGAGTCATGATTACCTATGTCCTAAAGGGACACAGCCCATAGGAGATCTACTGACAGAAGATGGGCACAATGATCTAGATCATGTGGCCAACCAATCTCTAAAAGGAGATTTCACAAGAGTAAAATATTTAATAAAAGAAGACAAACTAAAGCTCAGTTTGTGTTCAGTGCATTAGTAAAATAAACAAAGACAACATAACAAGAATGTAACCAATCATAACAATTCTTGAAAAATATCTGGGTCATCTAGTTTAACTAATACTTTTTCCTCCAGACGCAGCAGCTCAGAAAACTGTTGTTACAAGACAACTTATGTCAGAGACACACCTACAAAGCCTATCCGACTTAGAATGGTACAAAGTAAACATAGCAAGGGAAAAAAATGTTGAATTATTTTAGTAACATAATATCAATGTAATAAAATTGTCAAGTACAAGAATAATTTGAATGTAGTTGAAAATAAGATTCAACAAATAAGAAAAAATAAACTGATTACTGTTTTAAAAAAAATATTTATCAGACATACTCTGGGGACCTTGTTGTGGAGCAATCATTTGAAAGCTGTGAGACTGTCTCACTACAGACCAAACTAAACTAAGCTTATTAAATACATATACATCATTAAATACATATAAAACATTATTAAACATTACATATTAAACATTATTAAACACTATTATACTATTAAAAATTACATATCTAATGTTATTAAATACTATTAAACATTACATATTAAATACTATTACACATTAAACATTATTAAATACTATTACACATTAAATACAATAAACAAACTAAATTAAGCTTATTAAATACATACACAAACTTGTTTTAAGAAACAACATATGGCTTCTGGAGATATTGGGTTGGGTCAAAACTAATTTCTGTTTTGAGGAACAAATTGTAATGATGATTGAATCAACTCCAAATCATACACAGCAGTTAAAAATAAATTTGGAATTACACTAACATAGCTTAGTTTCTACCTGGCAGTGGCAGCATACACAGTGGATTAATGGTAAAATGTTGTTCTCCTTCATGACATCACAACTCCACATAGAGCAAGAATAATACAGAAAACGGTTTTGGAACTCAACTGGTCTGTTCTACTTCACTTGCCATATTCACCTGAGCTTGTACTAACTGATTATTACATTTTCACTGTCAAAAGTTTTGACAAGGAAAATGAAAACCAGATTCAAGAGTTCATGAAAAAGTCTTTCACATCAAATCCTGTGGAATTTTACTCAAAAGGTATTGAACAGCTGCCTGATAAGTGGTAACAAGTCATGGCAAATAATGATGAATATATAATGTAATTGAATAAAATGTAACTGTATTTTATTTTTGAAGAATAAAGTTGATAAACAAAAACTAAAAGTATTTATTACTCAACCTAATATATAAAAAGAGACTGGCTTCCTCCTACACTTTGTTGCATAAGACATTGGATGTTGAACGTTTGTGGTCTTTAGTATATAAAAACAAGAGGACATTCTCGTCTTATACCCTCCCAAAACATATAGTAAATGGTATTTAGGGACAATAATCTTTATATACATTTCCCAGAATGTCTTCTTAGTCAATGTAAAAGTGTTAATCCATATGTAAATAATACTTGCATTTTTTGTGGGTACTATGCAAGTATATTTCATAATAACAATATAGTAACGAGGAGATGCTAAAAAGTTCTCTGCCTGACAAGAGAAAAATATTCTGTTTGATCATCTGGTCACATTTTGGGTAAATGAGTTTTTTTGTTGTTTTTTTTAAATCAGTATCACCTGAAACAAGGAAGTACAACCACTAACACGCAAGGGGGTTACAGGGTATGGAGGGATTAGGAATAGAAGCATTAGTAAAGAGTAGAAAGAGAAAAAGGCAATCAGGAGGACAGTAGATAGCGATTGAAATTGCATTTAAATATTTGCAGTTAGCTGGAAAGCATGGAGCCAGAAGGGAGTTCCACAAGCGAGAAGTGCAAGTTAGCATAAAAGTTATGGCTACATCTAGCTAGCACAACTGTAAACCAATGCAATCTCACCACCATTCTAGCATTGCACTTAAATTCATACAGTCTAGATTCCATAGTGAAGAGCTCATCTGAACAATGACCATGAAAGTATTTACAAAAAAAAGCACAGAGAGGCAACCTTACAGTGGTGGGCAAGTGACTGAAGCTGAGCCACCAGGTCAGGACCAATAATATTGCTGATTCTTCTTTGAATATTATCAAGGAGCTCCAGGTAAATAACAGGGACACCAGACCATATATGGGAGCAATATTCTAAGCAATGGTAGACTTGTAGATATGCAAGATAGATTCTGGAGAGAAGAATTGTCTCGCCCGACACAGTGGTTGTCCCAATAACTTTACAACACTCCCTGGTAGAAAGAGTAAACAGTAAATATAAGGAAAGCAGAAAAACTAAATTTTAGGACGAGTTTTTCTTTTTTTATTACTTGCTAGCTTTTATACCCAGGTTGTTATATTCTACGGCCACTAACACAGTAGACTGACAAGAATTAAATTTGCATCCTATACCCTGGGAGCCTATGTCAAGTATTTTGCCCATACCAAGAAACATACATATCAGATAGGCTTCTAGATTTGTGGCAATATTGGTGGTAAAGTAGAGCCCCAAAGAAAACTGACAGTGGTCAATGAACAAAGTCAAATGTAGAAAGGTCCAGTTTTATGACAAAGAACATAGGGAAAATGTGAGAGAAGAAGTCAGTATGATTAATCATAATGGAATTAAATTTTGAGAAAAAATTAAGGAAGTAAATTAATTTAAGAGCAAAAAATTAAATTAAATTAATTTTGAGATGCATTAAGGGGTTAACAGTATAAGTGAGTAAAACCAGACCCACCCACTACACTTGGCAAAGTGTGTAAAAAATAAATGATGACAAGTAATATATTATTTTCTCAGTGCAAAATCAATATCAAAGATAAAACCCAGTCAAAGCCAATGGACATATGATTTGTTTCTATGGAGTCATATTCACTAGTGATCTTATAAAAAAATAGTTTTCAGGAAGTAGGTTATTAGTACTCAGTCAATTGGCTAGCTAGCTAGACACTTTCAAAAGCCAAAAACACACTTGAGAAAATAGATCAAATACCAATACTTTATTGGTGATAAGCTAACAGCTTGGTTTCCATATGAATATGCTCTGCCCTTGCTAGAGTCAATTAAGGCCAGAGAGAAATGGTGGGTGGCCACTAAAGCTGCCAAATCACTGTCTAGTATTAGAAGTGGACACCAGGGGTTTTTACATTGTTTAGAATTTATCAACCCAGCCCTACACAAATATTGTATATAGGGGGTTAGTTTAGGTTTTCTTAGAGTAAGTGTGGTATTTTGGTGTCTGTATGGCTGTGGCAGGGGCGGTATCATCCCTGAAATAATAATAATGATAATAAAGGAGGATATGCTGTAAAACAGAAAACACCAAGTGAAAGAGAGGCGTTTTCGAATAACCAAGATGTTAATATGTTGTAAAGACTTTGAAATATAAAGCGGTAAGCCAACCAGAAGAGAGAGATTTTGGGTTCGTCTGTCTTTGAATGCAGTCAAACTTAGTGGAGAGACATCAGAGATTGAAAAAGAAGCGTTCACTGTGTGTTGCTGAAGCTGAAGGCAAAGAAGCAAAATACCGCCGCTAACATCCAAGTACCTTTACTCCTGCTACTACTAATACTACTACTACTACTACTGAGAACAGGAACACTGAAGGTTGTAGTAGTTGCGCTAAGAACAGACCAAAAAGGGTGAAAATGAAGGCCACATCTCCTTACTGAAATTATTCAAAGTATTTGTTGGGTTATTGTTCAATACAAGAATCATTCAACCTTATGCAACAAGAATTATTTTTTTGTGTGTGTTTGCTTTTATATATAAAAAAAAACTTGTGTCCTTTCAAAATCGAATTGACTTGGTTATATTTATTTTTTTCTGCAAACCCGATTCTCACCTGACGAATGTGCAGGTGGACCAATTTCCAGATTTCTACAATCTGATGGCCACTCTCCAGGATCAAAACAATCACAACATGGCTGGATGGTGGCTTCGAATTGACATTGGGAAATGGAGACTAACCTGTAATACTGGATCATACTGGACCAACAGCTGGTCTTGTGGAGTGAGTGGGTCCAGTGGGGTGAGGATACGGTGTTACAGATGGTGCCATGACCAGGATTCAAACCTGGGAGGACATTAAAGCAAAGGAAAGGAGTTACAATTGACGCCGCGACCAAAGATCATACCCAAAAATTACATAGAAGACATTGGAATCGAAAGATTATATTGATCTGAAGAGCCAATAGTTACAGGAACAACAAAACAGCAGCAGAAGCACACCACAGGTAGGTTACTTTTTGGTTTCCCTCTATTATTGTTTTTTTTTTCTCACTCAATTGTGGTACACGAAAACAGCCAGTAAGGATTTAGTGTCACTCTCATCCTTCAAATTTACCTATTAATTGAGGAACATCGCTAGAATAGATGAGTATCTCTGGGTCAGACAGTACAGAGGGCAAAATAACAGCACATGTTTGGGTGGGATGAAGTTACTCTCCTACCAAGGCAACCTGGCTGAGTTTGATGATTGGTTGGTAGCTGTACAAAAGAAACAGCTGGTATACGGTTGACAAACTGGGAGATGGTGCTGTTGGCATATGAGGCAGCAGCAAGACCAGTCTCAAAATTTCAGGGGCTTATACAGGGAAAACCCCCAGATAACATGGGATGAGCTGAAGGGAACCCTAATCAGACAATATGCTAGAGAGCGAACAACCATAGAGGCGGTTCAAAAATTGTTTAGGATTAAACAGGAAGGGAAACTCTAGAAGATGAGAGCATTAGCAGGGTTAGCATCCCCAAATCTGGAAATAAGAGAAAATGAGGATACAGTGTTACGTGGCAGTGTTGTGTGGATGAGATATTTTGGTGAAAGGAACAAAGAACAAATGATTAGGTCAGTAATTGAGGCTAGCTAAGTTAACAACAAGACAAGACCAGCCTATCCCCATTCCCAATTTTGCTCATGTGGCTTATTTGTACTTTTGTACAATAAATAACAGAAGCGGGCACCAGCTGAAGCATCTAAGTAATCAACAACATAATGTTTCATCAAAATCTTGTTATGGTATATTCCAGTTATTCATTCTTCATTATTCTAAAAATCCAAAACTTTGATAAATATAGGAAATCCATCACTGTTAGTTTTGGGTGACACATTTCAACCCTGAGCATGGAACTTCTTCAAGTTTACTATACACAACATGGGTGGAGGAATCTCCTGCTCAGGACATCACTGAACCAGTTGCCAGAACACAAGCCTGTCTCTGACGAATGATGTTAGATTCCCATTATTTAAAATAGATAATCTGTTGAGGAGCACAAAAGAAAAAAATTACTCACTGTAAAGTAGTGGATTAAAAAATATAACAAAAACAAAACAATGAAAAAGAGGCTAACCAGTTATTGCTCTTCACTCTTCAGTGTCAATCAAGGACAAGTATGTGCAGAACATTAAAAAAGGCCAGAAAAATACTAACAAAGTAGTATAAATAACAGACAGATTACATTTAGATTCAGCAACCATTCCTCCTGTATACAGAAAACAACAAAAAAAATTCATCAAAATTAATAACAGAACATTAATATAACATTTTGGTTTAATAATGAAAACTATCACTAAACATTGCCAAAAACGTAGAGAGCACAATAAGAAAAAATAGTGATGCAAAAACTAAGAAAACAGAAAGTTATAGCAAATACAATAAGTGTTATGAATATTATGAATAATACATTGAGATATAAAACCAGCTTCATTTCCAAAGCACCAGGGAATACGTTTTGAAGCAACAGAGATAATTAATATACGACATTTTCAGCTTATAAATATTAAAAAAAAGAAAAAAAAAGAAAAAAAAACCTCAGGAGTATAATGATATAGTTAGCCCAGCAAATAGATCACAACTAAATAACTTCATGAGAGTTAATGGTTGGAAGAAATAGTTTCAGAGTGTTAATTTTTTAATAATTCACCAAATACATGTTCTACAAACAACTTGCTTTTCTCTGTCATTCTCTTACCTCTCAAAAATATCTGTATAAACAACATTTCTCAGTATAACATCTATTTTCTGAAGTTCTTCTTGTTGTTATACTAAGTTCACTTGAATGTCCTACTCTTGATATAACTACATAGAACTGACAATGAGAGATACATTTGAATAATTTTTTGTTTAAGAATTAATTCAGCAAACTTGTATAGCTGGCCACTCATATCCGAGGATACCTGTCTAGTAGGGCGGCTCGCCAATCTCTATTGCAGACACTTGCTCAGGCACATTTGTGTTTATTCAACACCCGCAGATCCCACCGGTGGTTTATACTGAAACTATGCTGCGCAGACTTAGTTACAGCTTCTGGGAAAGAGCGTGTTATCTAGTGTGATCAACAATTTGAACAAGGCCAGCATGCTCAAGCCCTCAGCCACGGTGACTTGCGATTTTGTGCTAGCACAGTTATTGATGGACCCCCCCCCCCAAGAGTTCCATCTACCTAATTTCACTCACAAGGCTTGGGTTAACCTGTGATATGGTTTTCAGGAATTTTCCAAAGGTGCAGCATGCTGGGATTGACCTGTCCAGTCTGATAACATCAGGAAGTCTTCTTCCTGACAAATCAACCATGGTGAGATTCAAACCCAGGTCTCATGGTCAGAATGCGAACGTTCTAACCACTCCACCATATGCCCATTCAGCAAACTTACACACATTATAAATACACATTGAGGCTAAATTTTTTAAGTTGTTATTTTTATTCCCCACCGACCACAAAAATTGTACATATGAGGACTAATTTAGATTTTATTGAGAAATTGTGGTACTATGGTGTAAATATGTGACATTTTGGTCAATGGAATATTATCAAATGTTTAGGTCAGTGATTGTGACTAGCTAAGTTAAGGAAAGAAAGATAGGAAAGATGAAGAACAGCCCCCTCTCATGCCTGAATTTTTGGCCTTGTGCCACATTTAATGCTTCAGATGATTAATAAATATTATTACATGTTAAAAATATGGGGGTTTTTGTTCTACTGTGAGGTGGGGAACACACGGACAAAATCTAGTCTTATGTGAATTTATAAAAGAAGATGAAATTAAATTTCAAAAAAAGAATTTTCAAATCTCAGAGACTCCAACATAGACATTTAAATAAAACACTATTTACTAACAGTTACTCTTATGATAATTTGAAAAGATAATGTTCTAGTCTGCTTTGTGGCTGAGGTAGTTGCATATTTGTAGAGATATCATTATTAGAGCTTGGTTTACAAAAAGAAAAAAAGAAAGAAAAAAAATGTCACTGATTTTCAAAACATGTGCACACCACACTTAAAAGGTTCATGCAATATATTTGCCTTTGCACAATATTTAATTAAGCCAAGTAAATATCAACAGATGCTATTCTGAAAATGTGCAATTCAAGATTATTTTCGAAAAAAATAAACTGGAGGCAAACCGCCTGCATACAAATAGAAAATGAACTGAGAAAAGTAGACAAGGGTGTGACTTCCCACTTTATTTAATCTTCACAGCAAGGCCACTCTAAGAGAACCAGAAATCCTACTAGGATTTATTATTAGTGAGAACATAAGATATACTAATGGAACCATATCAATGGCAGACACAGGAACATTGCAGGATCTGTGAGACAAGGTAGTAAAGAAAAACAGGATGAAAGAAGTAACCATCAATTTTAAGAAGACAGAATGTATGTAATAATATCACATTTCAGGTAAATAGTATTGGGTTCACCAATATAACAGGAGAAACTTTGAAGAAAGATTTATTCTCCCATTTTATTTCCCCCCATTATAGGCATTATCATATCCATGATATCCATGATTTCACAGACAGAATGGAATGGTTGAAATGAATAGGAATGCTTTGTTCTCAGAGATACTTTTATATCACTAAGCATACACAAAATTATATATATATATTTACATGTGTCCCACACAGAGAACAATATTACAGCAGGCAGAGTGCAAGGAGAACAAAAAGATAGTGTCTTACATATAATAAGGAGATACTTCTGTGTTTCTGGAGAAGCCAAGGACTTCAGATTCAAGCAGGTCAGGTTTCATCTACTATGTCCCAGGCAAGGACATATTCCACAAATGGGAAACAGCAAGTCTTGGGTTTTCCCAAATTGAGGACTTTGAGCCATAGTTTCTTTTTATCTCTTAGGAAGATATATTCCCAAAAGGAAATGGCACCATGAACTTGTAAGCTGCTGGGGAAAGCAGATTTAGCTTCAGCCTGGGCTGTGGCAAGGAGACCAGGCTAAAAAAGAAAGCTCTTGCTTTGGCTCCTGTAAAACATCTGAATGACTGGCCACTTTCCTCGCTGTGTGAAATGTTGTCACTAAGTGGCCATTACATGATCCACATGACTTACCTCCACCAAAGGGAAATTATCACCTTCTGTATCCCTAGTCATTAGCAAGAGAAAAGCCCAAGATGAAAGCTTGAAATTGAATATGTCAAAATCAGATAAGTACAGATATTTAACTATCTGAACAGTGTTTTAACAGATGTGAGAAAATGTGATACAGTAATCTGAAAGGTGCATTGGAATAATTAAAGATACCCCCAGTTTTTTGAACAGGAGTAGAGGTTTATCCCTTGTTTCCTATTTAGGATTGGTTTTCCAGTTCCTTCTAAAGTCTACTACAGCTCTATACTTGTCTCTGCTTAAACTTTGAAATTTTCTTTACCATTTGCTTTTTTTTTTATTTATTTTTTTCTCCTTTAGATAGGTTTACTTATTGTCTGGTTCACACTCCTCTCCAGACTTTTGAACAAGACTAAAGGTTTATCTCATGTTTCCTGTTTAGGATTGGGTTTTCAGTTCTTTCTAAAATCTTCTCATTCACTCCCAGTAACCTCTTGCCTTTTAGGGGCATTTTCTCCCCTGTCTGGGGTGAATTGATTTAAGAGAAAAAAAATAAGGCTTTCAAAAGTTAAACAAAGTATTAAAAAAAAAAACAAAAAAAAAAATCATTAGAAACAAAGAAAAAGAGAATAACTTGTATTTAATCTCAATCCTATTATATGGCAATGACTGTCAGACAATTTCCTCATGGATGAAGAGGACTTGAAGCAATAGAGATGTGGTTCAACAGAAAAATAGTGAGAATACCATGAATAGAGTATGTGAGCAACAAGGAAGTTTTAAGGAAAATGGAAACAAAAGGACATTGTACTTAGAATCAGAAAGTGATAGATGAAATTTCTGGGAAGTGAATAATGAGGAAAGAAGACTTGGAGAATTTGACACTAACAGGACACATTGAGGAAAAGAGGGGAAGTAGTGAGGAAACTACCTAACAATGACAGAACAGAGACCAGAAAGGATAGCAAAAGGACAAACATTACATAGACCTATGAAGAATAGGAAGTTGTGGAGAGCCAGTGTTGTCCACGTCCTGAAGGGACATGGCCCATAAATGAAGATGGCATAATATTCTTTATACAAAGTTAAAAATATTAACTGGATTTGATTAATACTGACCAATGAGGCAAAAGATGACTGCAATTGATTTTGTTAATATTTTAAGCTTTGGCCTTCAGCCAAACTTAAGAGATATACAAATAACATAACATCATTAATTTTGTCTAGTTTATCTTTTTTCATGTCTTATCATATTTTTACTTTTTCAGAGGAGTGTGGCTGCTAATTAATATAAAATAAAACAATCATTAATAAATGAAATTTACTTATGAATAATTTTAGTTCAGTAAAAAGGATAGAATTAAATATAAAGCTTAGGATGTGTGGCTGACAGAAGACATGGGCTGGTGACAGGTGTCATAAGAGACAGCATTGTGACATCTCCTGACACACCAAGCTACAAGTTTACAATGCCACAGTCATTCTCTGTGCAACTACAAGGCACCGAGACATAGCCTCTCAGCAAGATCCTCACCTCCTGCAACCATGGCTTCAAGTCATATGCCCTTAGGCCCATCAAGGGGGTGTACTGGTCTGATCTTGTGTCCAATAAGATGCTCCACCAGAAGACTAGCCAGTCAAACTTCCTCCACACCATTTTTCAGTGCTGTATTCTCTGAATTGGTCACATCCTGTGAAGACCTGATGACCACCCTACCAGAGTAATCCACCAGTTCAATCCACAAACTGAAGAAGACCTCGCAGTAGGCCACACAATCTTTAGAAGGACATCATTCGCCAGGGCCTCCAGTAGATTAATCTGGTGCTGAAGGATGTCCAAACACTCTACCAAAACTGTGAGAGTTGGAGGGACAAAGTGACTCTCATGGGCTACATGACCTGAGATTTCCGGTTTTCGGTCAGGGTTTGCAAGATAAATCATTCACCTTTTACTAAAACAATAGAGGTGTAGCTACTGTAATGATTATCAGCACAGAAAATGGAACTGGAGAACCAAGTTAAAATTCTGATCCATTCTGCTACATTCACATTGTATTTATGCTCTTAGGACATGAATCCATCTCTTTTTTTAGTGCTTGCCAGTTTTGAAGGAGAGCTACACTGAATTCAAAATTGTGGAGAAGGCAACAGGAAACTACTCCACTATCTTTCCCAAAAAGTCATAACAATTTTCAGATAAAGAAAAGGAATATGTGAAGGAATATGGCATTAAAAATAAAAAATAAATTTATACAAGTTTAGGAAAAGTTTTGGTAAACAAGAATATTATAGAACTAAATGAAATTTCCCAGATGTTAACAACTAAAGTTATTCATTATCTTATGCCTCTGCTCTTCACTCACTTTTCCCTGTATCTTCTCATTATCTACCATATCCCTTCCAATATTTATTATCTATCTATATTTCTTTTATTTAAGTGTTATACAAATATGCTGAGTTTCAAATGCAAATAAGGAATGCACAATTTTTTCATTTGCCTTCTCTCGCTACAAAGAATCTTAATATATCGCAAGTTCAATCTTTTGCACATCGTTTCTTGATCTCAGCCAGCAAACCTGTCTTTCATCTCCATTCCTTCTCTTCGCTCTGTATAGAAATATTTTTCCTTTCACCTGGTTTTCTTTCCATTTTACTCTAGCTTTCTTATTATCTCCCCCACACTCTCTTTCCTGCTTCCTCCGCCACTTTTCCTTTGCTTTTACAAATGTTTCTCAGTCAGAATGAATGGATTCCAGCTTAGAAGGGTCAAGGGTCAAACAAATACTAAACTGTCCCTAAGCCAAAATGCAATGGCTTTACATATGGACAAGCAGAAAACTAGTATGCATGCTTTGATTAAGACTGAAACTCGTTAACAAAATAAGAAAATTATATCACAATGGAATAATAAGTTTTCTAACTTGCAGAGGTATGCACTAAAATCTTTGAGCAATCAATACTTATATTCATACTTTGCATCTCATTTCATAGGCAATCCAGTTGGAAAATTAAACAAGGATTCTAAATAAAAATTTTTAAAATGATAAACATGGATAAATGTGCCTGCAATAAGACAGAGTGTCAAAAAAACGTTTTTTTCCCATGACACCATTTTTTTTTAACGACCATCACTCTGCGGCAATATTTATTGTTTCAAAAAACATTAGAATTGTAATAAAACCTAAACATATGAAACTGAATTTATATGTTTTCTTAGTTCTTGAGAATTGACAACAAAAATAATAAGCTCTATTTATTTATTAGATTATTTATTGGAACAGTTGGCAAAACATCAGCTAATTACAAATTGATTCAGATTCTATAAAATGCTAAATAGGGATTTTCTTATAATTGGTTCACATATTTTAATAATTTTATAAATGTTTATAAATTTACAAATAAAAAATTGTTTTCACATTTATTTGTTTACAATTGGTAAATGATAAATAATGCATTAGTTCTAATTGTATTATTAGTTTTTAGAATGTCATAAATATATAAATATTCTTGTAAATAAACAATCTAATAAATAGTGTTTAATATTTTTGTTGTCAATTCTCAAGAACAAAAAAAAAAGTATAAATTCAATTTCATCATATGTTTTATATCAATTCTAATCCTCTTTTTAAAACAAAGACTACCAAAGACTGAAGCTTGTTAAAAAAGCAGAGTCATGGGGAAAAAAAAAAAAAAAACGTCCTTTTGACACTAAGTTTTATTGTGGACACACTTATCAATATTAAAAAAAAAAATACATAAAAAAATTAAAAGCAGTTTCAGATGAGACAAACTTGCATTCCAAACTTAAGGAGTTCAACCTTCATGGGAAATATCTTAACCACTTCAGCTATCAAAAAATGGTAGGATTGTCATATTCTAGTTTTATTTATTTATTTTACTTTTACAATCACCTCACTCTGAATTCCTGACTAATTGTATTAATAATATTCCTAAATTGTTCTGGTAAAGCATCTACATTACTATTTTTAAAATTAATATTAATATCTATATATAGATTGGAATCTGGGTCCCATCCATAATTAGTTTATAAAAAATTTTAACAATTTCATTTTGTAACTAAAAAGTTGATCAGTTAAGTATCTGTTTAAGAATATCAATTCTCCTGAAAGTGGGGTATTATAATTCTTCCAAATACAATTCCTGCTATTAAAACCATAGCTGGGGGTGGAGATGGATTTCTATATTTCCCAAGGGTATTGGCATATAAGTGAACATAACAAATTCAACTGCAATTCAAACTTGGCTCTCCAATTCAGAGCCTCTATCCATTACATCGACTACACATCCTAGTTCCTTTTCTATAAATACTTTCATGGTAATTGTTCTGATTAACTTTCTTCTACAGTACAGTGAGGTATTATGGTGGTTGTAGTAAGAACGGTTCGTATGAATGTAGTGTTTTGGTGTAAGGAATAATGTTCGTACGATTGGGTCAGTGTTTGCAGCTAGCTAAGTTATAGTTAAGACAGAAGAAGACCGTCCTTTTTTTCCCCAATCCCTCCTTTGGCCTTGTGCCACATTTCTGTACATTATACAGAATAAATATCACTTTCTCCTACAGTACCTAGGATTTATGAATTTAAGCACAGTACTAGATTGGCAGCAAGGTCTCATCAATTTAAAGCTGAATTGGTTAGATGTAACCATAAGATCTTTGCTAACAGTGTTTTTTTCCTTGCACTTCTTGCCTGTGGAACTCTTTTGGCTTCTTGCTTTCCAGCCAACTTTGACCTTCAAAAATTTAAATGCAATGTCAATCATTATCTACTATCTTCTCAGGTACTCTTCTTTTATTCTTCTTGCTTCCTAATAATGTTTCTCTTTTTTCTTATTCTTTCTCAATCAGTAACACCTTATATCTTAGTGGCTTTACTGCCTTACTTGGGGGTGAAATGATTAAAAATAAAAAGTATGGAACATTTTAGACAAAATAAAAGCGTTGTCAGATAAATCTTGTGTCTGAATTGGACAATCCTAATCAGAAAGTTAAGTGATCAATATAAGGCAGATTTCTTTTGGGCCTTTATCAAGTGAGCAGTATTTGCATATTCATTTGGAACGATAAATTTCAACTATTTTTTTCTTTCTAATCTAATCTCTGCTGTTTCAGTAACTGACAAAAATTTATAAATTTTAATAGAGAAAACCAGTTTTTAAATTTAGAGATTGAGACAAATCCTTATCATTTGACCAATAAGAAAAAGATTGGAATTAAATATAACTTTCAACATTACAAGAAAAATCTGAAGTAATTCACAGAACCCATTGTCTGAAACAACCAAGATGAGACTGATAGTCCAAACAATTCATCAAATAATAGAAATGCTTCATCTCAGAATTTTAGAGAAATTGTGCGGAAACTGACAATAAATGACATGGAAATTACTCACCATGGCAACCATTCAAAATTTATGAAAACCTAACTAATGTTGATTAAACAAAACACTTACAAATTAAGCATTTAAAATAAATAAAAACTATCAAATTCTGTTCTCATTTAAATCATGAAAGAAGGTGGAGTTACTCTTTGTATTACAGAAAGGTATCATCCATATAAAAGCATTTTAAGTAAATGAAGTTTGATATCCATAAAACTAAAAGGTTAAGTATAGTGCTTGCAAGAGAGCAAAACTGAAAAGCTGATCTTGTAATCTGTTACTAATTAATTTGGTCTCCAATGAGTGATCGATCGTTATGGCCTTGTGCCAGACGATGCTCACTTTTATAACAACACAAATATGTTATGCATTTGACAGATATAGCATTTTGATCGATTGTTATGGCCTTGTGCCAAACTAGACTAAGTTTTATAACAATACAAAGATATTATGCATTTAATTGATATAGCATTTTGTACAAAATATTTGCCAAGTGTTGATATGAGCAAATCATTAAAATATGTTTAAAATTATTAAAATACAGATCTGTAAAAATTTTGTGCAAACTGAATTTTTTTTTCCTAAATGTATGTATAACATAGAAAAGAAAAAAGAAAAACATGACCAATTATTTTGTTATTAAGGAAAAAAATATCAAATGATACAGACAAAATATTGAACTTTAACAGTTGCTGTGCAAATACCAATTTTTATAAATTATTTATTTCATTTAGAGAAAATTTGCAAGATAAACAAGTAGAGGATTTTTTCTTTTACTTCAAAGTCTGTTTCCTTTTTTTCTTGGGTTTCATAAAAAAAAAATCTTATTAAGATTGCATTAACTGACTTGGCCACTCCTATCTACCACTAAACACAAATACAGCTTTTAATAAATATGCATCAACTTCTAAACTAGGAAACACCCTTAAAACATATAGCCAAGAGACTAATATACCACCCTCCCAACAGTAGTATGCTATTGCATAAAAGAACAAGAGAGAGAGAATAATTTCCAATTTCTACAGCTTGACCAAGGTGCCTAGGTATTTTTGACAGGAAACTACTGCAATAAAGAACTACCAATACACATTAAATACCAAAGTATTTTTCCAGTGATTGCTTAGTAACGTACAATATACCCCATTCTTTGGGGATGTACTTGAGTCTGAGAAAGTTGTATTTAAATTTGAAAAGAGTATGCAATTTTCAAAAGTTCACTTTAATGTCAAGTAATGCTTTATTATTCTTTAGCTTTTTTATAACTTTCTTAAATTCCTTATGACTATTCATTATTGCTTACATTTGAAGGCAGATTTTGTAATGCTCAGATGTATATGTGTCTATGATCTATTTCTGTTGGTATATACAGTTTAGAGTGGCCCAGGTTGGAATGTGCCTCAATGTTATTTTTGAGGTCAAGACATTTATTCCGTGTTGTTTTTGATTATTGGGATTTTTCACCTTTTTTCCACATTTTGACACATAGTCTACACTATTTGGCTTAATTAATTTGGTTTCCAACTTTCCAGAGATATTTGTTTCTCAGAGCATTAAGTAGTTTGTTTTTTCCTTTGTTTAGTATCTTTTCAATACTGACTTAAAAGACTACTTATTACAAAAAACATGGAATAACTGCTTAATTATTTTTTGTGCATTATTATCATCATCATCATTATTATTAATGTCCAGGAATTCACATTTATTCTGTGTAGAACTTAACATGTGAAAAATGCAAGAAAAGATTAGAAATAAAACTAAATTATACAAGCACAATGCAATGAGACCTAGCATTTGAATGACCCAGGATTGTGACCTTGTGCTACACTGGACACCCCAAAACTATAGTAACCTTGTGTGAGCTTTGAAAATTTATAACAAAGATTGCATTAGAGAAGAAGTAAGACAAACTCATAATGCAGGTCAGTGTTGGTGAGTTAGATTCTCACTAAGTGACCCATTGTTGTAGCCTTGTGAGAGACAAAGCTAAGCTTCATCACATCTCCACAGCAGGACATTTCAAAAGATGTTCAGCAAGCTTGCCTAACGAGTCATCGTTATTAAATTTCTTTCTTATTGGGTGCTCAACTAGTATACATCACTTGTGACAAACTCAGTACATAAATCATCTGTGACAAACTCAAAGTGGAATAAAACAAACTTTGGATAAAGATCAAGAGGAAAAAGCAATGAAAAAGAAAAACAATACCAGATCCAGTGCCTTCTCACTCTTTGGAGGAACTCCACCCTGACTGACCCATGTCTTAAGGAGTGTAGCCATGCTTGGCCAAATGCAAGTTGATGAGTCTACTTAACTCATAGTTGGAGATTTTGAATTGTCCTCTTAGACTGGTCACCACCTAAGTCTATAGGACCCAGTTTATCCTGCTATTTAGCCATAGCTGGGGGATTAGAGAAGAGATGGATCCATGCCTTCCCCACATAAGTGAATGCAACAAACTCAACTCTCCAATTTCTCAATCTGAGCTGCTATCCATTACCTCACTGTGCCTCCAATCTCCAATGAAGTAAAAAGAAAACAATAAATTGCTAAAAAAAAAAAATAAAATAAAAAGAAAGAATTCTAGGACTGGCAACTAGGTCCCACTGTTTTACTGTTGAAATAGTTAGATGTAACCACCACTTCTACTCTAACAGTTTCTTTTCTCACACTTCCCACCTCTGGAAATCCCTGCCAATTTCTTCCTTCCCTAATAACTACAATCTTCAAAAATTTAAATGCAATGTCAATTGCTATCTTCTGTCTTCTTGAACTCTGTTCCATTTTTGTCCTTTTCTCAGTCCCCCCCTATTCTCAGTTTTCTCATTCTCTTTCACTGCCTGTAATCCCCTGCATTATAGTGGCATTACCGCATTTCTTGTAATGAAATGATTAAAAAAATAGACATGAACTATACTAGCCAAAGTGAAATTGGCAGTTTAGGCTTCTGAGAAATGTTGTGATATGAGTCAGCTTTGCAAACATGCTTTGTTGCTCACACTTTGAAAAGTAGGATAAACATATGAAAAAAGAAAATTAACATTTAAAAGCTGTGAATTAAAGAACAAAGGCAAAAGAAGGACTCATGGGGATTCAGCATCTGTTTACTTTTTGGATAGAAATTATCTCACATTTCTAAGAGAAATGAACACTTTGATATAAAGAAAACCTAAAATGCAGAAAAAGAAAAAACGAAACATATTTTTATACCATTAAAACATCATAACAAATGTTGGCAAAAGATTATTTTTAGAGATGATATTCAAACTGCCTTATGAATCCCCCCCCCAAAAAAAATTATTCTTAGTTTTTAAAGAACAAAAATATACTGAACCTGCTATTCCAAAAAGAAAAAGTTGATCACCCCACCCCAAAAAAAAAATGTTTATTTTGCACAGTATCAAGTGGTTATTGCAGATTTTACCTTTACTAATCAGAAACCGTTACATTTAAAACCAGGCTTCTATCTTCTGAATGAGTTTGTATTTAACATTTTTTTTAATCAATTCACTTCAAGCAAGGTGATAATGCCACTAAGACACAAGGGGCTACTGAGAATGATAGAGAATGAGAAGACTTTAAAGCGGTGCTTCAGAATATGTGTGCCAGTGCCCCCTTGTTTGCTCTGTTATGTTGAAAGAAGGCACTGGAAGTTTTATTTCATTGGTGGAGGGTGAACATACTCAAGGTGGTGATGAGAATTTATCTGATTTTTTTTTTTTTTTTTTTAATTTTCCAAAATGATTCAATATTGGCTACAAAATGAAATTTCTGAAAGCTATCTAAAGCTGGGGAAACTTTGATAACTTCATTGCTTTTCCAACTTCCTATATGGCTGAATGTGGTTTCAACACCATTACATAGCTTCTTAATAAACAAAGAAACTGTCTGCAAATTACAACAAAACAAGGAGATCTATGATTACTTCTAAGCAGCATGGAACCTAGAGTAAGAGCCTTAGCCAGTAAACACCAAACTCATTCATTGCATTGAAAATATTGAGAGAAACTATCAAATAAATTTTTTTTTTCTAGCATTTTAATCTTTAGTATTTATAATAGAAATGAAAACAATATTAAAATTATTTTTTGCACTAATACCTAAGTGTTATCTTGCTCTGAAAGATAAATTTGACGGGAGAGCATTGACAAAAAAGTTTGTGCCTAAGTGGGGTGCTGGTTGAAAAAAGGTTGGGAAACACTGCTTTAGAGGCAACTGCAAACTAAATCCTGAACAGGAAACAAGGGATAAACCTCTACTCCAATTCAAAAGATCAGGAAGAAATATGAACCAAAATATCTGTTTTTATAGATTTATAATTACTGCTTAAGCCAACTAAGCTACAATGCCTACATTTCTGTTCTTGTGATACTGAAGGCTGCTTGGAGTGACAAGTTTTAGAATCATTATTCAGCCAAACTACTTTTCCTTGGCTTCCTATGACTTCACACTACTTTTCAGCTAAATTGTGTATTTTATAATGAAAGGACATTTGTTTTTTCATTAAAGTGATTCTTCAATATCTTGAACTTCTTAGAATTGCAAATCACAAAATTGAAGTTGTCTTGAATGGCCACTCTTCTAGATTCTTTTACATTAATGCACATGTCCTCCAGGGCTCTATCAGGGCTCCCTATATCTGGACATATGTTGTTCCTAATTTATATAAATTACCTTCCTGATGTCATCAGTTCTCAGCTTGATATCTATTGATGACACAACCTTTTACCCCTGTCTTAATAGTAAGTCTGATTAGTTCAATAAGGTCAAATTGGCAGCTGATCTAAAAAAAAAAAAAATAAAAGACCTACAATTCATTGTTAAATGTGGAAAGGAGTGGCTTATTAATTTTAACTCCTCCAAAATGAAACTGCTCTCTTTTAATTATCCGAGAGAACTCTTTTTACCTTCCATCAAAATGGCTGATTCTAACCTCCAGGAGTGACTCATTATGCCTTCTCAGACTAAAGTTTTCCATGGATATGGGGTGGAAAGAGTATATTGAATCAATTGACAACTCTGCAATTTACATATTTATAAGACTACCATTCAGTCTTGCTTTGAATATTGTTGGCACATGTGGTCTGGTGCTCCTGGATTCAGAACAGCCTTCAACATCTCTCAGCCTAAACAGAATCTACTGGGACAGGGAAAAAGTTGTATTTGGTGAAACTCAAAATCATTTTATTATTATACTTTGCTGGAACCAGGCCAAATGTATTACTGGGCAATGTTACATTGAACAATTGGCTCATTCGAATAAAGCATTGGATGAAAAATATCTTTATTTCTCTGTATGACAACACCTGCCGTCATGTTGAATTTTTATTTAAGAAAAGCCCCCAAATCTGTGGATATGTATATATATATAATCTCTAATAATATGTAAAATTCATCAATAAAAGTGAAAGATAAACAGATTGTTTAAACTCACATTGTTTTTGCTGTTCATTTTGTAGAGTTGCTCCTGTGGGTCATCGGGCTCAGAGCTAGGTGAGGAAGCACTGGAAGACGGGGTTGATGGCAATTCAATATCCTTATTGTTTGTAGAATTATTTGTTGCCAAACCAGTCGGATAATAGAGGCGGAAGAAAGAACCATTCTTATCTTGGCCATTTCTTTCTGTCATGATGTCCAAACAGCCAACGAGGTAAGAGCCTTTACCTTCGGGCAAGTGTTTCACACCTTTCATTTTCTTGTAGTTGCTGCCTTTTAAGCCAGAATCACAATCACACCGAACCTTTGTTTTTGAGAACGATGATGATGAGGAAATCTTTTTGCGATTCATTTTTTTTAAATCTTTAGCTTAGTTTCAGGCTGCTTTTGACAGGATTTTTATGTTGCTCCTTTTTTTATATCACAGAAAAGAGAAAGAAAAGAAACAGGTGACTATTGGACTGTTCAAAAAAAAAAAAAAAAAATGTTTAAAAAAAGATTTTTAAAAAATCAGAAATATAAAAAGAAAAAGTTTATGAATTAAAAAAAAAATATATTGCATTTTATTTCGGTTAAAAAAAAAGTTGCTTTTAATAATGTTTTAGTCTAAAATTTTATACCTGAACTTTTAAATGACCTTTACTGAACTCGAACTCTCCAAAATAAAAGTAATACACACAAAAAACTACTGATAACACTAACAGGGACTGAACCCCACAAACTGGAATTGCATGGAAACTGGAAAGCCTCCGGAACACAGATGGTGCAGAAAAGAATTGATCAGTTCATTAAACATCACGAGATTTTCTTCTATATTTACTGAAGTAATTCAGTTGCTTGATTTTTTTTTTTAATTTAAACCTTGTTTGTGTCAGGTTTATATCGTGAGTGCTTGTGTAGTCCTTATTTTTTGCAGTGGGGCTCGCTGTTGAGTGTTGACACTCCCCATTCCCCAAAAACACGGAAATCGAACTGATCATCACTTTGTTCTGACGTTACATGTTTTTCCCCTCACATATCGAAATAAAACTAAACTAAAGAGTTCATTTTTTTGCTTCAATTTTAAAGTTATATTCCATGGCAACATCTCTCCCTTTTCCCTTATTTTAAAAAAATGGGTTTGATTGTAACGCAATATGCTAGCTAAAAATATAAATTGTTGAAATTGATTTGTTTGTTTATCTTATTTCAAATTCAAAACCTGTAATTCCCTAAAATATAACAAATAAATTATAATACGAAGGAAAAATTATATTTTATTTAATTTACCAACGAGCTACAAAAATCCGACAAAAAATTACGTAAATTTGAAAAATAAGTGAAGTCCAATTTCGTCCTATTCCACTTGTTAAAAAATGTTGGTAGTAAAATTAAAAGTAAAACAAACTGCATTCGTTCAGTGAATAGGTTTTTCGAGTTGATTTTTGTTTTATTTTAAATTTATGTTAAACAAAAAAACAAAAAAAAATACGGACTGTAAAAACTTGGAAAATTCAAACACTTTTTCTGAGACTGAGTAGAAAAAATAACATTTTTTTTTCGTCTTTCGACATAAAAATTGACATAACTACAAACATTTTTTAAATTATCAATCTATTACTATTGTGGGAAAAATGATAAATATTCTAAAAAAAATGTAGATGTCAGACTTTATGCTCTAAAGAAAAGAAAATAAAAAAGTTTGTAAATCTCCCGAAACCGTGACATTTTTCCCGCATCAAAACAGCTGAACAATTTGTGATAGAATCTCTTTTTGCATTGATGTCTCATGTCATTTTTAAGAATGCGTTTTAAAAATCTTTTAATCAAATTAAAAATGCATTTTGAATAATCTGACAGGAAATATATTATATCAGAAGATTTAAAATGAGTTTTTTTCACGTAATTAAAAAAATTACGTCGGGAAATCGACATCAGTTCTGCGTTTAATAAACAAAACTTTATTATTGTTATTTTTTTAACTTGCTACTTAAATAAATAAACGTAGTTTATGCTTATTAAAGTATTTTAATTTTAAATTTATTTTTCATTTGCATTAAAAAAAAAAAAGATAACGCGGCATAAAACACCATTCTTAAGCAGAAATATGTATTAATTTTGACATTTGCATACAGAAAAAAAATCTAGCAATAAATTAAGAAGCTGCATTACAATTCAATTTCAATACGAGAATTTTGCGAAATCCGCAACAAACATTTTAAATTACTTTTTAACTCTCAACAGTTCGTTACAAAATTATCTGAAAAAAAATTAAATATTTTAAATTTTAATTTAAATCATTTTTTATATTTAAAAGAAATAAAATCTGCATTCATTTTCTTCTTTTTAGCACTGTCCCAAAATAGTTGCTGTCAAAAGTGTTTCAAATACATTTAAAAGACAAAACAAAATTAACCAAAAAATAAAGTTTTAACTTTTCGTTTTTGTTAATTTTCTTCTTTTTTTTTTAACTGAAGTGAATGTAATTATCAGGAAAATTGTCATTTAATTCTTATACTTCTTTGTTTTTAAATCACTGACAATGTTGTCTCATTAGGAATCGAAACTAGATAAAAAAGATTCTATTCGGCTTCTTAATGTTTATATAATGTAATTACATACCAGTGGATGTTGTTGCTGCCGTCCTCCTCCTGCCGAGACATCAGCCTTGATCAGTGACTGGCCCTCAAGTGCTATCCTATCACTTGCACTTCTAATTAGGTCCGTGTAAGAAGACTTGTTACGATTGCTTCTGTTGTTGTGATTATAACAGTTGTAGTAATAGTGATAATTCGGGAGTGAGAAAGGAAGGAAGAAAGAATGAAAGAAGGAAACAGAGAAAGAGGGAGTAGTGTCTAAGAGATTAATCTAGAAGTGAGTAGTAGCCGCCATGTTGAATGTGACAATGAATGAAATAATGATGAATGAATTGTTACATATTCTTATTTATTATTTATTTATGTTATTCCTTTTTGGTTCAGTAGAAGGAAAACTAATTTTTAGGAGTTTATATATTAAGAGAAAAAGACCTCCAATACTTTCGAGATAGTTTGGTTTACTTTTTAATTTTATATTTGCAAAAAAAAGTTAAAACAATTTTATTTTTTATGTTTCTTTTTCATTTTTATTTATTTATTTTCATTTTTAACAGCGCGACCAAAAAATAAAAAGAAAGAACAACTTATAGTGATCTTGCTTACCAACCACTTACTCCAGCTGCTTTATTAAAAAAAATATCAGTTTTTAAAACAAATTTCGATATTTACTGGGGAGATGCATGTTCAAAAAGTAGAAAGAACACTTGTTTTTTTTTCTTTTCCTGTCTTAATTTATTTTTGAAAAGTGTTTCTAAATAAGAATATATTGTATTAATTACGTGAATAAATCATAAGACAAAAAGATATTCATTTTTCTACAGTGTTTTTTTTTTTTTTTAAGTTACTGAACTTTGGACTGGATGTTGTCTTTTTTGTGAGTCAGAAATGATACAGCAAAAAATATCACTTTGACTTAATGAATCAGTTGAGTTGAGTAATATTTGCACTGAAAGAAGATTAAAAGGAAAAAAAAACGGTATTTCTGGATGTTGCCGATGAAGAAAAAGAAAAGATTTATAGTAGAACCAGAAGGGTAAGCTCTCAAAAAGATCAACTCAGTGAATCTAGTACAGAAAAAAAAGTAAATAAAAAACAGAAACGACCTGCTATTGACGAAGGAGAGGAAGTTTTGCATTTCTCACCGGCGCCAGTGTTCGAAATTAGACAAATTAGAGAATTAGTTATAATTAATAATATGAAATATGCTGATTTTCAAAGCAGTAAGAAGCCCCTCACATTTTGACTTGCATCACAATACTCTACTGGCCTCATTACCGCACTAGCTAAGCTGAGTAATAATAGACAATCAATTCAAGAAGACTTTGCAATGCATTGAAACACGTGAGTTCTTAGGATTTCAAACTAAATTCTATAGTTTGGCATATTCCGTTCACAATGCTTAGTTAAGATCTTTTTTTTTTTTCATAATATAGCCCCTTTTTATCATTTTATGCCAAGTAAGGCAATAATGCCACTAAGAATCAAGGGAGGCGGGTTACATTAGTTAGGTAGTGAAAAAAATAAGAAGACTTTTAGTAAAGTTTAAGGAACCGCGAAATCAATCCTAAACAATAAATGATAAAAGTAAAAGTAAAACGAAATCTCTACTCCTGTTCAAAAGACGGAAAAGGAATGTGAATCAGGAGTCTTGTTATGTTGAAAACCTGAAACAGAATAAAATAAATTTAGTTATTATTTTTGATGTTGGTATTTTTTACAGTATCTTTTCTTTTCTTTTTTTAGCCTGTTTTTTAAAGAAAAATTGAAATTAACTTTGGCACTGTACAGTACAGTGTACTTATCTTTTCCGACTTTTTTTTGTATGAAACAAAAACAAAACTTTTTTTTACAATAAGATTTCTTTAAAAAGGAAAAGAAAAAAAAACAACGGACATGCATCTTTAATCATAAAGAAGAAAAAAATTCATAAAAAAACTGGCCCACCCGTAAAAAATAGGGAAACAATTTCTTTGGAAATAATCTTTGTAATTATCAACTTTCTTGCTTAGGTTACGAGACGACACTTATCAGAATAGAAAGTAAAACATTGATTGATATCTTAAGGGAGGATCATAAACTAAAAAATTGATTCCTAACTTTTTACACACTATATATTGGGTAATAATTATACACGGACCTCTAGGAAATCCGAAAAAACATTTTTTTTTTTCTTTGAAGTTTTAAATGCTGTTTTTTTAATAGAACCTAAAGCTCGTCCGTATTAAAAGAAAAATAATTTCCATGTGTAAGGCATTTTTAAAATATTGGCATGTTCACATCAAGCAACCGCTATTAGATGAAAAATAAATGTAAAACAACAAAAAATTTCTTTAAAATCCAATATTTGTACAACATATGCGTTTTGAAGGAAATTAGTAAGTTTAAGGGTTCCCGGTTAACTAACTGGACTTTGTAAACTATGCTTACTTAGCATAAAACATAACGAAAATAACGTTTATTTGCCCCTGTGAATGGGGTGCGTTTTTCTATAGAAAAGATCCTGAGAGGATGTGGTATTATGGTGTACGGAGGCTCGATTGGTGACGGACGAGTCTTTATGGTGAATGCGACAATTGTAATGAGTGAATGGGTCGTGAGTCGGATTAGCTAGGTAAGTGATGACCAGCCTCACCCCTCCCCTTTTTTCGGCCTTGTGCCATAATTATGTATTTTCACATAATAAATATCGTGAAGTCATCAGATATTAATTTTCTACTGTAAAACCCGCTTTTAAAAAGCGCGCGAAAAATTAAATCAAAAGTCAAAACAATGAAAGAAATACGGAACACTAGCAGTGCAATAGTCAATAATTTGGTATTTATGTTTAAGAATAAATTATCTTTAAATGTATATATATAACCAGTATCTGTATATATTTCTGAGATTAGGTATTATGTACACTATTTACATTGTTCGGACTATTGTAAAACAATTGAACTATTGAACAAAATTGGTTTCCAACAGTCCCAGTTAAAATTTGAATCCTTTCTTTGTATACCTTGAAGTAGGGCATTATTGTTATTACAAGAACAGTAACTGGGTAATATTTATCCAAAATTTGTTTAGACAATAATTGTCAGGCTACATTTAGAGGTATTGCTTTGGTACCCAGTAACTTGGCCTTGTGATGGCTTTTGCGGCATGTGATAGTAGTCACAGTGGTCTACAATGGTCTGTTCTGCTTACACATGCTTGACATGCATACCAATCTCTTTTGGTGGTGCTTGACGCCTGCTGTTTGAACCTGAATGAGAAGGTTAGCAATAATGGACAAACGCATGAGAAAGAAAATTAAGGACATATTTATTTTGGGCCTCTGCACATAGAGTAACGACTAAATTAGTTTTATTAACTTCATGAAGAGCGGACATATTGGACACATTATTAGAACATATTAAGGCAAAAATGAAAACGTCTTTTTATTGAAAATTATTAAGATTAAATATTCCTGCTGATTGGATACCAATCTAGAATTTAATTGACTTATAATTAACAGAGAAAGATAAAAGTTACACAGCATTTACAACATATATGGTAATAGGGAAATAAATAAATAAATAACATGAAAACCAAAATTTCATCATCTTTAAAAATAGTAAATAAAAAAAGTAAACAAAGCTATAGATTGACCAACCAATCAGAAAGTTTTCACTCAGTATATAAAGCCATGAGCTGATAAGAAGCAAGTGGCCTTTTCAAAATGGATCTATAGATGTGCATATAACCAAATAGAAAATCAACCAATAACAGAGTCACTAAATTAATTTTCTCTATTCTCTGATGCTGCAGTCATCATAACATACCATGAAACTAAATACAACACTTGCATGACTAACTGTAACCCTACACAGCTAAACTGTCCTTGCTACATTGAAAACAAACGTACCTTCCTTCACCACATGGTCAAGTTGTGGGTACTACATTTGAATACATATATATATATATATATATATATATATATATATATATATATATATATAGATATAGATATATATATTTACTTCCATCAAGACTCTTTCTCTGTCTTTCTGTTGTATGTACCAGAACTTTTACATTTGAAGTCTTGGAACTTCAACTTTCATCTTATTCTTTTATTATATTGTGTATATAAAGATTTACCTTGTATTTATCAACATTTTCTTTTAATCATTACACAAGGCCAATATACTCCCAAATCAATTATATTGATATATGGTAGGAATGGTCATTGTCAGAAGGTAAACAGCTCATACTGATACTGATAACCTCCAAACAACCATATATATATCAAATTGTTAATCTGCAAAGTTTCAATTTTTAGGCATTTATAGTTATTAGAAAGTATGTACTATTTAAGTAACAGACTTTAGAAATGAGCCAAGCATTTTTTGTTAAATATTCACATGCATTTTCTTACTTCTATACATGAGGTATAAATAAAGAGATAATGTATCAAGTAGTGAGTCAAGCTTCAAGCAGTTCATGTGATAATACAAGTAGCAGCTGGATGTAACAGACCAAGGTGAAGTTATTAAGAAATTTTTCAGCATTTCATCTATTTCCTGTCACATGACAAGTATTTCATTAGAAGAAAGTGAGCAAAAAAAAACAAATTATAAGTTAACACAACCATTTCTGGAATATAAAAATTTTGAATTTACACTTTATCTCTTTTCTTCTTTTCCTTTTGATTGAGTATGAGTTGAAAAGGCCAAATTTTCACCTCAACCTTTCACAGATCCTTGCTGAGTATCCCATAGTTGTGGTTTTGTACCAGAATTAAGCCACATATGTGTATGGCATCTATTGGTTTTGAAAGGCCATAGATCTGCACCTAAAAAGTTATGCTTCAGCTGCTGATGGTGGTGCAACTTCTGTTATGGCTGTACACCCCTACATGTGAGTGACAATCTCAATTGCAATGAATGCATGTGAAGATACTCTTCCTAAGATTTTGTCATGTTTTCTTTCTGTTGGGCATGCTTCTCTCTGGCTGAAAGCTTCTGTTTCTCTTCTCCTCCTTTCAACCCTCAGTGTAAATTGCATCTCCAACATAAGCGATCATTGGCAATTCCTTCTCGTCTTTTGATGTCCATGTCCATCACCCTTATGTCCCTTTTGCAGACTTCCTGAAAATGAAAATGAGGTCACCCTCTTGCTGATGGTCAGTTCCCTGTACAGAAGCCACATATAGTAAATAACTATTTACTAATGCTCAATAGAGAAAAGGTATTAGATTGTTTCATGATAATCTTTAAAGTAGAAAAAGGTCTTTCTATCTTGAAAATCAACATTCAAAAGAATGTTTTTTACTTGACTAGAGGTTGCATTGAAAGCAGTAGGATTGCATATAATTTTCAAGAGAACTGAATATATGTTATATAGTCAACCAGAAGATCAAATTATTACATTAGAAGGAAAGCTGGAGTAAGTAGGTGCCTTCAAGTACCTTGGTACTTGGATTCAGTTAAGTGGAAAAGACATGTAGATCATAATAGGGAAAGCCTGTTCTGCACTAAACAAAATGGAAAGGGTAAGTAAAATCCCCAAAACGATCAGAAAATATGATTTTTTCAGGCCACAGCTGTTCTACAGTACTGTACTTTAAAAAAGGTGGGTGATAGTATGACGGAACATGTACGAGAATACTTGAGGCTCTGCTTGACGTATCATGGAAAGAACACAAAATAAATAAGGAGCTCTATGGAAAACTACAAAGTCTGACAGAATCACTAAATTAGAAGCCTGTGATTCATTGTGTACATTTGGAGGAGGAAAAAATAGCTGTTAAATAAAGTACCCTTGCAAGAGCTTAAACATAAAAAATGGAAAAGAGGTAAACTGACTAAAACATATGTAGATCAGTTAAGAAATTATACTGGTTTGAGAAGTGAAGAACTAATAAAGATCATGGGAGACTGATTTTTTTATTTGTTTTTTTAATGGCATATCAACTCCTATGGGTCATTTAATTTCAAAATTTAATTTTCTTGGGAGCTTTGAAGTAATAAAAATATGATACATGTTATTCTGCTTTCACAATTGAATACATGGTAGATGATTCTCAACTTTTGTGTGTATACATGTTTGTGTGGACATAATTACTAGAGGTGGTGATATGTGTGTTTTATGTTGTAGTTTTGTTGAAGTTATATTTTTGAATACAGTTTGATGTCTAAGAATTTGGAGGGTATTATATGGATTAATGTCATGAAAGAGTTCTTTCATGTTGGTTGTTTGGTTGAATTGTATGCCTTTAACTAGAGATAAAATGTATTGTTAGTCATTTTACTATAAATAAGTATTGTTGGTAATTTTACTATAAATAGGTATTATTGGTAATTTTTTATATAAAAATCTATTGCTGATATTTTTACTATAAAAAATGTATTTTTGTACTTTCATAGTGTTTTTTGTTTTTGTTTTGGGGTTCACTATTTCCCCATAGCTGGGACTCTAACAAGCGTTACTACCCTGAATCAGGATGGAGCTGGGAACAGCAGCAATTAAGTGAGGGTTCCACACTCCTCAAAACCTCCAATCTCCCGATCAGAAGCCTTGCTGCCAGATGTATTTTAGCCCATCTCATGTAGGAAGAGAGAAGAATTGAAGAAACGAGTTAATGGTGTTTGAGTTCACTCGAAATATAATAATAATAATGATGACGATGATGATGATGATGATGATGATGATGATGATAATAATAATAATGAGAACCAAAAGAAAGATACAGAAAATTTTAGAAAAAAATATTGTTGGAGAATATTGTTTGGAACATGTTTGTTTTTCCAGTCCACAGACAACTGCATTCTCTTTCCACTTTCCAATGCATGGCGTTTGCATGTGCCTTCTAAAATCCCCACCTATGAAGTAAATCAACGATTTCTTTGGTTGTTCCAACTCAGAACAAGTTTGACTAGAGCTTGACCATTATAACCATGCGTAAAACTCACACAGATAAAGTAAGACAAGTTTTATTTGGTCATTCCAACTCTGTGCAAGGCTGACTTAAGCTTGACTATTATAACTACTGATGAAATAAATACTTTGGTTGTTCTAACTCAGCACAAAGCTGAGTTTAGCTCAACCATTTCTAACCATTCATATCACTTTTTACCCTAACTTACTTCTGGACCAAAAAAAGAAAACCGACATACCCAAGAGACATTGGGAACTTTGTTTCCCTACACCACTATAAGAAAAGATTAAACAGTCCATAGTAGAAACCCAAGTTTTTGTTGCTTAACTGTCTATATGTGAAGAAGCACACATCTACAATACACAAACACTCAAACTTTAAAATCTATAGGGCTATACTTAGCATATAATGGAAAAAGTACAAAATAAACTAGGAGCTCTACAAAAAACTACAGTGTGACAAAATCAATTCCTAAGACTATGATTCATTGGGTGCATTTGGAGGAGAAAAGAAGAAAGTAGTTAGTTAATGGTTTTCAAGTTTTGCTTAAAATTGTGGAAAAATAAGTGAAATTACTGCGTGTGTTGGGTTGCAGTCAGACATAGGAGGCAGAGTGTTTACTATGGTCTGTTTTTCAAAGTGAGGCCACTCCAAGCTCTGGTTTTTGTAATCTTTTTACTTGAAGGGGTGGGATGAATCAGTCTACCACTTTGTTACTTAAGGCCTGCGGTCCCCCCCCCCTTCTCATCTTTTTTTTTTTTTTGTGGGAGTAACTTTATGAGAACAGAGTCGTTCTGTGGGCTCTCTTCTTCTCTCATTATTAATTGATCCCTGACTGAAATTTAGGTTGTGAGACTAGGCAATGTTTCGCAACATTTATTGTACTGGACCAGCTTCTGATTTACCCTTTGAGTCAAAAGGAATTTTTGACAAAATAGAACAGAGTGGCCCTAGATATTTATTTACAAAGTTTTAAACTGGGACGAGATCACAACAGAATCGAACAAGCAATGACCCACGAGATTAGTTTGCTAACCATAGCTCTACGTCAAGCGTATCACGATGCTCTGAAAACTCGACATCACCCGGTTAATGAGCAAAAGGAGCGGATGTTTCCTCAGTGGGGAAACTACTGTCAAGTACACCGAAATAAATGTCATAGCCCATCTAATAAAGACGTCAATTTAATAAATATCTGATTCAAGGTAAAGGTTAAAAACAGGTACTTCATTCATATACTGTGTTATACAAGGTAAATTCAGTCGTATAAAAAAAGTACTTATTGGCTTGAGGTAGCTTCTTCATTAATGACACACCGGTGACGCCATTTTGTCCCCAGAACGGCATGGTCGATTTTGTTTTTAACTTACGTCGAAACAAAATTGGCCATGCCTCTGCTAGAATATGAAAACCAAATATTTTTGGATTGCTTCCATGAAGATGGACTACTTATCATGTCCGAGTAAGATAAATAATAATTTTTCACATATAAGATTCATTATTTTGTGTGCATGTGGTTAAAATAAATAATCGGTGATAAAATAATACTCGTTCATTCGTATTTATTTTAAATAAATTCAGTATTCAAATTTCAATTAACTCATCTTTTTTTTTTTTTACAACAAGTAAAGTTTACAAACCTGATGTCTTTAGTTAGAATGGTGAGACTTATCTGTCATAATTTGACGTTTCGATTAAATTGTGAAACATCCTTGCTACAAAAAAAAATATTTTGATTTAAAAAATGTATCAACCTATATCTTTATTTGTTTGCAACGAACTATATCCAGGGAACAACCGGAATCCGAAAAATAAAAAACGTTAACATTTTGGAATTATAATTTCTTTTCCTTACAAAACGACATACGAAAAATATTATTTGTAATAATTAAAAACTTAAAAGTTTAAAAATGTTGAAAAAGCAAGTGCTTTCGCCCTAGTAACATGGACACTATAAATTTGTAAATATTTATTTACTACCACGATACATTAAAAACAAAAAATAACATTAGCCTTTTAAATCCACGATTGGAATCCCATTTGTTATAAAAAGATATGTAGCAAATAAAACTCGAAGCACACACGCTCGGTTATTCACTAAACTAAAGAAAGTTTTAAGTTCACCACTAGACATTTACAGTCTAACACTAGTCTACTCTAAGTCTACTAAAAAAAAAATATATATTTTTTCTAACAGTTACAATTACATTTTTCATTCAGTAAAAAAATTATGTGCAACGATCTGGAATACATTAACTTTTTTAATAAATTAAAAAATTCAATAAATTATTTTTTTTAAAATCAATTGGCTTATGAATGTTTTTTTTACTTTGGATGTCAACAATATTGAATTTCCTTTGTCTCGGACTTACCAAAGCATTATTTATCTCGTTTTAATTAAACCATAACCTCTCGAGTAAGAATAAGATTTATTTGAAAGTAAAACATATGTTCATTTCATGTTGCATATTAAAAAATATAGTAAACTGTAAAAACACATGCGACATCATCAGGCAAGAATGCCGGTTTATGAAAATTATTACATGAATTATTCTCTAATTCTGGGTATCTCCACTAACTTTCTAAAAGAAACCCGAAAAACATATTTTAATATTTTAAAAATACCTTCTTAAATTTTCGTTTTATTTGAAATATAACGGTCTACTAATCCGAATCAAAGAAAGATTAATTTCTGTATAGATAGTATGTAGTGTAACTTTTTTCGTCATTCATGGAGCCATTGTCAAAAAAATGTAAACAACAAATTTTAAAATAATTAATTCTCTTTAAAATCCAATATTTGTCTAAAGATGTGCTTCAAAGGTTATTAGTAAATTTATGGATTAATTTTAACTCAAACGTGATTTTCTAAAAGTAATGCTTATCTTTTGAATCGTAGTCAGTCAACGCGTGATATCAGAATTATTCTCCTTTTTGTAAATCCATACCGAAAATCTAACAGTTGCTAAAAGGAAAAAAATAAAATTCTTTTAAAAAAGGTTCACTCTCGAAAATGGAATTAAACTTTACATTTTTTTTTAATTTTCAAACATATCTTTATTTAAAGTAGTAAACTCTTGTGACAAACAGCAACAGAATTCAAAATTCTACAGAAAAATAACAATGAAAAAGAATTTGTTTAGATTTTTTTCTGTAAATCCTGAAAACATTACACAAGCAGTGCAAGCACTAATTCTGAAAAAAATTATTTTTTGAGTTTTATTGAATTGTTTTATGGCAAGATGTGGGCCAAATTTTCCATATGTTCACACTTGATAGTTTACTGAAATAATATCTTCAGGGATTTCTTTTTATATAACTAAAAATTTGAATGACCCCCCCACACACACACACACAAATTTTAAAGTATACATGTAATATTGAAAAGGTGTGAACTATACTCCCAAAAATTATTTCCCCAAGGTTTTTTTAATAAAATAACCTATTCAGTAAAATAGTAAATTCATTAATAATAATTCCCTGATTTTTGGCAAATATTTTAAAACCATGGGTGTGTTTTGGGTTTTTTTTTTAATTTCATTGTGGAAAAAATATCCATTATGGGGGTACCTAAATTTTTTGAACTAGTATCTTCATCTGATCACTAGTGTGCTCTTCAGTTTTTGCCATAAATAGTCATGATTATAATTTTTTTAAAAATAAAATGAGTATCTTTGTCTTAATTTTGATTGTTGGATTTTTATCCTGTAAGTTTCTGACTTGTAAGTTTATTTTGCTAGCATCAGTAATCTTTAAGAGGGTGTGAAAAAGAGGATTAATATGTATTTTTTTAACCTCATTTTACTCATCCCACCAATTAGTATAACTCATATTTGTACAATCACTAATTGATAAGATAATAATAGTTATTTTTTTGTGCTTCTCTTTTCATGAGCAGTTAATAGTTGGGGATCATCATGACTGAAAGTTTTTTTTTTCTGATTTGAAGTCTGAATTTTGAGGCTGCCAAGGCAACTTGGGACTCACATATAGATACTTGAAGACAAAATCAGTATAAACAGGGTTACCCGATGTGAAGGTATTTCTAATTGGGCTTCATTTGCCAGGTTATGTATTTCTTTTTTTTCACAAAATTTGTCACCATAGCATTCAGCATTTGTTGATGAGATACTCTTATCAAATTAAGTATCATAATGGGTATACAGTGTCTTGTATATTTGTATCTCAAATGGACAGTCCTAGTTGTTGATAGCCAGTCCTCCATGACCCAAGCAATCAACATAGACATCCCCCAAAATTCACTTCTCAGTTCAACCCTTTTTCTACTTTGTATAAATGATCTGTCTAAGAGTATACTCTGATCATTTGTGATTATCTCTACTGATGATACAATGGTATATGGGTGCACCTCCAAAACTCTAGATGACCAGAGATTGGCAGCTGATCTCTCATCTGACCTAACTCTAACATCTCAGTGGGGAGGGGCACTGATTGGTCATAAAAAACAAACTAGTTACAATGCATCATCACCAATCAGACCCAGAAATTTCACCATTCATGATGAAAAGATGTTTCTTCAGAGAGGCCCCATGCCTACTGGGAGTTAAACTCAACCCAGACCACAATTGGAACTCGTACATACAATCTATTGCTAAGGATGCTGGAAAAATGGTTGGCTCCCTGTATCACTTCACTAAGTACCTGACTCATCTCCTGTTATCCTCTACCTTTACAAGAGCCAGATCAGGCCAAAAATGGAGTACTGCTGCCACATATAGGCAGGAGCTGCCCAGTCTTCACTTTCCAGTCTTCACTTTCCAGTCTTGATAGAGTCCAAAAGCATATCCGCAGCCTTTTGAGTGATGAATTATTTTCCACCCTGCAACCCCTTTCTCAGATGAAATGTCGCAAGCCTCTTGCTGCTCTACTGCTATTTCCATGGAAAGTGCTCAAACTACATTCTTTAGTTCCACCAGCTCTAAACTTCACAGCTAAGACTTGCCATGCTAGGTACGTTGTAGCAAACCACCCTCATTCCTTTTGTATTCCATTGGTGAGATAAGTTCCACTTTAGCAGCTTCTTCCAATGAACAGCAGCTTTGTAGAACTGATTTCCAAGAGGATGCTTCCCTGATCAATACACTCTTAACCATGTCTAAGATTAATCATTATCTTCCCCACATATCTGCATAAACTATGCTTCTTACTCTGTAACCTTCTACCTCAAGAGTCTCTCAGGCCTTGTACAGGCTGAACATCATGCCAACTTTGTTGGCATGCTGCTCTCTCAATAATAATAAAATAGTAATGAGTATTTATTTTATTGTACATCTCTATTCATGAGTGGAAATGGTGGTAGAGCTTCATGGCCATTCTTTCAAGTTTTTTTTTTTTTTTCATGCTTGAAAGATGAGGCAGCCAAGGCATATCTGATTACTTGGTTACACCCAAAATCACAGACCATCTGAACAGACAGTGTTACCCTAACTGAAGATATTTGTAACAGTGCCCACTGATAAGATTATGTGCTGCTTTTTGTCAAAACCTATCACCTTTTTGCACACATTTGTCTGTGATGCATCTACCTTGTATACCTTTATCAGACAGCATGTCATGATGGGCATGTTAGGCTTTGTATATTTCTACCTCGTGTCAATTTTTAGCATATTTCTCTCTTACTCAATATTATTATTACAGGGTGTGTAAGGTCATATTCATGTTTATAGAGAAACAGGTACATAATAACAGATAATAACTTTACTATTGAAAAATTTTATAAACATAAAAATGCATTATCTTTTTTATAATTTTATTCAATAAAGCCACCTTCAGCTTCAATAACTGATTCTATGCAAGACCACATCCTCTATATGCTCAATTTTTAATTGCTCTGATTCATATTGGATATTACTATAATTAATTAATTAAAGATAAGTATTTGTATTATGACTTCTGTATATGTTGTATGCTGCTACAATCAGCTCAGCTACCTTCCTCAAGATGAAATAATGGGCTACAGGAAAGACTACAATTTTACCAGCACTTATATCTTTTTACCCAAGTATGGCACAGCATCATTGCTGGTTTAGTGATCTCTGTTTTGTCCCCTTCTCAGTCTTGCAGTGCAAAAGGAAACAAAAAGATGCCAGAACAATATTGAATGTATATGCAATGTTTCTTTGCCTGTGTCTATACAGCCATAAAAGGAATTTTGATTCGTGGATCAATATTTAGTATTAAATTGCCCTGATTCATATTGGACATTACTATGGTGGCTTTCAAAGAATCTTTGGTGTTATGGAGGTGTTCATTGGCCTCACTATCAACAACGCTCCACATGTAGTAGTCCAATGGATTGAGATCTGGGAAATTAGGAGGCCAAATGTTAGGGGTTATGTGATCATGAAAATTTTCAGCCATCCATTCCTGCATTATCTGAGCGTTGTGTGATGGTGCAGAGTCTTGCTGAAACAGCCTTACATTGTATACACTGCCTATCCAGAGCTTAAAAACTATTTCCAGGAACTCAATGTAGGCAGGAGAGTTACTATAAGGCCCTCTGGAAAGTAGTGAGGAGGTATCACATGACCTTCATTGCTGATAACCCCCCAAAACCATGACAGTTGCAGGAAATTATGCATGCATAGCTGTTGGAACTTCAGAAAGATCTACACATAACAATCTGTCAATTTTTTCTGTTAAACTTCTGATCTTGGTCAAAGTGTTTTTCATCAATGAAAAACCAAATCACATCATCTTCTGCTGGATTTTTAAGTTTAAGTGCCTTTTAGATCTGATTAAGTGATTTTCTTTTTTTTCTTTCTTTTTTTTTATGTAAATTGACCTTTCCTCTTCACACCTGATGTCTTTGTGGACAACATTTTATATTGTTCCTTCTTACACAAGTGACCATGAATTTTCTGGGATTTTCATCAATGGTCTGCTGAACTTGCTGGATAAATTTGGATGTTCTGATGACGACAGAGTGTTTGGAATGCTTTTTACACTTTGATACTAGTGATAAGTTTCTATTTTCAGTCTTTAACTCCTTACAAACTTTATAAACAAAAAATCTGGTGACTTTTAAAAATTGAGTTGTCTTTAAATCTCTATGCTCAGCTTTTAAAAAAGCCACAGTTGCAGATATGCCTTTTCATTTCTTGCTGAGTGTTTGCCATATTATTTTCTGGAAAAAATGATGTAAAGTTTAGTAAAATGCAGCAATAACAAAAAAATGGATGTCCTCAAATACCTTACCCACCTTGTATTATTATTATTATTATTATGCATCTATGTTCATGAGTGGGAGAAATGGTGATGTGCCATGATCAGATTTCAAGAGGGTTGTTTTTAAGTTTGAAGGATGGGGCAGCCAAGGTGATTTGGGGGATACATCTGAATATTGAGAACATTCTCAATCAAGGACCATCTGAGTAGACTGTTATCTGACTTGAAGGTTATGTGTTGCTTTTTGTCAAAACCTGTCACCATATTGTGGATATTTAGTTATGATGCATGTACTTGTTCAAATAATTTTGAGAGTATGAACTTGTCAGTATTTACAAATAAATACTAACACATTACTAACAATAAATAACAAATTTATTACTATAAATGTCTTATTTTTGGGATACATGTGTTTAAGTAAACTTCCTTGTTTTTTAATTTTCTTTAAACAGTGTATTTGATATCTAACAGCCTGGGAAATTGAAAGTCTCAAAGGAAATGTCTTTCAACAGGGAATTTTCTTAAGACTTTCAATTCCTCAGGCCAGTAGACATCAAATACTCTTTAAAAAATGTTTACTCAAACACCAGTATCCACAAAACATGTTAAATTGATAGTAATAAGAAATAATGTTGGATTATAAAAATCCATGAATTCCTTAGAATATAATTCTGTGTGGCTCAATAGGCAAAAATCCTCGTTTACTTACATTGCAAGTGTGAATTACCTGAAAATAAAAGTTAAAATCTTTGTTTAAGATTAAACTAAAGAAAATCTTAAAGATTTTCTTTCATTTCCAGGTAAGTCATATTTAAAGACAAGGATTTTTACCTGCACATAATTATCCTGTTTGAGTAAATAAAGATTTTACTGCAATAATTACAGAGATTGATTATAGCTGGTTGAATCTGACAAATAGTAAATGAAGGAAAAAGAAATTACTTTATTAAATACAGTTTTTCCTCAGAATATGTTTGTGGTAGTTTGTTTAGCTAACTTATGTAAAGTTTTCAATAAAGCTTTAGGTTTGAATGTTTTGCATTCATTGTTGTAGCATCAGCATATAAAATGGAATTGGTGTACCAAGTTGAAATTCCAACCAAGTTTGTTGCATTCACTTTTGCATAAATAACCTTGGGGGAAAAGTATGAATGCATTTCTTCTTCCCCAAGATATGGGTTAAACATCAGGGCAGGCTATGCTCTCTATCTTTGTTTAACAACCAGTCTATACTATTTCAAGTTCAATTGGGACTAATTAAAGTCATTTTGGTACTAAGCAAGTTCAAAATGGAATAATCAAATTCCAAATGGGATGTAGCAAATTCAAAATGGAATAGTCAAATTTAAATTGGGACATAGCAAATTCAAAATGAAATAGTCAAATTCAAAATGGAATAAGCAAATTCGATTTGGGACTAAGCAAGTTCAAAATGGATTAGTCAAATTCAATTTGGGACTAAGCAATTATTTTACTAAAAAAGACTTTAAAATTAAATATTTTCATGATAAAATAATAATGTTCAACTAAACTTTACTATTGAAATATTTTATCTTCTAGGAGCAATCAATAAATCAAGAAAATTCATGAAATGTGTATGTTTTTTGGTTGCAACTTTCAATGCTTAAAATCTCTCACTATACCTATCTTTTTTCAAACTCTGTCTTGATATATGCATTCAGTATTTCCTTGCTGCTTTTTCTTAGGGATTTCGAGATTTACCCTGTTGTCCCCCAAATCATTTCATTTTGAATAACTCTCTCTTTTTTAACACTATATACAGTCTATCCACCTCTTTCTTCTCTTCTCTTCTTCCTGATTGTCTTACCAATGAAAGTGCCAGAAACTCTAACTTTGACACAAATTTATCCGTTAAAGAATAGCTTCTTGTAAGGAATTGATAGTAAAATCTATGCAACACTGTGCTCTGATTTTTAATTATCTGATTTACTGCCCAGTTGATGGTGATTGGAAATTGACTTTTTTAATAGTTAAACAGCAGTGATACACAGCCTATTATTATTACAATGTCATTTTGTAGAAAACATCTAACAAAGAACGATTCTGAAATGAAAAGAAGTCAGATATTGGCAGCATTTAATTCAAATGTACAGAAAAGAGAGTTGGAAAAAAGTCAATTTTCAATCACTATTTATGGAAAAAAAAAATGTTCCAATTTGAACTCACCTCGTCCATAATGAATCCGCTTAGTCCCAATTCAAACTTGCTTATTTCATTTTGAATTTGCTACATCCCATTCTGAACTTGGCTATTTCATTATGAACTTGCTTAGTCCCAAAATGACTTTGATTAATCCCAAATTGAACTTGAAATGGTATAGAAGATGGACAATTCTGTATCCAAAACCATTGAGCTCTCAACTCCACTCCATAAAAACTTACTTTCTCAGAAACCATAGCAGCAACACCTAGAGTATTAAGAGCCATGAGCCCCATACTACAGAGAAGAATGAAACAAAGTAAAAAGGAGGAGGATTGTAGTAGTCTGAATTTAATTTATATATTAATTTAATCGTATTGATATAATTTAATAAGTTAATATTAATTTATATAATTTAAGTTATATTATTATTTATAACTTCATTTTCTATAAATATTTTCATGGTAATTGTTCTGTTGAACTTTCTTCTATGGTACCTAGAATTTATGAATTTAAGCAATGGTGGAGTAATGGATAGCAGCTTGGATTGAAGAATCAGAGAGCCGAGTTCAAATTCCAGTCGAATCCATTAAATTCACTTACGTGCTAATACCCTTGGGAAAGGTATGAATCCTCTTCTTCTCCCCCCAGCTATGAATAAATAGCAGGACAGGCCTGTTCTATAACCTTGGATGGCAACTGGTCTACTGCAGAAAGAAATGGCAACCTACTACAAGAAAAAAAAATCTGCCTTGTCAGTCATGTATCGAAAGATACATGATCACCTATGCATGTATCATGCATGGCACATAACTAACTGACTACATTGGCAGAAAGGTCTCATTATATTACAGTTGAAATGGCTCGATGTAACTAAGTTCTATGCTAACATTTTTTCTCTCACACTTCTTGCTTCCCAGTTAACTTTGATCTTCAAAAATTTCAATGCAATTTAAATCATCTGTCTTCCTGTTCTTTTATTGTTTTCTCTCCTTAATAATGTTTTTTTATACTCTCACACTCAAGTAACCCCTTGCATCTTAGTGGCTTTATTGCCTTAAAATAAAGTTATCTTATTCTAAGTTATTACATAATTTAGTTTATATTATTATAGGTTATCATTTAGGATTAATACAAATAAATGTAATTTGTCACTGAGCTGATTGATGTTATATTCAGCTTCATCCAAACTTTTTGGTAATTGTTCAATCCACTCTTCAGGAGGTGTCAGCAATTAACTGCCATTAACTTATTTTTAATAATTTAATATGTATAATATTAAGAAACATATTTTTGGCCATATCAATATATTCCAGGGTATATCATATTTAAAATGATTTTCCCATTTTTGACAGTTTGCTATGTCAAATCTTTGTTTTATGAGAGTTATTAAATCTGAATATTCATTCCTGAATCATTCAAATAGTATTCTAGTTGAAATAAAAGAAAAAGTCCTCACATTCCAAACAGCTTTGAAAACTACCAAGTCAGGCATAGATATGAAGACAGCCAATTAATTATATTGGCTGATACTTTGTATCAAAAAATAAAGATGAAAATACTATTCATGGAATATCGAAAATGTTAATTCATGAAACTTCAATGGATTTCTGAAATTCTGAGAGTAATTATTTTCATTATTTCGTGAATTTATTTGGACTCTTTTCTTAATCTTATTGCTTTTTAATTTTGTTCTGGTCAATTCATTCAGCAAAAGGGCATAAGAAAATCTCAAGAAGATAACGAGTGAAATGTACTTTTTGAGACACCCAAGATGAAAATGACAGACTGAATGTATTGAATAATAAAAAATTTTAATCTCAGAGCTTCAAAAATCTTGTACAATTTATCTAAAGTTATTTTAGATTTTATCTTGTCAAAGCTTTTTTTTTTACCTTTATTTCCAAAAGTTAATTCAAGAGGCTTAATGTCTATTAAACAGATTAACAAAGAAAATTAGCCAAACTTGGACCTTTTGTGCCTGCAAAAAAAAAAAAGTGTGTCAAAAGGATGTTCTTTTCAATTAACACTATGAATATTCTAACTACCTTCACTTCTCAGCAATATTTATTCTTTTTAAAAAGTGATGATTAAAATTGTAATAAAACCTAAATATATAAAAGTGAATTTATACATTTTCTTTGTTCTTGTGAATTTACAAAATGTTTATTGGAATGATTGGCAAAACATTGGTTAATTGCCAATTGATTCAAACTTTATAAAATGGTAAATAATATGGTTGGTTCGCATATTTTAATAATTTAGTAATTTTTTATAAATTTATGAATAAAAAATTGTTTTCATATTTCTTTCTTTATAATTTGGCAAATGATAAATATTGCATGGTATTAGTTTTTAGCTTGTAAATAAGCAGTCTAATAATGTTTAATATTTTATTCTCAAGAACAAAAAATGTATAAAGTCGCTTTCATCATATGTTTAAGTTTTATTACGATTCTGATCATTGCTCTTTAAAGCAATAAACATAGCTGAGGATGGAAAGTAGTTAAAAGGTAGTTAAAATAATAGTTGATCAAAGGAAGAAGAAAAAAGTCCTTTTGACACTCCATTATTTTGCGTGAAGGTCCAAGTTTGCTGAAAATTCATTAGTTTTCTTATTTATAGTGTAAAATTGGTCATTCATTTCCTATCTTGTCTTTTCCCTTAGCAACAATACCATTGTAATCCTTGGCTTACTAATATCACCCAATGTTAGACACTCTAAATAACCTTTTCACTATCTCAACAATCTCAAATATTATACTCAAAAAATTTAATTTTTTTCCCCCCACAGAGGATTGGGCATACAAAGAATTCTGTTGAATTTATTGAAGGTCTATTGTGATGCAAGCAACCTTGTTCTTATTTTGAATACAACACACTTAGAAGAGGTAAGAACATTTTAGAATTAAGGTATTTTTAAAGTTTTTTTTTTATTTGTTCATAAATATGTTTGTTTCTATTTTTTATAATTTCTCTAGAATAATACAAAACTTTATATTGCACTCCCTCTTTAGTCTTTGGTCTTCCTCTCCCTTCACTCTTTTCTTTCTCTGATCTTCTTCACACCCTTTTTCTCCTCCCATGTCTGCTCCCCTATCTTACTTGCTTTTACTAGTTTTCTCCTCTCTGTTCTCAACCTTATCTGCCAACCCTGCAGCTCTACAGATGCTATCTCTATAAACAAAATTTTATATTTTGAGATCTTTTTAAAAATCTTTTTTTAAATTATATTTTAGGATCATTTGATTGAGCGGTTAGAAGCTGATGGAGTCAGACCTGCTCCTAAAATCATCACAAATGAATACCAAGCAGCAGAAAGGTTTTTTTTGTTTATCTTCTTCTTGTTCCTTTATTATTTTTATTATTATTTGATATGATGCCAGTTTAATAATGCTGAATGTCTTTTTATGATAAGAATGGTGTTAGTGGCTAACTTTTTGATTTGTCTTGTTACAGATAATGTTAGTTTCATGCAAACAATATAACATTTTGTGCTGGTCTTACACCTTAACACAGTGGTTTCTGAACTTTTTTCTCTGGGCCACATTTTCGGAATGAAAATTTGCTTATGCTTTACCAAATTTTATGTTATAAAAAGTACATTTAAAAATAAAAAAAATAACAGAGTTGAAAGGAGATAACTGCAAATTCAAAATCAGAACATTATCATTGATAACTCTCTCCTCCAATTTGCAGCCCCTAGTTAATATATTCTTAATACTTGATATAATGCAAAAATATCACAATGTTAAAATCAGTCAATAATTATTTATAGCTATTTATGTTGGGACTCATGCATGCAATTACAAGTAATCCATAATAATATTTTAAATTTTGAAATCATATTTATTTTTGGCATATGAATTTTTTGAAACTGTTTCTAAATCTTTGATTGTCGTTCAGTCATTCTGCCTCACTGCTCTCCACTTCCACCACACCATTTGGGAACCACTGCTTTAAGAAATAAATTTACTAAGCTTAACTTGGTCTGGCATAAGACTACATTCACTGGCCAGTTAATAAATCACACATGAACTAATGCTCTTTCATGCAAATTGTTAATCAGTGAATGATATGGCAGCAATTTAATAGATAACAGACTGTGTAACAAATAAAAAAAATAGCGGAAAATTGGTTTATGGAACACTGCAATGTGTTTTCTGTATTAAAGTGGCCCTCCACAGTTACTCGATCTCAATCCCATAGAGCACCTTTGGGATGTGGTGGGAAGGAAGATTTGAATCCTGGATGGGCATTAAACCAGTCTAGAAGAATTTCAGGATGCCATAATAACTGTAAGGACACAAATTTCGAAAGAGTGCTTCCAGAACAAATCCGTGCTACAAAAGATTGAGGTTGCTCTAAAGGCAAAACGGGAGGTTCATCCCAGTAGTAGAAGAGCATACCTAATAAAGTGACCAGAGAGTGTACGATAATTGAGATATCCAGTGAGGACTGAACTCACTAGCAATGGCTTGTGAGATTTGCTGTAAAGCAGACACCTGGTTAAAGAAATAGAACTTTGAATGTAAAATTAAAAAAAAAACATAGATAAGTACAACCAAAGTTTTGGCTAAACAACCTTTAATTCTCAGAAATGATAATGCAGGAACGATAGCCATTTTTTTTTGTTTTGACAAAACTTTTTTGTCATTACGGTTTTGTTTTTTTATCGTGATCGATGTTGTTTTAAATGGTTGCAATTTTATTTTCCAATCATTTCACCCCAAGTAAGGCAATAAAGCCACTAAGATGCAAGGGGGGTTACTAAGTGTGAAAGGATATGATACCAAGAAAACATTATTAAAGTGAAAGAACAGTAAAAGAATAGAAATTAAGAAGACAAAAAATAACGGTTGACACTGCATTTAAACTTTTAAAAATCAAAGTTGACTGGAAAACAAGAAGCCAGAAGAGAGAATTTGTCAAATAGAATAAGAGTCCAAAGATGTATTAATTTTTATTATTTTCCCCAGAATCTTTATTTATTTAGTCATTGTGGTATTGTTTGAAGAGTTTTAGCTAGGAATTGTCTTCATTTTTTAATAATTTCTTGGTTTTGTTTTTAAATTTTAGTCTCTTTTATGACCTTATGATATTTTTTCATAAACATTATTGTCATCAAGGAAAAAAAATAAAAAATAAAAATAAATGAATATTGAACACCACCGAAAAACATGCAAACGTTATGGATTACCAAAAATATATAAACCAGATATTCCAATGAGACCCATTATATCAGAAATAGGCAATGCCTCACATAAACTAGCGGGCACACTAACCAAAATTTTAACGCCACTTTGTCATACAATTAGCTTCTCACATATAAAAAAAAAAACTGGTGATCTTTTAGATAAAAAACATAGACATCAAAAACAAACATATGACTAGTTTAGAGATAAAATCTTTATACACAAATGTTCCTGTAAAGAAATGTCTAACTTTACTAAAAAAACACTTAAGTAAAACAAAAATAAAATTACCTATTTCTACACATAAAATCTTAAAGATGTGCCATTTAATCACCAATCAACGTTTATTCATCTTTGATAACATTCCCAAATATATTTATTTTCTATATTAAATGCTTTTGTCCAGTTAATTTTCATTGTGTTTTCTTGGCCATAAAACATCAATTTTCTATCTTGTTTTAGGAATAGAGTCTACCTGGAAGGTGGAGTTTTATTCATTACTTCTCGAATTCTGGTTGTGGACTTTCTTACTGATAATATACCAGCACAACATATTTCTGGCATTATTGTCTGCCGAGCTCACAAGTAAGTACATTTACATATAAAATGTGTAAATAAATCCTTTAGGCATTAGAAAAATCAACCAAAAGTTCCGTTGAGTTGTGTAGGAACTGCTAAATCATGTCAGAAGTAAAGATGTGTGTTTGCTAGACTGAGCTGATCATGTAAGATAATAGATTTAAATGATTTTGTTAATTTTTCAAAATCCTGTCTTTTTGAAGAGACTTTTAAGGTGTTCAGGGTTTATATATATTTTTTTCTTCCAGTAACAGATTGTACAAGAGATTTGCATAGACTTATAAAAAGTTTTATTCTAAATCTAAATAACAAAAAAAGAAGTGGGATGTGTATCTTTAATCCTGTTGAGACCTGTTATAGAAGAAGACACTACAGCATTTATCTACATCCACATTAAAATGAGATGTTCTGGTAGTGTACAGGATAGTGGAATCTACGAACCAAGTTCAAATCCAATGCTCATCTGTTGCTTTCACTTTTGTACAAATGCTCTTGGGAAAGCTGTGAATACGTCTCTTCTCTCCTAGTTATGTGTTAAATAGCAGGGTAAACTGGGTTCACTAGCCTTGAGTGGTGATCAATCTAAGAGAAGGAAAACTGAATTCCAAACCATGGAGAAGGTCCTGGGAAACCACTATCTTTCCAAAAAGTGCATGACTATTCACAGATAAGAAGAAAGATCAATGGAAAGTCATGTTCATCTGCATCCTGAATGGGCACAGAATTTTAAGATGTAAAAATGCAATCGGTTTTGACATCATTGAAGGAATGTGAAACAGACTAAAATACAAGTTTATGTTTCTACATGGAACTCAAAAAAAAAGTGACCTCATGAAGATTATGTAGCGTCAATGAGGTTTCTTCAGTTTTTGGCTTCAGATAATACAGATATGTTGTATAGAATTATAGAATTATGTTATCTTAAAAATATTTTGCCTGAATTTCTGCAATGAGTTATTATTATTTACATTATTTACAAGCAGACTATTGTCCTCATCTCTGTTGTTGTTATCACAATGTTTTAGCCATTGTGCCCTCCAGCCTTCATCAGATGTTTGTTGATCCAAGATTACCTTCAGAGAATTTCAAGCTAAACTCTGTATTTAATCTACTTGTCCAGTGATATCTTATATAGTTTTTATTCCGTACTGTTCAGTTATAGGTTGAATTCATTAAGTGCAAGATTATCAAAGGAAGTTATTTGGGGTTTTTTTTTCATAATGTGTTGCCTCAGTGACCAAAAATTTCATTTATTGCTTGTTTTCTAATTCCATTTATTTTCTACTGATACTCATTTCAGAATCATAGAATCCTGTCAAGAAGCATTCATTCTCCGATTGTATCGACAGAAGAACAAAGTGAGTTTGAAACTTTCATGTTAAAATCCTGCGCACATTTTCTTCCCATTTATTATGAGCAAATCATGAAATTCTAATTATAACCTGAATTCATTACAATAAAAGAAACCATTGCAATAAATGTTGTTTAATAAATTTTTGCATTTACATGAAGAGCAAAAATTTGCATCATACTTGAGGACATAGTGTGGAAGATTATGATATACAATTCTCTATATCAGTCTAATTATGGATAGCTGAATGACAAAATGGACAAAAAATCCTACATTATGAGTTACTTCCACCTAAAACCATTATTAGTCTGAAGAAGCCCCTGCTGGAGATGAAACACAGAAGATTTTTTCCATTTAATCATTCAATTACCCATGGCAACACAGGATGTGGCTAAATACCTCCATCTTTTTAAAGGTTGACAAAAAGACCAAGGTAATTGCTATTAAAAATAGGGCTATGGTTTTTATTCATTTTGTTTTTAAAATGACATCCTCCAAATGGTGGCCTCTATTCCGCATACACTGTTGACAATTTCTAGAGCCTGAACATTTTCTGGAGTTCAAATGCTTTGAGGTCTTCCAGGTGGTTTTCTTTTAAGTACTGAACCTGTGGCCCTGAAATTTTCAACCCATAGCAGTATGGATTTTCTATCCAGAACAGCATCATTCCGATGTAATATGAAATGAGCACAAAAAGATCTCTAATGTTGCAAATACAGATTCACCAGTTTTAAAGCCATGATGCTAACTGATGGTATCTGAAAAATCATGTTGTGTTAAACAATCTTTATCCTCTGAATCTGTCTTACATATTTATAAGTCTACCATTCATCCAAGCTTTGAATATTGCTGCCATATATGGTATGGTGCTCCTGCTGTATATTTAGAGTCTTGATAAAATCCAAAGAAGAATCAGAAATATTATTGATCCTGACATCTCAGCTTCAGTCACTTTCCCACTGCCATAATGTAGTTTCCCACTGCCATTTCTATAAATACTTTCATGGTAACTGAGCTCTTCACTATGGTACCTAGACTTTATGAATTTAAATGCAGTACTAGATTGATGGCAAGTTCTCATCAGTTCACAGTTGAATTCACTAGATGTAACGTTCTATTGTTCTTGACCCTTAATAATGTTTCTCTTTTTTCTTAATCTTTCACATTCCGTAACCCCTTGTGTCTTACTGGTTCTATTGCCTTGTATGGGATGATATGATTGTAAGACATTAGGTAGATGAAGACACCATTGCCACCTGTCTGAGTTCACTAGCTCTGCACAGGTGACAGTTTAAAATGAGGAGGTATTTCTGCCACACACTGTAGTATATATGAACAGAAGATGCTTTCTCATTTCAAAGGAGAATATTCACAAAATAACCTTTACAAATTGTTACAGTCAATAAGGTGCAATTTATTTTGTACTTTCTAAAGGTTTTTAGCTTAAGTTGATGAGATTGACCTCTACAACAAAGTCTGTCTCTCCAAAACGAGTAAGAAACTATTTAGGTTTATAGATGTATTTTTAGAGAGACTTCCCCAATATTAATGATAATCCAAAAGCTTTACAGAGAGTTTACAAAATACACAAAAAGAGGGTGCAGATACAGAAATACAGGGTGTGACAGATATACCTCCCACATATACTTCACCCATAATAAGACATTAGTGTCAATGGTGTCTTCATCTAGATAATGTCTTACCATTATGTGAGAGGTATTTCTGTTGTACTCTGTACTTTTGAGATGATCAGCAAACCTCACTGTCATCATTGAAGGTGGTTCAATTGGTAGAAGTATAGGGCATGGCAGAAATATCTCCCCCATATACCTCTGAGAAATAGCTGCTTAATGGTAGGATATTTGTGCTAATGGTGTCTACATCTAGATAATATCTTACCATTATGTGAGGGGTATTTCTGTCACACCCTGTACCATGATGTAGGTGTACATAGAATAAATAAAATAAAAATGGTTCAGAAAACAAATTAACCAAAATAAGCAATTTGGATACTTTGAAAAGAAATGGAAAAATGCTCAGGTGTTGTTGGTACTTAATTTCCAGTAGTTCTGTGGTTTGGATTGAATCAATAAAAAAATTGTCTGGTCACACTGAAATCTTTCAAAATGATTACCTATAGCAATAGGAAAATTTGTATAAGAATATGTAATAGTTTACATTATTGGCCTTGACTTCACATTTTTCATGGGCACTGAAAATACAACAAACAAATCTACCAACAGAAGACAACAATTATGCTTTCCCTCCCAAGGCCAATGTACTAATGATGAGGGGGAGGGCTAGGCTAATGACATAGGTATTTCAAGTTGGGGTAAGAATGATCTTGAGCAGAATATCAACATCCTTGGCCAAGTGTTTCAAGAAATAGGACTCAAGATAATCCTTTCGAAAACAGAAACTATGATTTGGAATTAGAATGAAAGCATTGATGAGCAAACCAATAAAAAAAAATCTAAACTGTCAGCTGTATATAACTACTTTCTTAGATCAGTGGTTAAAAATGGCTTTGTGCAAGTGAATCCTGAGAAATTTGGCAAAGATCATCATCCTTTGAACATTGTGGACTGGTGCTACAGTACCACAAAGAAAGAGCTGTTCTAAATAATAAAAACCCACATGAATTTAGGACTACCAACAGCAGTAACAACTAAAATGGATGGCACTTGTAACTTGGAGAAAATAATTACATAATCAATATAATTAAATAAAATGTTAGGAAGGGAACCCTCCATCAATACTGGTAAGAGCAATAACAGCAACTGAACTTGAAAAACCCATTTTCTTGAAAATTTGTTTTAATAGAAAGATTTTATAAATTACAACTTAAAGCATTTCTACTTGCTCTGTCAGTGAATAGTAAATATTTCCTTATAAGGAAATGGCTAATATTGCTATTACAGGTAGTTTAATATGGCCACTCAGATTTCTTGATTTGACTCCTTTGACTTCCCAGTAGAAACTGTTATACTCTGCTTCAAACTAGATCTCTTTCTGATTTACTCTACCTTAAAACCTATCACATGGATGTGAACACTAAGAAAGCAAAACCAAAAATAAAAAAGTCACCCTCTACACAGGTGCTCCAAGCATCACATCTGGCTCACAAAGTAAATCCCCCTCAAAAAATATATATATATATATATATATAAAATACATAAAATGTTAATGGTCACAGTTAAATCGAACCAGAAAACAGTAGTATTAAAAAGTGCTCAATACACATGTATGTGAAAAAAATAAAATAAAAGTAAGAATAACATGTAGATCTTTTAGTTTTAAAAATCAGGAGTTCAGTTAAATGCACTACCTTGGTTTCAACCTTACAGTATTCTCAGGCAATTTTTATCAAATGACCTCTTAATGTTTTATTTTTTTTTAAAAATGAACAAACAAATTCAATAGGGGGATGTGAAAAAGGAGGAAGAAGAAGAAGAAGTGAGAAGAGAAGAAAACCAAGGGTATTATAAAAGTGTTGGTGGGGAGTTAATTGAAATGTACATTTTTTTTTTATCTGGCCTCATATGTGCTTAAGAGGAATTTCTTAATATGTATACAAGGACTCATGACTTTGGATTTCTGGTTCAAAAGATTCTCTGGATCTGGAAGTGTCATTATTGCTAATTTTTCTTAATTAAAAAAAGTTTTACAAAAATTCCAACACAACACAAACAGGATTGTTTTTAAAATTTCATTTTGTGGGAAAATTTTTCATGTGTTGAAATCTTTAAACATTTTTATTTTTTTAAGTGATCATTTTCTCAGTTTTATCTTTCTAGAAATGTAAAAAATAGGGACTAGAAATTTATTTTAATTACTAGGCGTGAACTTCTGGTTAGTATTACTATT
>OZ038483.1:72829064-73111564 GCA_964036315.1 Acanthosepion esculentum
CCTTTGTACTCACAAAAAAACAGTGTCAAAAGGACGGTTTTCCCTTAACTACCTTCACTCCTCGGCAATGTTTATTGTTTTAAAAAGCGATGATTAGAATTGTAATAAAACTTAAACATATGAAAGTAAATTTATACATTTTCTTTATTCTTGAGAATTGACAACATAAATAATAAACACTATTTATTGATGATATTGTTTATTTACACATTTGTTTATTGAATTGTTGGCAAAACATCAACTAATTGCCAATTGATTTGAACTTTATCAAATGGTAAATAATAAGGATTTCCTTATAATTGCTTCACATATTTTAATGATTTAGTAAATATTTACAAATTTATGAATAAAAAAAATTCATATTTATTTCTTTATAAATTGGTAAATGATAAATATTGCATTGCATTAATTGTATTAGTTTTTAGAATGTTGTAAATATAAAATTATTCTTGTAAATAATCAATCTAATAAAGTCTTAAAATTTTTGTTGTAAATTCTCAAGAATAAAAAATGTATAAATTCACTTTTATCATTTTTTTACATTTTATTACAATTACTAATAATTGGTTTTTGAAACAAACTTTGCTAAGGAGTGAAGATAGTTAAAATAATAGTAGTGTCAAGGGAAAAAACATACTTTTGACACTCCATTTTCTTGCGAGCAAAAAGGTTCAAGTTTGGCATTCTTTCATTAGTTGCATATAGTATGTGCTTTGCCAGCACTATATACAGTTTTTGAATTCAAAGTTTTCCTTCTCTTATGCTACCCATTACACCACCGCACACCCAGTTTAGGTGTATGGGTAGTGTGAAGTATAACAGCTTGGAATAAGAAACCAGAGTTCAAATTCCAGTTGAGTGTGTTACATTCACTTACACAAGAATATCCTTGGGAAAAGTATGAATTCAGCTCTTTGCCTCCTCCCCCAGCTATGGGTGAAATAGTAGAACAGACTGGTCTTTCAGCTTTAATTGGCAGCCAATATAGAAGAAAGACAACTTCCAATTCAAAATCATATCTACCCCTGGCAAAGCACATACTATGCAGCTAAAGAAAGGATCATAAGTTTTACAATGACTTGATGAACCCGAATACAGTCAGCCTCCTATTTTTTATTCATTTTTTTTTTCAGTTGGATCTTGAAGAGGTGTCTGTAGAGAACACAATTGGAAGATCTTTTGATCTGATTGTTAGACAACAACTTGACCCAATATGGCATCAGCTAAACAGCAAAACCAAACAACTTGTATCGGATTTGAAAACATTGCGTACAATTGCCTGGTAAGTAAATAAACTGAAGTAAAGGTAAAGTAAAATGGTACTGTTCAGTTAGTTACAGAAAGTTCTGTCATCCAATCATTTTTGAAACCAACAAAGATTTTATTAAAAAGTTCTTATTGATCTATATTTTTAGCTTGTGTTTCTTTCAATCCACAGTACAGGTACAAATTCTTTAGGTCACCCTTCACTCTTTTGACTATATATTAATCTGGCAAAAATTTGTTCAGAAGGTTTTGTTTTTTTTCTTCAAAAATTAACTATGTATTGCTAACCATTTATAATACAACTGAGTCAGTAGCAGTTTAAGCTGTCTAATCTGACCCCCATGATTGTTATAAATCATGTATCATGATTCTGAGTTTGTTTTGTTAATTTCAGTTTGATTTTTCTTTCCAGCCACCTTACTCAATATGACTGTGTTACATTCTACAGTTTAGTCAATTCCATCAGGTAAAATATTTATAATGAACATTTTTTTTTTAACTTTGTTTTTTAACACATTTAATTTTGGGGGGTTTGGTTCTTATATGCATATCTCTATATACATACATACATACATACATACATACATACACACACACACACACATATATATATATATATATATATATATATATATATATATATATATAGGAGGTAATGATATATAAATTTTTATATACCAAGAACAATATTGTGTAAAAAAATGTTTGTGCTGTGCATTTTGTCCTTTAGGACTTCATCAGACTAAATTTATAAAAAATTGAAATTAAAACTTCTAAGTATCCCTTGGTTGTGTGCATGTATAGTCATACCAACATAACAAATTTAGTCCAATGAAGTCCTGAAGGATGAAAAATATCACACAAAAACTTTTCCTACTTTGTCATACTTTTTTTCCCCTATATATATATATATATATATATATATATAAATAATGTGTGCATACATTTCTTATTACTATAAAGGTTATTTTTATTGAGTTTGGCTGAAGAGGTGGTTTTCTTGACAGAAAAGGGAGATACACATTCAATTATAGGTGGTGGTGGGGTTCACATTTTTCTTTAGTAAAGATTTCTCAATTTATAACCTGTTTAGCATTAATTTCACTGTTTAAAATAAAGCAGATGTCAACTGAAGCACATGTACCCACTAAAAATAATGTTTATAATAATAAGAATTAATTTTGGATTAAAGATTATATACATAGTGTATCTATCTATCTATATATATATATATATATATATATATATATATATATATATTTCTTTAGGTAAATTTGGGGGGGCCGCAGATTCTTAGTCCTCTTAAAATCCTATAATTAAGGTTTTATTCTACTACAGTGGTGAGAATAATAGTTTATAAAGTCATTCTTGTTGGTAGATTTTCTGTGACTGTTCAATGTTGTTATTGGTTTTATTTAGCATAATATCTAGAAAAGTTAATGTGATATTAGTTTCAGTTTCAAAAGTGAAATCTGTTGTGAGTTCAACACCATTAAGTTTATTTATAAGGCCAGGTAAAATTGTGTCGTGGATATATTATTAAAATATCATATATGTATCTAAAATAAGAATTTTGTGATAAAGTATTTTTGAAATGGTACTTTCTAGAAACTCTAATAACAGAAAAGCTAAAACCCTGTTAAGCAGGGAACCCATTGGTAAACCAAATTTTTGTTTATAAAAAAATTGTTATCAAAGGTGAAAAAAAAATTAATTAGTAATTAATTGACAAATGTTTATGATCTTATGTGTGGGTAAACATAATTTAATTTTTGTTTATGTTAAATGTGCTTTTAGTAAATTTAGGCATTTGTTTCCAGATCATTTGTATATAAAGATTTTATATCAAAACTGACCATATATTTGTCTTTTATATGTGTTTTTTAATATTAAAATCTCCATAGTTTTTTTTATGCGTTGTATTACTGCCCCTTGATGATAATCAAAGACAGCAAAATATTGAATTACTGTCCCCTGGCAATAATCATAGGTAGTGAAAGATTTGAAGGCTTCTTCCTCTTTCCTTTTCGGCTTTGTGAGTGACAAAACATCTCTTCTCACGGTTGGCATGTAATTACCTCAGAGACACATACTGAAAGTTACTTTTAACTACTTTAACTTCATTTCTCATTTTCCTTTTTGTAACATATCTGTTTTATATATTTATTAATGCTTGTTTGTTTAAATTCCATATTCTTGTAGTTTATTTTTGTCCAGACTCACATGAGTTTATCAATATTGTTTGCAGGACAAATGTAGCAAGATCCCATAAATATTTATTAAAAAAAAATGTCCACACCTTACAACAAAAGTGGTGAGTCCCACAACAAAATGGTGGCTGAACAACATGATATTCTGGATATATGTTAAAAAAAAAAAAGAAGACCCTTTTGAAAAAGGACATTACACTTGTCCCAGACATTTGTTTTTTTTTTTTGTTTATTTCAAAGCAACCTTCAGTATGTGTCTCTGAAGTACTTACCTGCCAACAGAGTGAGAAGAGACAAAGTAAGGAAGAAGCTTTCAAATCTTGCGCCATCTGTGATTATTGTCAGCGGACAATAATCCAACATAGACGAGGAGTTAATTGTGCCAAGTATATCCTCTCTATTACTATATATGTATTTTATATGTGTTTTCTTTCATCTCTTGTTACTTTTTATCACATTTTTTACTGATCTTTTCTTTAGATATTAAACAGTGTTCATAATGAAAGTAATTCATTTCAGAATCTCCAATGACAAACAACTTGAGGTTATTACTTATATTATTTCTTATTAACTCTTTAGACTCACCACACAATGTGTTGCTGCTGTGTTTTCTGTAGTAAGTAGGTTATGATATGGTGGAGTTGTTAGCATGCCCACCCAACTGGTTTTGAACTCGGTTTTTCTTCTCTTATACTGGTAAGCAACCAAGACTAGAGATCTCATTCAGTCTTGCTATTTGACTCATAGCTGGTGGGTGATGAGATTGATTCATACTTTTCTCAAGGGTATTTGTGTGAAAGGGAATATAATGGCTATGACTGGAGTTCTCTCAGCACACCACTAACTACTATGCTACATCTATTATTATTATTAATTGGTATTGAAAAAATACAGTGTGAAATAGTCAGATGTATGTGATGGTTGCAAATAAACTACTGATCAGAATCTTGCTTGATCCTGACATTTGTTGTAATCTATCAATGTTCATGAAAACCAAGCGATATGTTAGGAGATGTAAGTTTAAGTTGGCTTATGACCACATCATGTTGAAACATCAGTTTCCATACAATCACCAAAGTTAAGCAATGTCAAACCTGGTCAGTACCAAGATGGGTGACCACTTGGAAATACCAGGTGCTGTAAGCTTGGATGGGCTGTAATAGATAATGGCTTGGAATTGTTAATCAGTGAGCTGAGTTTCAATTCCAGTTGGGTTTATTATATTCATTTATGTGCAAATACCCTAAGGAAAGGTGTGTATCCACTTTTCTCCCCCCCCCCCCAGCTATATAAGAGTCATATCACTAAACCATTATTATCTAAACAAAAAATAAAATAAAAAAATTCTGACAATCTAAAAATATTTTCTGGCTTTAAATAATTTGGAAAGAATTGATAAGCTGTAAAAAATGAATCAGTCTTGTCTTAATAATTTTATTCTAAATTCACAGAATTGCTGAAGAATTGTTTGTCTAAAAAAAAAATAAGAAAAAATAAATGAAAAGGAAAATTGTTAATCTAATCTCTAAATATTTTCAAACTTTTTTTTTCCCTCTTGTATGATCCACAAAAAAGATCTAGTGAAAAAGCATTTAGCTCAAACTCCGGTTGGCTTTTTCTCGATTCTGCTGACAGTCTAATTGTGGTAAGTGTCTTTTTTTTCTGTTATTATTAGTATTCTTTTTTCATTTATTTTCCTTCATTCTTTCACATATGCACTGCATGCAAAAAAAATTTAATTCCCTCATTTTCAGGACTTTCCCTGGGTAATTAATTATAACCTACACTTGCATTTATATTTTCCTCCTCACCCTACGTATATATAATTCTATCAATAAAAACATTATCTATCTATAAGACAAAATTTGTTAAACAGATTTTTTCCATTTTGTCATTCAGTTGCCTAACCTTGTTCTGATGTATAGAAATTTAATTATTATATTCTCACCCCCCCCACTGACACACATACAAAAGACAAACTAATAAAATTGATCAATTTTGCTGATTTCATAATTTTGAATAATCGAATAACCAAACAAACATGTGTAAAATAAAGTAGCATATGTAAGAATAAAGGCAGTATCTGCCAACAATTTGTCATCTTTTACTTCCTAATTGTGTCATTTTTCTTTTCTATTTCAGAATTCTAGATTGAGATTATATAAGGTGCATGAAAAGACTGTCAAAAAGCTATCTACAAAAAGTGAACAAAAGAACAAAACTGATGGTAATAAAAAGTATTTTCTCTTATAATTTTTGTGCATTTAAATTAAGTAAAACCATTTTAACGTACCTAGTTACCTCCCTTTGACATTTTTAAAAAACATTTTCAGTTAATACTGTGTTTCAATTTGACTTATTGAATAGAAAATTTTCGGTCCATCATTAAAAGAAATACGTGCAGGAAATGGAATTTGAGAGCAAAGTTCAAATTCCAGGCTAGAATGTTGCATTTACTTTTACACAGATGTACCTGTAAAAGACATGAATCTGTATTTTCTCCTCACCAACAACTATGGATTAATTAGCCAGGTAGATTAGGCTCCCTAACCTTTGATAACAAAGAAGAAAAAATTGAAATCATGGGGAAGGCAATGATAAATCACTCTGTTATCTTTCCCAAGAATGGCTGGCAATTCACAAATAATAAAAGTAGTGGCGGAAGAGCCAGGGTGTCGGCTTGCCTGACAGCAAGTGGGTCTCCTATATCAAATAAAAATGCAATAAAGAAACAAACACTAACAACTGTTTTAGTAATATAAAAAAAATAAGAACTTTATAAAGTCATCTGCACACTATCAGTTACTCAAATCCAGTATGAACGGACATTTGCTCTCTGGGGAGGATTTGGGATCATACCTGTTGTTATCCATTGAAAAAAAATTGTTAAATGAATTGGATGCAGAAGCAGTTATTGCTAGATTTGCACAATCATCTAGTGAATGCAAACGATTGCTCTTAGTATAGTTTGTTCATTTGTTGGTGGAAATTGATGCTGCACATTGGGGTACTCATCGACATTTCCTTCTGTGTGAAATGAGTTCTATTTTTGACCAGAAGAGATGTCTGCAGCCATTGCATGGCAGGGTAGAAGGGTTCAGAGGATGGACAGCTCTAAGAAGAAATGTCTTTGAGCATGAAAGCCTTAGCTGCAAATTGTTTGAGGTGGTTTATGGCTTGTCACTCCATGCTACACACACTTTGGCTGATACCATCTGCAGCAGTAATATAGTGAACTGCATGCAAAGCTCTATTGTGTTTTTGAACTATTTGTTAATGTGTAAATTGTGCAATAAACTATTTAAAAATATCAATCAATTGCTTAAAATTAAAAAAATAAATAGAAAATTCAATTATAACATTCTGTATTTACATTTGTTACCAGTAACATATACAATAAGTGTACACTGTAATTACTAAGAAATAGACATTTTTTCCACAAAAATTTTAATTGTACCCTTTTTTTCCACGTCTATTTTTTTTTTTTTTTTTTAAATTTTATTCATTATGAAAATTAGTTGTGTACTTGTGGGTGGATCCCCTTTGTCTCCTGGCAATTCAGTCTACCACTGAATAAAGGAATTTGTGGTAGTTATAATTGCCTGTCGACATGTCGATAAAAAAAAAATTATGAAAAAGGAAAACCAAAAAAGAAGTACTGTTTGTAGAAAATGTCAAATTTTATTATACAAATTAAGTGCAAAATAAATATCTGTCTATATTTCTGAGATGATGTATTGTAACTATTTGCACTATTACATCTTTTAGTCCACAAGGGTAGATATCTTAGTATCAGGCATGGCAAGTGAAATTAAAACAATCTACCCCTGTGGACTAAATAAAGGGTTCCGTTCGAAATTCTAATATATATTACCTGAAGAAGGTTGGAGCATACAATGGCCAAAACGTGAATATGGCCAATAAAGATGAGGACAACAGTCCAAACAATGTAAATAGTGTAATATTATAATACTTCATCTCAGAAATATAGATAGATATTTATTTTGCACTTAATTTGTATAATAAAATTTGACATTTTCTACACAAGTTCTCAGTATTTTTTAATAAGGATAGATATAGGCTGAAACTCACATTGTATATTTATCATATAAATATAAGTATAGGCACCTCCATGAAAATGCTAAAAAATCAACATACTGTGATGAAAACATGCTCCAAACATAATGAAACCAGTTTTATCATCAAAATTGTTATGTTATTATTAAGTGGAAGGTTCATAGTATTTTGTAAATATTTAATTAAATTTTTTACCCCTTTTTAGAACATTCGAAATTTTGATTAAAAAATTTGTTTTTCTTGTGTCAGAAGTTGTACTATTTGCATAGCAAATTTTAGCCTCTTTTTTGCAGTGACAGACATCAATTTGGAAATTCTTGCAAAATTCACAAATGAATTAAATTATTTTTTAAATATTTTTTATTAGAAAATCGTTTTTTTTGGGGGGGGTTACATGTTTCAGCCCTTTAATTTTATGAAAACTTGAAAAATTCAATGTGATAATTTTTAGTCACCATATTAGTTAAAAGCAGAATTCTTTTTACTTTTGCAAAATCAGACCCAGTCTTACCAAAAATTTGTTTTGAAAAATAAAAAAACGCAATAAAGCTAAGACATTATTTAGTTGGAGAAGCTTTTAATTGTTTTTATGAGTAATACATATTAAAGACAATAATTTCTAAAGAAAAAAATTTTTGACGAAAAATGAATTTTTACAAGATTTGTATTCACTTTTTTACAATTTTAAATTGAATAATTTATAAAGTTTTTAAATCTTTTAAAATTCATTTTCAATGTGATAATTCTTAGGAAATATTGTTATTAAGTAAAACTGTATTTACTAATCATATATTGTAAAGCTTATTACAATCTGATAACTGAATATTTTTAAAAGAATTTCAATTTGTTTTTGTATGTGTGATTATGTGCAGAATTTCTGAAGTCTGAATGTACAAACCAATAAATCTATCATTAAAAGGTCATGTGTTTTAAGGTTTGTCCCCCTTATAAACTTTATCATCTGCTCCACCATACTTAACTATGAACACATTCAGCAGTCAATAAATCTATTAACACATCAAAAAACAAGACCTTGTAGTTAAGAAATGTTTGTATACAACATTCTATGCTGTAAGTAATATTTGTTTCAAATCAGATTAATTTAACTTTAAATTTGCTAATTTTTTTTAAATAACATTTCAGAAATATTTTATTTTTGCAAGATTTTTAAAACTGAGAATTAACTTTTGTTTACAAATGTGTCAAAAATGGCCATTTTGATCAATTTTACTGAAAAAATATTTCTGTTTGAAATACACCACAGAGTATTTTGTGTAACAGAGAATCAGGTCAGCCTCATAAAAGACTCTGAGTTGGTTATATGTGGTGCTGTAAGCACCAGCAGTTGTGTCCTCTTCCACAATAGTCTGTTGAGAAAAGACCTTCTACTTAGTGTAGGTGGCACAGGGCTATTTGCATATGAATGATACTGGGCAGGTATTAGCCAATAGTCAGCGTGGGTCTGGGACTGGGAGGGCTATATAACACCAGGTTTTTTCTCCATCGAGAGAGGCTCTTTCAATGTGCAAAAACCAGACAAGGCGAATACATTTTGCTTACTGGAAATAGTAAATTTTAAATCCTTTAGTTTTCAATTAAAGCTAAGATGAAAACCTCAAGAAAGCTTTAAAAATTCATTTTAAACGTTATGTATACTGAATTAGTGGAAGTACCTATATAAGTATACATCAAAAATTTTGCCTACATTGGTTGGCTAATATCAATTTTGAAAAAATTAAGTTGTACAATAAAATCTGATATCATGCAAATAATGGTAATATTTCAAGCCTTTTCTTATGTTTTCTTTTTTATGCATACTTTAATAAAGTATTTGCTATTTGCTTAGCAGGACAGTGTAAATTATATGGATTTATTAATAAATTTTGTAATGCTGCACTCTATACTTTTCAACCCATGACCATTCCCAGATGGTTATATAAGAAAAGAGACAAAAGCTTTCTTAAAAATACTGCAATGTCCTCAACAGATCATTAAGTCTTGAAACATGATTTAACCCCTCAACTGCTTTTATCTAAGATGGTTCCTTCCACTCTCTCTGTTGGACTCTTTTTTTGTCTCTAACCCCCCCCCCCTCACTCTGTTTTACTCTCTATGTCCCTATAAATTATTCTCATTCTGCTGTCCATATCTAGGGATATTTAGCAGCACTAAATAAGAACTCAATGAGATATCTTGAGACAGGAGCAATGGAACAAGGACACTCTACTCCTGTAGATTAAATAAAGGGTTCAATTTGAAATTCCTTGTAATTTATTCAGATTGACTGAGGAAGACTGGAGGACACAGCAGCCAAAATGTTGTGATAACAATAACAAAGATGAGGACAATAGTCCAAATGTAAATAATTTGCTTATAGGTAAATTATAAAAATGACAGTTTTGTCTTCTTTGGAAAATTTGAACCAATCATTTTGGCCTAATTCTATTTACTGCTTCAGATGTTTTACCTTGCCTGGAAGAGCCTCCAAAATGGACAGCTCTTTCAGAGATTCTAGCAGAGATCAAGGAAGAAAACAGCAAGCCTGATCCTGAATTTGGAACTGGACGTGTACTTATTGTGGCAGAGGATGACCGAACATGTAACCAACTAAAAGAGGTGACTCCTTTCCCTTTCCTTTCCAACAAAATGATTGAATGCTTTCAGCTGTTAGTACAGCTGGAACAGAAAATAGAAAAACTGTCTGGGGAAAATTTGATGAAAATCATTCTGAATATTTTTTTTTTTTTTTTTTTTTTTTTTTTTTAAGATATCTTCCAGTTTCTGTATTTAGGAACACTTGAATGTATAGATTTGAAAGTGAATGATGACTTATTTTAAATTTTTGTTAGTCACAAGAGAATTGTATTAGTTACAATTTTCCTTTTTTCTTTCTTTTTAAAGGTTCTATATATTTTGTTTCTTCAACATGCATGAAATTTCAGATACATAAATTCATATATATCTAAGTTGTCAAGAAATGTTATTTTTAAATAAAATAACGTTTAAAAGATGATTCATATACAGATTTTTTTCATAAGTCACAAACAAGCTTTGTCTGTTCTCTACATATTTTCTTTATTCATTTACAGATCTTCAAGCATTTTGTAAGTTTCAGCATTAATCGCTTTCATGACAAGGCACTGAAGACCATAGAAATATTGACTTTTGATGCAGGGGTATAAATTGTACAAGTTGATACTTTAATTAAACCATACCTTACAGAATAAGTTTTAGCAATTTAAAAAACAAAAGTTGATAAATAATAATTCAAAAGATTTAGCTGGGATAATTTAAATCTGTCATTTCAAATGTTTCTATGCAGTGTACAGTGTTATATCTGCTTTATAAATGTCAATATTAAATTCAAAAAATTATAAAATACAACATTTTTTTTAAATTTTTTTTTTTATTAAAGATTTATTTTTCTTTCCAGTTTTTATGTGAAGGAGCACAAAATGTCTTAGCAAGTCTGTTTAACAAACATTTGGTGGCTAAAGGGGAAAAATACATTGAAATAGAGGTAAGAAAAACATTTTCTTTCATTTATTATTTTTTTTTTTAATGTAGTAATTTTTTTTATTTTGTTGAGCTAGCTCAGGCATTTATCAGTCTATGCCAGTCTTGCATCAAGCTGACATTCTGTGTGATAACATAGCTGGTCAATGTAGGTGGTTTCTTGGCAACCAACTTGTCTTGCTTCATGACTAGGTGTTAGGACATGGACATTCATGGCTCTCCAAGACTTTCTATCCCCTGTGACCGTTAGAAGTTTTTCTACTTTGGTCAAGGCTCCCACTCCCATTTCACCATCAATTCACACAAGCTCATCAGGTAGGTAGCTTGCCATCTCCCAATATTTCTTTTGCCCTCAATATGCCCTGTGAGGATTAAGTTTTCCAATCCATCCATCCATCCTCATTTTGTCCAATGAATTTCAGCTATCTCTTCCAGATTCTGAGTATAAGTGTTCTTTTTGTTACCATTTTCTTAAAGACTTCCTCATTGCTTATTCACTCTGTCTATGTAGTTCTCAATATCCTTCTGTAGAACCACATTTCTGTTGCCTTCAGTGGGGAGATTTTCCAGCATTCTCTGCCATGTAAGAGGGTGGATATCAAATAGCAATCATTCACTCTTTTCTTTGTTTCTAATGAAAGTTTTCTGTTGCTCAGCACTTTGATTAGCTTTTGGAAGGCATCTTCCACTAGTCCAATGCATGTTCAGATCTCGGTGTCACATTTTCCATCCACTGTTAAGAGACTTCCAAGATCTTTCAATACATACGGGAACATTCTTTCTCGAAGTTCCCAATAGAAAGAGCAAAACACTTGTGAAAAATAATATTAAGTAAATGACATTTCCTAAGGCTCTTTCACCACCCTCGTTCTGCCATCTGTTCACACAAGCTCCGCAGTTAAGTGGCTTGCTGACTTCCCCCATTTCTCTTGCCCTTAATATGCTCTGTGATGATTAAATTTTTCAAGTCCTCCTTATGGGTCCAAGGAAGTTCAGTTATCTGATCCTGAGAATATGTTCTCTCTCTTTTTTTTTTTTCTTGTGGTTGGTGATTAGTCCTTTTTTCTTGCTTTTTTTTTATTACTCTGTCTTAGAGGTCAGCCATCAACACAGTGTCATCTGTGTATCTTATATACACAGATGACAATCATATACAATCATAGATCCTGGTAGGGTCTCTAGCTTCCTTAGGATAGCCCTCTATAAAGGTTGAATAAATCTGGGGTGGACACAGCCTTGTCTTATGCCACTTTCTATTTTTTTTTTATAGCTACCCAATTCATTTTCTATCCATATGCAGGTAATTTGTTCTCCATATAAGTTCTGAATTATTCTAACACCTTTCCAAATAGATATATTTTTCCTCAAAGTTCAAACAGATCCTTGTGCCATACATTGTCAGATGCTTTTGTGTAATCTATAAAAAAATAAGTGCACATCCTTCTGCATTTATATTGTTCTCTCTGATACCATTCCATTCTATAATTCCTAATTACCATTAGTAGAGATTGTTGCCTGAATTTACACTGAAATAAAATGGTGTGAAAAGACAAGAGCACTCCATGTTAAGTATGCATTTTTTTAATGCTATATGTCCCTTCATGAAAGTAAAATTTTATTAGAAACAAAGAAAAGAGCACAGAACTGTTATCAGCCTTCTTCTATGGCAGTGAATGCTGGAGAAAAGAAGAGAAATGTGGTTCTCCAGAAGGATACTGAGAATAACGTGTACTGAACATGTGAGCAATGATGAACTTTTTGAGAAACTGGAAACAAAAAGGACACTTATACTTTGCATCAGAAAAAGATAGGTGAAATTTCTAGGACATATAATGAAGAAAGAGGGCTTATAAAAATTTAACCCACATGACATATAAAAGGCAAGAGGGACATAGAAAAAACATAACCTATCTGAAAAGCTTGTGTAAATGGTCGGTTGAACAGTTTAGGAGAGATAGCAAAATTTACTGAGAGCTACAAAGGACAGGAAATTGTCAAGATCCATGATTGCCAACATTCTGAAGGAACATGTCACATAATAATAATAATAATATGTCTTTTTATGACATTGTTGATCACAGCTCTCTACAGATTTTGTTTCTTTATTTGTTATAGCGATTTGGATTCCTGTTGCCGCCTTCTCCTATGTGCCACATCCCTTCAGGGTTAGGCGATCATGGCTTGCCACATTTTCCTGTCCTTTGTAGCTCTTAATAAATTTTGACTTTTTGTTATCTCTCCTAAACCTTGCTCCACCATCCATTTACTCAAGTATGCTAGGTGGGCTGTGTGCTGTTTTCCTCTGTCCCTCTTGCCTTCAATCTGTCCTGTATCAAATTTTCCAAGCCTTCTTTCCCCATTATGCGCCCTAAAAATTTCAACTATCTCTTAATGATGTTAAGTATAAGCATCCTTTTTATTTCCATTTTCTCTAAAACTTCATTATTGCTCACATGTTCAGTCCATGGTATTGTCAGCAACCTTCTGCAGAACCACATTTCTGTTGCTTCAAGTCTCTTCTTCATCTGTGAGGAGATTGTCTAGCATTCACTGCCATATAAGAGGACTGATATTACATAACAAGCCAGTATTTTCTTTGTTTATAATGAAATTTTTTAGTTTCATAATAATTTGGTTAGATTTTGGAAAGTGTCTTTCACTATCTGTTGCAGCATACCTACGGACGATAATGGGTATACCCCGATTCACATAAATACAGTAGTAAATACTATATGTTGGTCTACAGTTGGAGATTCGTTGTGGAATTCACTTGCCTCACTTCTAGCAGTTGATTACTACTTCTACGCGCCGTTGACGAATCTTATATGTGTTGTTCTTGTCCTAAGTATTATCGTTCGTTACCATCCTTCGTTTGATTATTCTATTCAGTAACCTTCCCTAGGTTACAACACTATCCCAATGCACCTTCAGATTTCAGTGTCACACTTTCTGTTCTGTTAAAACACTTCCCAGATATTTAAATTGTTGCACTTGTTTGATTTTGTTAACTCCAATTTGTAATTTGCATGTTGGGCTGCTCCTTTTGCTAACAACCATGCATTCTGTCTTCTTGCAATTGATGTTTAGTCCTTTCTTCTTGCTTTCCTTCGATGCCATCTATAGAAGTTCTTGTAGTTTCCAATTTGGAATTCAGTGTTGTCTTTCTCCTAGACTGTATGCCATCCAACATTAGAGAGCCCAGTCTACCCTGCGATTTAACCTATAGCTGGAGGTAGAAGAAATGTATTCATACCTTTCCTAAAGATATTAGTACAAAAGTGAGTGCAGCATACTCAGCTGAAATTTGAACCCAGGTCACCAATTCCTCTTTCCACATCAATAGCATACCACAAATACACAAATATGAGACAGTGTTAATAGGAGACTTTAAATACTAAGTTGTCGATGTTACCAAGTAACTTATCACATGCATGTTATAAGCAAGTATGAATGCTGATGAAGGAAAGAAAATGTCTCCTACTTGAATGTCACAATGTTTAAACCAAAATAGCCATGTGGAGCTAGTATCTCTCAAGCAGTGAGCGATAAGCAAAAGGAAGGGATGTCTGTTTGAACTACCTTCTCTTTGGGAACTAAATGTTACTGACTTTATTTTCCTACTCATATGAGGTTGTCACTTTTCATTTTACATGTAAGGATATCTTACATATTTATAAGTCTACCATTCATCCTTGCTTTAAATATTACTGCTGCATCTGGTCTGGTGCTCCTGCTATATATTTAGAGATTCTTGATAAAATCCAAAGAAGAATCTGTAATGTTAGTGATCCTGACCTGGCATTTCAGCTTCAGTCCCTTTCCCACTGCCGTAATGTAGTTTCCCTGAGCCTTTTCTATAAATGCTTTCATGGTAATTGTTCTGATGATACCTAGAATTTATGAATTTAAATGCAGTACTAAATTAATGGCAAGGTTTCATCATTTTACAGTTGAAATGGGTAGATGTAACTGTAATTTCTTTGTTAACAGTTTCTACTGTCACACTTCTCGCTTGTGGAAATTTAAATTTAAATGAAAATTTAAATACAATGTCAATCATTATTTTCTTTCTTCTTAATTCTTGTTCATTTATTGTTATCTCACCTTAATAGTGTTTTTTTTCTTGTATCCTCTGACCACCCACCCCCTTTGTCTTAGTGGCTTTATTGTCTTGCTTGGGGTTGAAATGATTAAAAATTATTATTTTTGCATATCTTCAAAAGCAATCTGGATTGGTTGAACATTAAGATTTTCATTATTTAAATGGCTTGTTCATTAATGGAAAGCTGCCAGGTACTGATTTCATTGGAGTTTGACTATGTGAGAAATTCATTTGATTAAGACAAAAATTTAAAAAAATTTGTTTACTGCAGCCAAACCAAATAGTTGTTATTTTAGTCAGGGCCAAATGGCCCAGGCTGAAGATAAATATACCTCCTCCAGCAGCTTACAAGCACATAGTGCCATTTCCCTATGGGAATATATCTTTCCCAAATATAGAAAGAAACTCTGGCACACAGTCTGCAATTTGGAAAAATGCAAGACTCACTGTTCCCCTTTAAAAATGTGTCTTTGCCTGGGACATAATAGATGAATCCAGCCCATTTGAATATGGAGTCCTAAACATGGCCTCTCCAGGAGTATCCCCATATTATATGTATGACCCTTCCTTTTTGTTTCTCTTTACACTTTTTGTGTTGCTGTGTAGATATGTTGTTTTCTCTGTGTGGAACACGTGTGCGTGTGTGTGTATATATATATATAGACACACATACACACTCTCTCTCTCTAATATATTCCCCACTGATCCAAGTAAAAAAAAAAATAAAATTATATACTATACTAAATTTAATACAACTAACCTAGTCATCCATAACAACTCTTTTCTGTCAACTAGCATCTTACAAAAGACCAACTTTGTATATCAATTTAAATGTCCTTTGGGAGATTATGTCTCTGATAAAATGCTAATATGTATTTTGGTTTTACAACAATGACAAGAAGATTTAATTTCACTTGAACAATCATAGTTCAAGCTCAGAACATCTAAAAGAACGCTCATGTCTACATTCACAGTTTAGACAGATATTAATCGAAAATACATCAGTGTTCCATCAAGATAATAATAAGCAAAAACTTAAAATTCTGGAAGAATAAGAGAATTGTGTCCCAAAAATAAATAAAGTCAACTACAAGTATAGCAACAAAGTTCTTAAATGTTTGTAGCAGCAAAGTGTTATATAAAAATACAATTAAAATTTTTTTTTTTAAATATCTTTTAAAAAATTACGGAGGTAAAAAAAAATATTTTGAATTTCCAGTGTTAACGCATAACACATCCATAGATATGCAACCCCTGAAGATGATCTCAGATGATATTGAAAGTACCTGGGGAAAATAAAAAATTATTTGAAAGAAAATTTTGAAGTTTTTTCTTAATCAATTTTCTACAGCCACCAAAAAATTAATTCATGGACTTGAAAGGATTAAAACTAAAATAAATAGACATAATATGTCTAAATTTTGTCATCCTTTTCCTTTCAGCCATTCCGTTCTGTCCATGATATAGTGTTGTTATATTATGGATATAATAATGCTCATAACAGGGGAAATACAAATGAGAGAATAAATCTTTCTTCCAAGCTCTCCCATTACAGCTCAAATATAAATAACTCCTCATGCCAGAAATTCGGGCAGAAACCATGGATTACTTTCATATGCAAGAAAGGAACTAGGAATGTATATGTATTTTCTGTTGCATCCTCTTTCTTTTCCTTCTCCTCTTTTTAATGCATTGCCAGTTTTACACCTTTCTATCCCAACTCACCTTTTCAGTCTTTTAACTCAATATCACTCATTATCCAACCAAAAAGATGATCTTATTTTTTGTCTCCATCCCTTCCTCTCTCTCTCTCTCTCTCTATGTGTTTATCTTTTCTTTCATTTGGTTTTGCTTTTTTCTCACTTTCTTACATTATACATTTCCTTCTTTTCCTCCTCTTCCTGTTTAATATTATTATCCAGGTTTCTCAATCAGAAAGCATAACTAATTCTATCTCAGAAGGCCCAGGGATTGACCACAGATACCACAGTCTTGATACAAGATAAGAAAGTTATTGTTTTTTTGTTGTAATTCTCCGTTAATAACTCAAATAATTGATTTATTTCTCTTGATTTTGTTTAAAAATGTGTGTTTTTTTTTAAAATTCTAATTGAGATTAATTATTTCTTTGTTGTTCACAGCCTCTCAAGAAGAAAAAGCGTAAATCTGTCAAGAAAGATGAAAAGAAAGACAGTGGATCTACAGAATTAACTTTGACACAAATGGGATCTGTAGAGGCTTCAAACTCAAAACAGGTAATGGAAGGACATAGGTTTTATAGTTTATTTCATTCAATTTCCTTACTGTTTTTTTTTTATTTATTTAATCATGTTCAGAGACATTAATAAATATTTTCACTATTTTACCCATTAAGTGATATATGACATTAATTACATCATGTATAAGAATCTGAATTTATTTCCTAGGTTTTTAGTTTTTATTCAACAAAGAACATAGCAATATAGCCTTTTCTGCTTTCATTTTAATCACTATAGAAATTTATTTTCTGCCAGCCATCAGAATGGCTGATGCTAACCTCCAGGAGAGCAACTCTTTGCACCTTCTTGGACTCACATTTTCTATTGAAATGAAGTGGAGTGATTATATTGAACAAATGGCTTGGTCTGCTGCTAGAAAAGTTGGTCCACTCTCAGACAATTTTTCTTGTTAGAATATTTCTTGCACATTTATAAATCTACCATTCATTCATGTATTGAATATTGCTGCAATATCTGGTCTGGTGCTGCTACTATATATCTTGAGATTTTTGACAAAATTCAATGAGGGATCTGTAATGTGATTAATCCTGCCCTGACATCTCAACAGTCACTATCTTACTGACGTGGCTTCCCTCTGCCTAGGAATACACATATATTTTCTGATGCACTCTTTCTTTTACTCTTTTTCTCAATAAAATTTTTTTAATGCATTGCAAATTTTACACTGTTATATCCCTATCTGTCTTGATCGCTTCTCTGCCTGTTGGCTAAGATCAAAGTGTAGTATAATGTCGAAATGCGCTGCGCCGCCTCTTAGAGGTGAAGGATCGCCTCTCCAACACCAAGGCGTTGTCTCAGAAGGCATTATATCGGGTTCTAGTTAGGGTGGGGGCTAAAGACAAACTCCGGGACGAGCTCGGTCTTACGAATGAGGAGTTTCGCTCCGTAGTGCCGTGGGCGCCCGGGTTGAAATGCCTCAATAACGACGAGGCGTCACTCACCTGGCAGGTGTTGCGAGGGGCTCTCTGGGTCGACAAGAAGCTTTACGCAGCAGGGCTGGTGGCCACGCCAATGTGCGTGCGCTGCGGTGACTGGGAGGAGTCCATTGCGCACGCCTTCCTTCACTGTAGTGTCATACACCCGCTGTGTCGGCTGATTGAAGGCTACATGGTTCGCATCTTGGGCGGAAAGTTCTTTGTCCTTGATGCCAGCACTGTTTGTTCCAATGTGGTGCCGCCAATGTCAAAGGACCAGCAGTATGTACTCTTGTGTTTGCTTGGCATCATGCGAATGGTTGTGTGGACGACGCAACAGAAGGAATTTCACGGAGACGAGAAGTTCTCCTCTTCTCAACTGGTCGCTTTCTTTAAGCATCAGCTTAAAGTCAAGATCAGGGTGGAAATGGTGCGTCTCTCTTCGCTGAAATTCGGCAAATGTTGGGTGAGAGTTTCGCAATTGGTGCATGTGAGAGGAGCTGACCTTGAGTGGTTGTTAGACGCAACTTAGGAAAAAGGATTTTGAGCCACGGCTTGAAACCTCAGTCACCCCAGACTTGATTAAGGTAAGATAGGCGATTGACCAACTCTGTCAGAACTAGCTAGAGAATGCAAGTGCTTAGGCCCCGTTTTTTGTCCCACATGTATTTATTACCCCATCCCCTCCCAACCTTTTTAGGTGACAGATGTTCTTGTTCTCTGGAGTGACCAATGTCTGATATTTCTACCCAGTTAACCAGGATTTCTGCTGCATTTTCACCATTGGGCGGGACCCGATACTAACACATATTTATTTTGCATGTTTCATTGTATATATTCATTGTATCCCCCGCCCTGTTTTTCTGTAAATAAAATTTCATATTAGGATTTTAGTGGAATACTTGAGGTATTTTGGTAATTGTGGTGCGAGAGTTTTTGTTGCAAATGTGGTATTATGGTGAAAGGATTATTGTCAGTACGATTGGGTCCATGAGAGCGACTAGCTAGTTATGAGTTAAGACTAAAGAAGACCAGTCCTTTTTCCCCACTCCCCCAACTTCGCCCTTGTAGCATATTTTGTATTTTATACGAATAAATATTAAGATCAAAGTGTAGTATCTGTTCTCAGATTGCTCGCTTATCGGCCTTTTGGCTGAGATTCAATCACTTGATACTTGCCTGGTGTAGGGATTCGTCCCTGCGCTGGTAGTATCATGGCTATGACTAGCTTGGACCGGCTCCTGCCTGGACCAGCTATGACAAGCCAAGACTAGCTCTGACCAGCTTGGACAAGCTATGACCAGCTAAGACCCGTGAAAACACTCGGGTCCCCACTTTAAAAACCGACCTTGTGACACAACATGACTCAATGGGGGGGGGGGGTCAAGTAAATCCCTATCCCTACCTGTCTTTTCAGTCTTTTTATTCAATATCTCTTGTTATCCAGCCAAAAAGACGATTTCTCTTTTTGTTTTGTCTCCATCACTCCCCCCACTCCTCATGTGTTAATATTTCCTCTTATTTGGTTTTGCTTTTTTGCTTTTTTCTAGATTATTTTATATTCTAACTTTCCTTTTTTTCCTCCTCCTCATCAATTTTCTCTCTTCTTGTTTAATATTATTATTATTAGAATTAATACAAGTAAAAGGTTTGTCATTCAGTTGATTGATGTTACCTGACTCCAGAGTTTCAAAGATGGACCTGTCCATTCACTTGTCAAGGGGTATCAGCAGTTGACTGCTTATACTTCACAATTTTTCTTTTTTTATATACACATCATTGGTGAAAGTTTGTTTTTTTTTTTTCATAGTGTATATGTGTGTGTGTGTGTTTGCGCATGTGTCCACATAGAATATTGTGATTATTTTTCCTTTTTGTTTTTTTTTTTTACTTTACACTTACTCCTTAACTTTCTTCTTTTTTTTTCTTTTTCCCCCTTTTCTTTCAATTGTTACCATTTGCCTTCCATATTTTCTAGACCAGCTGTCATTAATTTTTGAGCATTCTAATAATATTATTATTATGCAGGTTTCTCAGAAAGCATAACTAATTCCATTTCAGAAAGCCCAGGGATTAGGTACAGATGCTACACTCTGTTCTGAGATGCAAAAAGATATTGGTTCTACATGTCAACAAGCAGAATATTATTATAGATAATTATATTGTTTCTTGTAGGCTTCTTGTGGAACACAACCATACTAAGTGCTACTGTTTAAATAGCAATTGAATTTTGACAGGGACATGTTGCTAGCCCAATACCTATGATAGATTGCCCCCTACAGTTTAGCTGTATTTGAAGGAAAAACTAGATTCGTGCCTTTCCTAAAAGAGTGTGAAGTGAATGCAAATTTTCTCAGACATAGTTTAAGCTCTGTGCCATTAATTGTTAGCACCTGTCCCCTCTCCCAGTACCTCTGTATAGATATTTTTTACTTAATGTCCTTATGTATTTGTTCCTTTTAGCAGACAGATGAAGGTGACAATTTCAGATGCTCTTCAGAAGATGCCTACTATGGTATTCTGTCTCAACCTGCAATTATCATTCATCCCATTCATGGTGGCTCTGATCCCCTGGGACTACAGCGAACCCTCTGGGAAGTTAATCCTCGTTATGTTATCCTTTACGATTCAAATATGCAGTTTGTCAGACAATTAGAGGTGAGTGCAACTGTTTCTATTTGTTTTACTTAGGAGTGCAACTGTTTCTATTTGTTTTACTTAGGAGTTTTGTTTTAAGTCATCTCTCCCTCTCTTAATAAAAGAGCAGAAAATCAGAATAAAGAATGCACTGATGCTGGTACTCACACCTAATTAAAGAAGCAGAATGTGAGTTGAAATAACATTTATATATTCTTTTCAGAGATGTACAATGACAATAAAATGTTCAATTTTCTTTTGCAGGGAAGTTTGTTTTATAAAGTAATTAAATGATTGTAGTGCAATATGAACAGACTTACTTTATGTATATTTTTTGTGTATGTGTGTTTGTAAACAAAGGCTTAGTTGGCGGCTGCTGGCTGTCTCTCTTCCATTGTGAGCATACATGTGTAGATTAAACTGACCTCTGAAATTATTCTGAGCCTGGAGAAGTATGCTTCTATTTTTATATCCATAAGAAGATTCAAAATCTAATTTTATATAGAGGTGTGAACTTTTTGAATAACATGGTTCATTGGTTTAAAAATAATTTCACACTGGTTCACAAAAATCTTTTTCTTGAATTTGTGGGAGTGGTGAAAGGAGTTATTATTGTTATTTTCTAAGTGGCCCAAAAATAACATGTGGTATGTCCACAAGTATTTTGGCAGTATTTGCCCTTGTAATGATTGTTTATCAAAAAAACTTCTGGTGGGATTTTATTGGTTGAAAAATATAGGATTTAATTCCTATAGATATAAATGCATCTGAATAGATTTGTAACTTTCTCATTAATTACAAGTGCTGTCTGTCTGTTATTTGCTTACAGGTCTATCATGCAACACAACCAGACATTCCTCTCAGAGTTTACTTTTTGACATATAAGAATTCAGTGGAAGAACAAAGGTACCTGACAACTCTCCGCAAAGAAAAAGAGGCATTTGAATATCTTATCAAAGAAAAAGCTGTAAGTATTTGTTAACCTTCAAAATACAAGGGTGTTGTGTGAAGAAAAGCCAAACAGAAATTTATGTTGCTAAATCTGTTTACTCAGACAGGAAAGTTCATTATCAAAGATTAGGCTTTCAGTAAAATCCTCAGCTTACATGGGTAGCAATATGAGTCATCTGAGGTCTTGTTAAACTGAAAACGGCTGAACCTGTCATGAAAATGGATACGGAACATTTACTTTTAACCAATGGTTATCAGTAAGTGAAGTCAACTTCAAATTACAGAACAAGAGGCTCAGACAAAGAAAGTCACAGAATGAAGATAATTTACACTTTGGATGAAAATGACATGACAAAGAAAATTGTTATCTATAAAAACTGACCATCCTGCGGAAAGGCACACAGAGGGATGAAGCAGATCTCTGTGTGTCAGGGAATACAGCCACCAGACTATGCCCCTACTCATCTCTACTTCATTTACTTATAGCAGTAGGTTACAAATCAAGAATAAATCTGGTTTACTGCTAGAAATTGCTTTGTTTTTCACTTGTGGGTAACAATCTGGCTGAAAGGTAATTTTGAAGCTAGAAGCGTTTGACTAGAAGAAACTACACCCTGTCAACAAACCTGGTGTCTAGTTTGAGCTGCAATGCAACACATAGAAACCTTGGTAAAATAAAATTCTTTCACCCATGCATAAAAATGACCATGTTAGCAAAACATTATTTACATTGTGGGGGGGGGGGGTTGTATCAAGTGAAATAAAAAATGAAGCCTGAAAATAATGCAAGAATTGTTAAAATGGTAAACAATATAAGGAAAAAAAGCAACAAAAGATTGAGAGGCTGAATTAATATCTTTCTAATAAATGATCTCCTCTTCACGCAACACAACTTGCTTACTTCCTCTATCTTTGAAAGAGGAGTGTATCTAGTTGTTGTGAAAGAGAGAGTAAGAACAATAGGCGCAATAATCAGTGGACATCTAATTGGTTCATGACATAATGCTCTGAGTATTCTAATCACCGTAAGATATGTTATAGCCTCTCTGAAATGTTGGAGAAAATGATATGGAAAAAAAAAAACTCTAGACCTTTTTGTGTTAAATTAAACTATGCACAAAACCAAACAGATATCTCTATATCTCTATATTCTTTTTATATAAGGAACCTCAGGAAGTAATGAAACATTGGCTTAACCTTCATGCCAGCAAAAAAAAAATAAAAATAAAAAATAAAAATAAAAAATCTATCAAAAGGACAGTTATTCCCTTGATGTTGCTATCAGTGTATACACTTTTGACTCCTGTTATTTATAGGATTATAAAACTATGTAAACCAACTACAATGCAATATTTATTATTTACCTTTTTTTAAAGGATTTATTTACTGTTTTAGAAAGAAAGAAATTTGAAAAACTTTTTATTAAAAAAAATATAAAATTATCAATGTGTAAACAAACTACAATTTATTATTTACCATTTCATAAATAACTCTGAAACCAAGTTTTTTTTATTCAATCTAATAAATAGTTCATTGTCTTTGTTGTCAATTCTCAAAAATAAAGAAAATGTATAAATCCATTTTCATGTGTTTGGGTTTTATTAAAATTATAATCATCACTTTTTAAAAACAAATATTTCTGAGGGAGTCAAAAGTAATAGCAATGTCAAGGGAATAGCTATCCTTTCAATACACCATTTATTTATTTATTTATTTATTTTGTGGGCATGATGGTTACACATTGCTGAAATATTTTAATTAAAACTCCAGGCATAAAAACCAGAGGAAGACATCAAGATGATGATGATAAGCCTATCAATAAAATCTATTTCATCTATCAATAAATACAGAACAAAATTTTCCACTATATACAGGGTGCGATGGGTAAATTGTCACCATTTTATATTTTTAATTTTGTGCATGCGTGTTTGTTTTTGATTTTGTTGACTACACACTATAGTAGGATCAGTTGGGCACCATCTGTGAGAAAAAGAGCACCATGACACAATTCATTCTGCCAAAAAGTTGGAAATGGCATGCTGTACTGCTTGGCATTTGCACTGGATGCTCCAATACAAACATTTCAGAATGTTTGGGTGTCAATTTGAGGGCAGAGAAATAGTTGGATGAATCTAATGGTGATTATGAAGGTACAGCAGCTCGGAAAACTCGCTCTGATCATTCTGATAAGAAAAGAACTCCTGAGTTAGTGAGGGTCTCAGACTCAACACGGAGTACCTTGAGGATGTAATACTACCCTGGGTCAAGGTGATGGTTGCTAGAAGACCATATGTATGGCCACAGGAATCTGCACCATGCCACACAAGCAGGAAAACCCAGTCATGGCTGTCAGACAATTTCTGCAACCACATCACCTCTTACGTCTAACCACCTAACTCCCTAGACTGCAACACACTTGATTATTATGTGTAGGGCACAGTTGAGCAAGATCCCAACAAAACTCCTTGTAACACCAAGAATGAACTGAGGGCAAGGACTATGGCAACATTCACCAACTTAAACAAGGAGACCATTCAGAAGAGATGCAGGGGGCTGTGGTTGGAGCTAATGGAGATTTTATTGAATAAATTTACTCTTTAGTATTTAAAGATATTTTTCTTTAATTTTGGTAAATATATCTGTTAAAATGAGATATCAGTGTTATTTTCATTTTTGCATAATTTAGGTGACAATTTATCTATCGCACCCTGTATGTACATTATTTCCAATGTCTTAAGTGTTATTTTATAACAGACAATGGTGATTCCAGAAGAAAGGGATGGTAAACTTGAAGATGATCCAAATCTTCATCCAATGCCTCTCCAAGAAACATCCATGTCTTCCAGAAGAGGTGGGCTTGAAAAACCCAAGGAACAACAATTGGTATTGATTTTATTTATTCCATGGAAAGAAAAATGTTTTTTTTTCTTCTAAGGTTAGAATTGCAAATGTAGTTTTTGTATCAGCATCAAACTTATTTTTTTTTTAAATTTTTATCTTGTAGTTTGATATTTCCACCTATTTAAAAAATTTTATTTTAATTTTTTTTTTTTTGCAATTATTGTATATACAAACAAAAAATAAGGGGCAACACTATATACAGGTAATTTTTTTGAGGTGGTTAAAAAAAATTCAGGCATGACCGAAAACAAAAGTACATTATCTAAATCTTTGTCTCAGATATTTTACAGTAACTGGTTTTTTTTTCACCATTTTGAATAGCTTTGTACAAGAAAGAATAAAGACCATTTATTTAAAATATGTCCAGGATGATGCCCAGTACTGCAATATTTGACTACTGTAGACCTACTAGTATTGTTCAGATGCTGGGTTGCATTATACATGAGCTATAAAAATAAAAAAATAAAAAAATCAGGTTTTTCACAAAAAAGATTCAGGGGTTGCATTATACATAAAGTTGGTTTATGTACAAGTATATATGGTATGTATTTCAGTTCAGAAATCTATTTTTTCTCTTAATTTAATTAGATAATTGTTGATATGCGGGAATTTAGAAGTGAACTGCCTTCTTTGATTCATAAGCGGGGAATTCACATTGAGCCAGTTACAATTGAGGTAAGTAAATCTAAAAATTTTATTTGTTCTGAACTCCATATTTTTCTGGGAATAAAAAGTGTATTTCTTTATCTAGAGTTAAATTTTTTTTTTTTTTTTTTTTTTTTTAAATATATCCAAGTGTAAGGTAGGTTAATTCCAATGTCCAAACATAATATTTTTAAACAGTGCTCAATACAGAGTGGAGCTTAATAATATTTATTAACAATTATAACAAAAACGTTATGGTTTTGTTATATTTATTAATAAATACTTTATACATTATATATAGGTTGAAGTGAATACATAATTTGATGTGGTTCTATAAAGTAACAAATAAATTCTATTTTAGAAAACCAGGGAATAAAATCATGACACTAATTCTTAAATGTTTTTTTGTTAGATTCCTGTTTTCTTTTGTTTGCCCAACACATGTGTGGCTATTTTTTTTTTATTTTTTGCACAAAAGGCAACTACTTTGGGAGACACAAGAAAACAGGAAGTAGCTTTTGTAATGAATACATACTTTTATCAAGTCACAGGTCTGACTGAAGGCTAAATGATAAGTGAAATTTGATAATATGGTAAATTTCCAGGATTATTTTAAGAAGAATTAGCATCTGATACAAAAGAAAAAAAAACAACATTTTGCTGAAGATGAAAATATTTAGGTAGCAAGTATTCATCGAAACAAGTTTGATTAAAAAGAATCAACAATGTCTGACTACTTAATTTTTTATTGTATTTCTCCAATTTTCAGATTTGTTGAGTATTATGTTCAAAGTTGTGGATAAACTATCCAAGATTTATCCACAACTTTGAGCACAATACTCAACACCTTATTCAAAAATTGGGGAAAATACAATAAAAATTGAGCAGACAGACCTTTTCAGTTACTTTTAATCAAACGGGTTTGGCTGAATACTTGCTGCATGCATGCATATATATATATATATATATATATATATATATATATATATATATATATATATATATATATTCTGAAGACTTAATGGAGTTCTTTTTTGTTTCTTTTTTTTTTTTAAATTGACATTTTTATTACTTCAAACATTTTTACTGGATACCCATATTTGAGTAGATGCTCCATTTATTTTAAACAGTATTTATTTCCTCTACCAGACTTTGTACTCAAGAAAATTTAATAAAGAAAATGTGCCCTCCAACAGGATTCAAACTAGTGTCCCCCTTTGCAGGAGGAAGCACCGTCTGAGCAGAATCCTGCCGGAGAGCACATTTTCTTTGTTTTCTCTAGTATGCAGGTAGATGAAATAAATACTGTTTAAAATAAATGGAGCATCTACTCAAATACAGGTTGCCACTAAAAATAACCTTTTTCAAGTAATAAAAATATATAAAGGAATGTGAAAATATTAAATATGAAGGGATGCTGAATTGGTCTCATCCTTACTAAATGATGAAACATCAGATTTTTGTAGGGCCTTCTCGGTGAGGCTGGGGACAGTTCTTTATCCCAACTTGAGATTAAAAAATCTTTAAGTCTCAAATGATCGTGCATTACTGTTTTCTGCAGGTTGGAGACTACATTCTGACACCAGAAATTTGTGTGGAGAGGAAAAGTGTCAGTGATTTGATTGGTTCTCTGAACAATGGTCGCCTATACAACCAATGTGTTTCAATGTCTCGGTATTACAAGAAACCAATTCTACTCATAGAATTTGATCCCAACAAATCTTTTGCTTTAATGGTAGGTTCCCCTTCATAAGTTTGCTTCTCTTTCATGTTGCCAGTGTGTGTGTATGTATATATATATATATATATATATATATATATATATATATATATATATATATATAAATAAGAAGAAAGAACAGTAAGATTTATAATCCAGTGTTCTTAGCAGTTATTTTTATTTTAAGGGTGGTTGGGTTTTAATTTCCCTAGACAAATTAATGGAACGAGTTTTGAAAGATGGAAATTTTCTGTGTCACAATGGAATCATATTTCTAAAAAGAAAATAATTACATATATATATATATATATATATATATATATATATATATATATATATATATATATATACACACACATACACACACACAGGAATCCCTTGATTAATGCAGCTATAAAAAAATAATCAATTTTAATGGTTAACCTGAAGAATGTTTTACTGCATTAATCGAGTATTATGTATGCACTAATCAAATTTTGGTATATAAAAATGTTAGCGCTTTAATCAAAAATACATTCATCGAGGGATACTTGAGTATATTGGGGGAAAATGCATGACAAAGTGGAAAAAGTTTTCTTGTGATGCATTTCGTCCTTTAGGACTTGATAAATGTTTTTCCTTTGTGTTGGTAATGTTAGCTTTTTGTTTAAAAAAAGCAATGGTAATGTAATATCAATCATTATCTTCTATCTTGATTCTTGTTCTTTTATTGTTCTCTCATATAATCTCTTACACTCAGTAACAACTTGCATCTTAATGGCTTTATTGCCTTGTTTAGGAGTGAAACGAAAACAAAAATAGTTGAATCGGCTATTTTCACATGGGAAACATTTGGTATTTATTAGCACTTCATAAACACTTTCATAAACACTTATTCAGGAAATTAAATTTCTCAACGTGTTTTTATTGCTCATTCTCGTATCAATGAGTTTCCTTCCTAACCTTATGTTTAAGGTAATGTGGAAAGTTAGCATTTTGATTGTATCATCATCTTCCTTTCAAGTTATATATGTTACCCATTTTAGTTGCCACTGACAGTCTTCAAGTGGTATGGTTTTAGTTACTTATTAAAGTTCTGTGACTTTGTAGCACCAGTCTACAGGGTCTGATGAAGGATTGTCTTTAAGATCTAAATGATTCATTTACTTGAAGCTATACAAATTTTGAAGTAGATACGGTATATACATCCTTGAGGACTGAAAATTTTAATCAGAAAATCTAAGGCTTTGGCTGTCACTCTCACTAGTGCACCATCTGAGCCTACACTTTAGACAGTGACAAATGCTATATCATTTTAACGAATTCAACACCTGTAGACTAGATTTCAGACAGCCATGAAGTATAGGCACTTGCCAAAATAGATGCATGGTAAGGACGGTAATGACAGAACACATTGTGCCTAGTTAAGAATAAATGTCGTTCCAGGAATATCAACATGGACCATTCATTTACTTTCAGGAGAGAGAATGTGAGTCAGTCAGTTCTAGCTGGTCAAAGGGAAGAACTGGTCCATTAGTTTGTCATGATAGAAGTTGGTCCAAGTGTCATCTACCTACCTTCTGGATTGTGCCAAGTGGATCCCTGAATAAAATAATTAATGTAATGGAAAGGGGATACACATTTTCATGTCTTGTTAATTTCATCTTATGTTTTCCTTATGAACATTACACAAAGTCTTTCCCATTTTGAGGGCATAAGAAATGAAACACAATGTGGATTTTTTTTTTTGTCTGTCAGTGTAAAACAGGGCCCTCTGAGGTATGTTATTACACATTTTTTATAGTCGCCTTTTATCTGTTGCTTCAGACATAAATTGATAAAGTTGTATTATAAAATTCTTCAGGTCTGTGTTTTTTTTTTTCTCCAGGGCAAATACAAGCTATCCAGTGAAGTTTCCATGAATGATGTCACATCACGACTGACACTTCTAACAATACATTTCCCAACGCTGAGGATTCTTTGGTGCCAGAGTCCTTATGCAACAGCAGAATTATTTGAAGAACTTAAAGTGTGTTCCTTTTAAAATATATCTAGTCATAATTTTTTTCTTTCATGTGTATAAGAAATAAGTCTTTTTAAGTATTATGAAGTTATATTATAAAATTAAACACATTCAAAAATATAACTTAACAATATATCTCCTCCTCTGCACCAACAAAAAGCAATGTTATGAAATTGCATCAGCAACCAAGATGTAACCCATTGGAAGTCACGTGATTTACCAGTCGAAGCTACTGAAAGGGAGATAACTGCAACATAAAAACGTAAACTTTAAAGAACGTTTAAAAAACTTTAAAAATTAAAACTGAATAATAATTTGGATTCGCCAAAAAAAAACTAAAAACTGGATGCTGTTAAATTTAAAAATGAAAGAATTATGTGACTTAACATAATGGAAACAAAGTTCGTATTTGTTCACTAACATCACCATAAAGAGAAAAATGTTGTAAGGGACACAACTGCTCGAAATGTTCTGAAGACTAATGTTGAATCCTAAAATAATAAATAAATTTTAAGATTTATATTTTACTTACGTTTTGAATGGATGAACTAACGGTATTTTCTTTTTATCTTTACAGATGGGAAGAGAACAACCAAATGTATCATCGGCATTGTCTGTAACAGCCACTGAAGAGAACATTGAATGGAATGAACGTTATAACCCAGGACCTCAGGTAAATCTTCTCTTGGAAAATTTGCTAATGACAACTTTCAGAATCAGAAATTGATTTTCTTAAAGTTAAGAGATTAAGTTTAGAATATAATTTATTCCTTAATTTTGTCAAAATTTTATTTTTTCCCCAAAAGCAAATTTGTAATAAGGATTTTGTCTTTTAAATAAATTTAATCCCTTAGTGATATGGATATGAAGGGAGTGCAAAAAACTTGTTGATCCTATGTAGAAGGGATTTACAAAAAAAAAAAAATTTTTGTTCATTTTCTGGCAAGTTGGTGGAGTTGAAAAATTTAACACTTTATATAATATTATCTTTTGTAGACTTCTGATTTTAATCTCTAAAAATGTGTTTTTCTGCTTTATTATTTAATTTAATGTGCGACTTTTCAAGAGAAATGTTGACAGCTGAATTTTATTAGCTTAAATGACTCTCAGTTTTTATAAGGAAAATGGAAACTATTATGTTATGTTTTTTATGACACAGAAAAAGGTAAGAAATTTCTTGAAGTTGAATGATTTTTTATTTTAAAAAAACAATGCATTTTTTTTTTCTATGAACTAAACCTAAAGTTTGTATTATTGATGAGAAAAGGAAATTTGTTTTTATTCACTTTAGGACTTTCTACTGAAAATGCCAGGAATTAATTCAAAGAATTATCGTCTGATCATGAACAAGGTAACAGATTTGCATGAATTGAGTTCTCTGTCTTTAGAGCAACTTACAGAAATATTGGGCAATGCCCGCAATGCTGAAACATTGTGGAACTTTATCAGCACCAAAGACAAAGTTCTTTCCCAGAAGGAAACTGCTGGAAAATCAAAGACAGATCTTAAGAAATCTTTCAAGAGGAGATAAATACTTGAAAACTTATATTGCTAATAAAATTCAATGTGCTATTTTTGTTTTGTTTTGAGTTCTTCATAATTGCTGCAGTTTATTTCCAGCACTCATTAGATCTTGGACATTGTGGCAGTTTGAGTACACAGTATGGCTTTAGAATTTGATCTGTTCAGTTTAATAATTTGTTCTATTGATTGATTTTTTTATTTTTATTTCCTCATTGCCAATCAATCGATTTGAAGCATGTCATAAAGGTATCTTGTGTCTCCTCACATTCCATTCTTGTGGCTCAGTGTTACATGAGGTTAAACTTAGTTTTAAAAAGAAAAAAAGTACACTCAGTCAATCTGATATCCTAGCTTTGTATGTGACTTACACCACTTTTTTCTTTTTGCCCACATGTTAAAATAAATTAATGCCAGTTCAAGAAGAGACCATTTGATTTGATATCTATTACATTCAGCTCAATACTATACAAACTCAGCCCAGCTAAAACTCTGTATTTTAAATACTGTCTAACACACAAAGTAATGAACTCTAAATGACTGTATATTCAGTGGTGGCAAATTTTGCCACCATTAAGGAAAAGAATATTTGGTCAAAGGACTCATTGCTAATACAAGTGTTACTCACTATCAATAACCTTTAAAAATTGACATGAGGTCCTCTAAAAACATAATAAAGTGAAACGTGTTATAGTTGCCAAAAACTGGTAAGTATTAATAACTGGAAAATGCTTTTATAAATTCTCTTTTTGGGAGTTCAAATTGTTCAAATTATTTTTTTAAATAAGTTTTCTTGAATATTCAGGCCAGTAGATTAAAATAGACAAATATACTATTTAATAAATAAGCAGGAGCATCTACTCAAATATGGGTATCCACTAGAAATAACATTTAAGTAATAAAATACATATATTTATAATTATTGAATCACAAAAGAAATATGATTTTTTTTCTTGAGCCAGGCCTCTTATATTTGACACTGACAACACCCAAAACCACTAGTATACAAAACTAGAAAGCTAACTGTGCCTCTATGAAAAGCTTCTGCAACCAAAATATAATAAGATATAATAATTGACACAAGATTGTAAAAACACCAATGCTTCCACTAACAAAAGAATAAAAATGAAAACATTAAACAGAAGATTTTATTGTCTGAGCAAATTAGAAAAGAACATAAAAATGTGTGTGTATATATAGATAATAAATAATACCAATTGGTAGGGATTATTCCAAGGAGGACTTTAATTCAATGTAAATTACAGTGTAATATATGGAATCAATCCATCCAAATATACCAGGATAAAAAAGGAGAAAGTGGTGGTGGGGGGGGGGATAAGAAAAAAGTTTAAAAATTAAGAGGAGAGGGATTAATTAAGGGAAAGAAAGAAGAAATAATGATCCAATAGCAAAAATAAAAGGATTGACCTAGAAAATTTTCCTTAAAAGGGCTGAACAAGTTAATATACCATGTAAGGGAAGGTAAAGAAATCGAAAGAAAAAGGGGATAGGAAGTTAAAAATAGTTACAATAATGTGTCAGCCATGTTAGTTTAGATGGCAATCCTCACGTAATACAATCATCATCATTTTAAACTCATAATAATAATATCCAGCATAAATAATTAAAACTAATATATTTAGATAATTATAATAAACAAATTTAGAATATAAAAAATTTGATAAAGATAAAAATAATAAAGATAATACTATTAATAATACTAAAATATTAAATAAACAATTATAAATGATGTAGACATCAGCAAGATAATTACAAATAATTAAGACCTATATATAAAAATGTATGACAAGCAATATAACTACATACATATGAATACACGTACACACATGTTTGTACCCATATAAAATAAGAATCAACGTTTCAAGTGTATACCCTCAAAGTCTCTGTTTTTAGGGAATTCTAAATTTGTTTTTATGTTGACACTTGAAAATAAGTTCACTTCTTTGATTCAACAATTGGTCAGCATTTTTATATTTAATTATGATTTTCTCCTGTATGCATAGATTACATCTGTCCTGGGAGTTCTGAGTTTGAGACTGACAGATGATATCCCATTTAATTTGTTGGGTGAAACCTCTATCTTTAAGTTTCCAATAATGCTTAGAGGTTTTTGGTGCCTTAAAATAGTATTGGAGAAGGAATGCCAGTGATTGTAGAGTCTCCATTTCCAATTTCAGCAGATATCCCGATCTATACTTTTTTTATTATTATTAATATTTTCTTTTTGAAAAATGGTAGCTTGGTATACATTTTCCAAATTTCGGATACCTCCCACTGGGCAGTTGGTTCCAGTTCTACAATTACAAGAGGGTTGTTTTCTGGTATGCAACATATCTCTTTCATCATATAAATATTTTAATATTTGGTAAATAATATTATGTATGTTGTTAGTGCAGGAATAACTAATTTTTAGAGTTTTTCTATTGAAAATTTTTTGTAGAGGGTTGTTGTGATTAAAATGTTTGATTAAATTTAGAAAACTTCTGCCAATATTTTCATTAGACAGTTTGCAGAAAGGTAGGTTAAACCATATATTTTTTTTTCTGTTTCCATTAGTTGTACGTGTATATTGCTTGTTAATTTTTATATATAGGCCTGTAGATATATTTAATTATCTATGTGATTATCTTGCTGATGCCTACATCATTTATAATTTTTTATTTAATATTTTACAATTATTGATAGTATTATCTTTATCAAATTTTTTTATATTATAAATTTGTTTATTATAATGATCTAAATATATTACTTTTATTTATTGATTTAATTATTTATGTTGGGTATTATTATTGTTATTATTAGTTTAAAATGATGATCGTATTATGTGATGCTTGCTGTCTAAACTGACACGACTTTATTAGACATTGTAACTGTTTTAACCCCTTTTTTTCTGCCTTCTCTTAACCAGTATATTAACTTTTTCAGCCGTTTTATGGAAATTTTTCTAGGTCAATCTATTTATTTTTGCTACTGGCTTGCTTGATTTCTTTCTTTATCTGTCTGGATGGATTGATTCTTAAAAATATTCAGCCTGAAGAGACGAATATAACAATATTCATGAAATAAATTATAACCAATATGGGTTTTTACGGTGTTTTCTTAATTTATCATTATATATATATATATATATATATATATATATAATGTCTGAAGTTCCTAAGAAAGATTCTGAGAGGTTTACATTTAAACAGTCTTCTCCAGAAGGGATTGAAATATATTTTATCACTAAGGCATCCTGTGATTAATAAGTGCAATACTTTTGTGCCCTTTTCTTATATACTGCTTTGGCAATGCCATCTAGTGACCATTAGCAGGCAAGTGGGATAATCCCCACAACTTTTTCAATCATTGAAAAGGTCTCTTAAGCACTCATAATTTATATAAATTCAGTAACAGAAGCTAAAGGAAATTTTTAAAAAATACATAAATTACTTTCACACATTTTGAGGCGAGTCCAAGCCAAAACCAGCTCTCAGAGGATATCAAATATACTATATTGCCTCGAACACAGACCGCTCTGTCCACATGTCTGGCTTGGTCTGGAGGTTTCAAAAAAAAACTGATGACGTTAATATTATATTATTTAAACAACGTCCTTTATTTTACTGCAGGAATAACAGGATAATTAACACAACAAAAATGCAAATTCCTTATTATAAACAAAATAGCGAGAAATGGCAAATTATTTATGAGATACTTGTTTCTGGTTCGATAACTTCTACACATCAGGTGAAATATTTGTTGATGATACGAGCAAAACATCATACAAGTGGTTATTACCCAACCTTGTTCATAAATGACATATATTTCATTTTCGCAAAGCATATATATATATACTTCCAAATAAATATGACATCATTTTAGCATTATTCAAAAGGCTTTTAAATTTTCCACTGGGCAAAACACTTATTGTAGAAGTCAGCAGTGGATTTGGAATTAAATTTTCATTTTTAAAAAATTTGTTGCATTGTAAGTCAGTTAACTCCAACTGATATTTTTTTCTGCCACTTGCTCCACAAATGAGTTAGATAATTAATGTTCAGGTGTAAAGTTGACAGGCCGAACAAAATCCTTCGTGGGTCGGATGTGGCCCGGGGTGGGGGGTGCGATGTAACGACTCCTACCGTAAAAGTTACCAAGCTTGTCTCGCACACTATTTCTACTGAAGTGGCATTCCACATTTGTGGAATTATGCGCCTCACACTTTTGGCCTTGTACCATACTGAGCTGAATCATCTTATCACTACAGTATTGGATTTGACGATAAACTACATCCATCAGCAAGGCCTGTAGATCTCAAATGAAACTCATATACAACCCATCTCAAAAGACGCTGGAAAATGGTCGGCTCCTTACACTGCTCCAGAAAGTACATAACTCCACCTGCCATTCTTTATCTTTACGCGAGCTAAATCCAACCAAAAATGGAGTATTGCTGTTATATCTGGGCTGGAGTTGTCCAATACTCTTTTCAGCATTGACAGAGTTCATAAAAATTTACTCGGTTTCGTAGTCGATTAATTATTCTGTCTACCCAACTCGCAAACCTATCGCTACTAATGATACAATATATGGGTGCATCTCCAAAAATCTAGATAACCAGAACTGATCTCTCATTGGACTTAGTTTTCCTCTTATTGGGCTGTCAGAGCTAACTTAGAACTTTCAATACTTTATAAATTGAGCTGAACACAAATTCTCATTAGTTATGATGAATGTTTGCGCCCCAATGAGGTTCCTTGCTTTGAGCATCTTTTGGGACTGAAATTCACCCTAGACCTCAAATGGAACTTGTATATACAATTCATTGCTAAAGAAGCTGAGAAAATAGTCAGCTCCTTATATCGCTCCAGAAAGAACCTGACTCCACCTGCCATACTCTATCAAAAGTCAGATCAGACCAAAAAGGAACTATTGCTGGGCTGGAGCTTCCTAATCCTCCAAGGCATTTACATGTCCTTGTAGTCAATGAATTATTTTACATCTTGCGACCCCTTCCCTACAGATACAACATCGCAAGCCTCACACTACTTTATCCCTATTTCCACCAGTTCAGACATTTACAGCTAAGGCCCCTCTTTATACACAGGGTGTCGAACTATCCTCATTGCTTTCGTATTCCTTACGTAAGAAGGAATTTCAATTCGGACAGTTTCTTCCCAACAGACACTACATTAAAGAACAGATTCTGGAGAGGATATTTTCCCGAACACTACAATGTTAACCTTTTCAAGTCGACAGTCAACCGTTACCTATCCTATATATCCTTATAATCTGCACTTACTTCCCCCTCCTACATCTATAAAACAACCACGTTTAATAATGTTATAACACTTCCCAGATAGTTAAATTTCTACATTTGATTTATTTTGACATCTACAATTTGTAGCCTGCGTATTCGGCGGTATTTCTTGCTAATGACTGTACATTCTGTCTTGTTACAATTCATGGTTAGTCCTTTCTTCTCGCTTTTATTTACTAACTTGTTTAGAGATACTTGCTCACCAATATAAATCCCATCAGAATGTCTTGTTCTCTTAAGATTGCCTCAGTGTATTGATTAAATAAATCAGGTGAGAAAACGCAACCTTTGTCTTCTGCCTCTATTTTTAAAACTTTTAAATTCACAAAATATTAAAAAAAGCATCACTAGAAGAATCACTCTGTGCCTACAAAGGAACAGCTTAGCAAAGCCATTGACAATCTAGCTTATGGTAAAACACCCGGTGAACACTGCATACTGCCACAGATCACCAAATGGGGTAAGGCAGCTTTACTCAAACCATTCTATAGTCTTGTGAGCCGTTACTGGTAAGAAGCCAAGGTTCCTCAGGACATACGCAATGCCAATATAATTACCCTGTATAAAAACAAGGATGACCGCATTGACTGCAATAACTACTGGAGTATCTCCCTGCAAAGAAAAATTTTGCTCAAATGGTTTTAATGCGACTCCAAGTCTTTGATGATCACTTCTACCCAGAATCCCAGTTGACATGATCTTCTATCTTCAGATCCAGAGGAAACGTGAACAACATATGCCACTATATATTGCTTTCATCGATCTCTCAAAGATGTTCGACTTTGTTAGTAGGAAAGGTCTGTTTCAGTTACTAATTAAACTTAGCTGTCCCCCACAGCTACGGAGCATCATCACCTTTCCTGAGAACATACAGGGTGTAGGCGAAAGTTCATTGTCCTTTACTATTCAGAGCGACGTACAACAAGTATGTGTTTTAGCACCAATTTTGTTTGGCATTCTCTTTTCCATGTTATTGAGCTTTGCGTTCAGACAAGTCGAAGGTGTATACTTATACACAAGAAACAACAGTAAATTATTCAACTTGGACCGCCTGAGGGCAAAGACCAAAGTGCGTACAGTACTCATCAGATAAATGTTTTTTGCTGATGACGCAGCTCTGACCGCACACAACGAACACGATCTCCAAAAACTGATTAGTCAGTTCAACCATGCCTGTAAAGATTTCGCGCTGACTATTAACACAAAAAAAACGTCATGGGTCAAGATGTTTCTGTATCTTCATCAGTCAGTATCGATAACGTGGTACTTGATGTCACAGATCACTTCACATATCTGGGTTCTACCATCAACAACATATTGCTTGACATAGGAATTGATAAACACATCACCAAAAGCAGCAACAGAGATGGCCAAATTGAGTAAGAGAGTATCGGACAATAATCAGCGAAACTTGGTCAACATACGCCAGGCATGAAAAACGTCGGGAAAGCTTCCATCTCCGCTGCCTACGACGTATCCTTGGCATTAAATGGAGAGACAAAATTACCAACACTGTTGTGCTTACACGACTCCATGCTGGTTTATTGCAACCTAAAATGCATTGAATTCGCCCAGGGGAAGCAGTTTGCCATGGATGGAAGTATTTCTCAACTGGTTGCATAATTCACAGTAGAAATTCTCCTTAATTTCTTCATTAAACTTCATGGTTGGAGAATAGCAACTAAAGATGGTTGTATGCTTATTTCTGCCAATGCAAATACGCAAGGACATAAGTTTCTCACTGATTCCAACAGGTAGAGATTCCAGATGTTTCACCAGGTCGTTCACAAATAGCAGACCGACACCTGCTTTTCTCTTGGCTGTCTCAGGCCTACCAGTGCAGAAAAAGGTATATCCACCATCAACCCCCTTTAGTCTAGTTTCCGAGGGAGCAGCTATACCGATGTTTTTCATTATTAGGACGCAGATAATTGAATTTTTACGTTCAAGGATTTTTTTGTAATATCCTGGAGTGTTCTCACATTCTAGACCCAATGAAAAGATTATTAATGATTGACTTCATTATTGTTCTGGTGCAGCATTGGATGTCCAGTCATTTGCACTTAATGACCGAGAGAAAAGCAAGTAAGCAATTTTTTCTTGACTTTTCCTCCCTCAGGGCAAAGGAAAGCAGTGTCGTCCTAACAAGAAATGCTTTGTTATGAAAGATACACAATTACTCGCAGATGTTCAAGCTGGGAAACTTTTCAGATGTTCCTGTCCCTATCCCTTTAACACCACAGAATTTCAAGAGCATAAAACATATTGGTGGTTTTTAAAGAACAGCCTGCACATGACTTGTTTATAGGGGTCACTGCTTGTGCAGCACAATACACACTCTCTTCATCAAAACAGCATAGCCTGTACCGGTGCACAGTTTGCCACATGTCAGATGCTGAAGTGATCGCAGCTTTTGAACTAGAATGTTCCTTTTCTAGGAAGATTTCCTAACAAGGATTAAGGGGTCTCTCTACCAATCTTCGAACACCAATCGTAGTATTTCTATGTCCCCACGCAGATATATTCTGTTCTCATACAAATGGAGGAAACTAGTTTATTGATGCGTTTTTTTCTGCTGACCAGTTCATGCGGTCAGGTGGGTATACCCGGACACTCCAGTTTCATTCAAATGCATGACAACAGTTTACTTAATTAGTACAAAATTAATGATACCATCAGTTTTTGTAGGTCCTTATTTTCTCGATTCACCATTTCGATTAAAATATCTGGATGTAAGCTTTAATGTAGGTACCTCCAAAAATTTCTATACCTAAGGTTTAAATGTATTTTTCTTAAAGGAAATTTCCCTCAGCTTCAATTGAATGCTAAAGGATTAAATTTTCTAATTCTAGAAAAAAAAATACTGTGGAGTATTTCAAATAGAAATTTGAATGATTTTAGTCGATTCTTCCGAAAAACTAATTGAAACTGCCATTTTTAACTTTTTTAGAAAAATTTAGACAGATCTTATTTTTTCCTTTTTGAAAATTCCGCTAAAATAAGATATACATTTCTGAAACGTTACTTTCGTAAAATTAACAAATTTAAAGTTAAATTAATCTGTTCTGAAACAAATATCACTTACTTATAGCATAAAATTTTCTAGACAAACATTTCTCGACCTCGGTGTATTGTTATTTTCACATCTCCATCGATAATTTGATGGCTGAATGTGTTGACAGGTTTAGTACGGTTTTAGTAAGCCTCATTTCAATTTTCAAACATTTTCTTGATTTCATTGGTTGTTAAATAAAATAAGCTTCGAGAAATTTCCATAACAAAACAGTCAAGTGCAGAAAATCTTCCAAGGTCATACCTCACTAGATACTGCGGAAACTGGTTACACGCCATTTAGGATTCATATATTTTTTCATATTTTAAAAAAAATAATAAATATATCATTGGACTTCTGCACAAAATGAGACTGAGATCATTGAAAAATTTATTTAGAGAACAAGCTGTCAGATGAATTTCAAATACTGGCAATATTGGGAAAAATGTTATCTGGACCTTGGATGACAATTTTATATGAAATTGTCTACTGAAGAAAATCCAATTGACACAATGAAAACTGTCCAGGATGTGATTTCCAATGTGCCACAATTTCAGGACCCCATGAAGACACTGCATGCTGAAAGACTTCTTTAATAATAGATTGGAAAAGGAAGTAATTGAAAAAATTATGGTTCCCCCACAGAATCCAGTGCTGTTTGCAAGGCATTGTTGAAGTTTTGCAAAGGCAGTACAGTAAATCCTTTGACACTGTAGAAGCTTCCTGTGAATCAGTCATGTCCTCAGTACGTCAGCATACCATGTTAGCTGAAAGTGTGATCAGGGAGTTTTGCGAGAAACATAGAACATCTCCACATACTTATGTATCCAGCATCAGCAACATAGTGAAAGCAAAGAGAAAACATAATGCAATTCATAGATGGTCTGTTGATGATCAATTTGCAGTTCACTTGAATAATACAAAAACATACAGTAAGAAACTGGTTAGCCAACGCAAGCTAAATAGAGACATTTTAGATGCAGACATTAGTGATAGGGTGAATACGAAGCGACAGTAAACTGAACAGTAAAAAAGAAATGGCTACCAGAGGAAATTGAAGAAATTACAAAGCTACACAATTTCAGCTATCAAGAAAGAATTTCCAAGCCTTGAACATATTGTTGAAAATATTCAAAAAATATTAACTGGTGATGTAGTCAGCAAACTAATACAGCATATTTGAACAATCGATTCGGTCGACCATACGTTTGAAGGATTTGTAATAAGTTTTTCAGATCTTCAATATTGATTATATTAGTGATGTCCATGTAGATGAAAATTATGAGTTGGACAAATATGAATTTGGTGCTGATTACATGCACGACATGACTTTTTAAAGAAGGAAAATATATCCCGTCCTGGGTATGACAATAAACCGGTAGCAATGACTGAGTGTTAGTTTGGGGGTCTTGAGGAGCGTTGAACCACCTCTTAATTGCTGTTGTTTCCAGGTCTACTCTGACTCGGGTTGGTAAATAGTAGGATAAAACAAAATTTTCACGAAAGTTTGAAATCGATTGCATAGCATTTCAATTTTATTAATAAATAAAATAAATATGTATAAAATTCTCATAATTGTCATATTAACATTTAAAACTAACACATTTGGAAAATATTTTGCGGGATGTACTTAATCTTATTTAAATATTTGCATGACTGCCATATAACAGTTATTAATAAAAAGAAAAAAATCTCGTTAATAAAAAGAAATAAAATCTCATTTCATTAAGTTAACCTGTTTCAATTACGAAATGTAATGGTGTTTCATGTAATTTTTATATTCTCAGAAAAATATTTCATGACAGATAATAAAACTTAATTTAAAAACAATATTGTTATTTGTTTATTTTTTGTAAAATTTGGATTTTTTTTCGTAATTTAAGTATTATTTTTGTGGAATCTTCCACATTAGCCTTTAACCCCCTTCAATAAAATGTATTATTCTCTGAAAAGCCTTTAACCAATCATCATCTCGTTTTTGCAAATCCAATCCTTTTATTGGTTAATAAGCACCAAAGTGTAGCAAAATTCCAAATTAATCCTATTTCCCGCCAAGCTCTTTTGAGCCGATTTCACTACACAAAAAATCTATAAATTAACCGCAGCTGACTCAATTCAGACAGGTCGGTCGGCCTTGTTGACTGTTCCGCGGTCCAGTGACCTTTCTCAACCTAGGAAAGTCTTCTATCATCTTCTAGTGGAGGGGGTCACGAAGGATTCTCTACGTGAGTGGCTCGACTTGTCGGAGAAGGAGTTTCGCTCTTTCTGGTCTTGGACGCCAGCGGTATATTATCTCAGTAACCCTGAGTTTTCGCTTACCTGGCGATTGGCTCGGAATCGGCTACCTCTCAATGACAAAGTCTTCATATGGGGCTTGGCGGATTTGCCAGACTGTGAACGGTGTGACCTTGGTTTAGAAGAAACGGCTTTGCATGCCTTCTAGCATTGTCCCTGGGTCCGCCCCTTACGGGACCATGTCGGCAAGTTGACGGCTCGTCTCGCTCCCGAAAAGCTCGTGCTCATTGATCGCGCATACGCGTGTGACATTGTGTCGCCCCCATATTCCGGGGTGAAACGAATGGTGTTTCTGACACTGCTGGCCACGGCCTGAATGGTGAATTGGACGACACGACAGGAGGAAGTCTTGTGAGGCATCCATCTTTCTCATCAGGATCTGATCCGATTCTTTGAGCTAAATTAGAACTGACAGAAAACTTCTGCATTCGACAGTCTTCAGCGAAAGGTGGGTGACTGAGGTGAGCTTGGTTCATTTGAACGGGGCTAGCCTTGATTTTCTCTTTTAGGTCAGCCTACGTCACATCGGGGGTGGTTTCCTGTGAGCCCTCTCCTTGGTTAGGCTAGACAAGCTTTGTATACCTAGTTAATGTGAGTAAGTATTGTTCCTGGCCTGTTCCTGGTAGCCTCTTTGGTTATGATCAAAGTTGAGATTCCCAAACTTCCCAGTTTGTTTTGGCCCCTTTTGATCTCGACTGGGTCAGCTTTTTATTTCCCATGTCCGTCTATATTTTCACTTTTCCCACTACCTTAGCGAGAGAGCTACTTGATTTTGTCCAATGGGCAGAATACAGCAGTCTCTCATTTTGAGGGTTGGACGGGCCCTACTAACATCAGTTATGTTTAGTTCACTTTGTTGTGTCTATGTTTAGTTTGTTTTGGGGTTCATTCCCTCCCGTCTCATTTTTCATCATAGAATTTTAAGTATTTATTATCATTTGTAAGTCCCCCTTGAGAGGATGCAGTATTATGGTGTATGAAGGATTGATTGGTGATGGGCAAATTGTAATGAGTGAATGGGTCGTGAATCGGATTAGCTAGGTATAAGATAGTGAAGACCAGCCTCAACCCCTCCCCTTTATCGGCCTTGTGCCAGAATTGTATTTTTTATACAATAAATATTGTCAGCCACCGGAGTTCAACTAGATGCTACCAAACTCCACGCATGACAATTCACTGACTCACACACCACATTGAAAACTCAACAAACTTTCATCAACCATTGTCCACGTGTTAACCAACATCTACAGTTGACTTGAAAAGTGAAACAATTTCAGTACTAAAAAGCAATTGTATATTTCACCAACTTAGCCTACACAGACAAAGGCAAGCAACTCTTGGTAACATTTATTCTTACTTGTAAATTACACACGTGTACACACTGATAAATGAACGAACACATATAATTTCTTTTTTCTTGCAGAAACCAAATCATTTTAAATTTCTTAACAAATCAAAAGGTACCAACATTTCTTAACAACATTCCTGCACAAACATTCCTTATGACATTGTCTTAATTATTACAAAGGCAAACATTGTAATTTGTCATTACATGTATATTTTATTGTTGATATAAAAATTTCTTAAATGTTCAAATCTTTAACAACAGTATTTAGTAGTTTCTTGCCATGCAATTTGTTCTTAAATTGTAACCTATATGTTGTGAGATACGGATGCTATAAGCACGCATAACCTTCATCTTACTTAATTTTGCCTTCTGATATTTCACTCCGTGTACATCCCACATTTTTATTGCAGAATTCTCCCTCAAACGTAAGGGAAAGAAAAAAATTTTTTTATAAATCAACTAACCAGGTTCACTTAAAATTAGAACGAATTATATCACTTCTGCCCTACCGTTCGATAAATCCCTTGAAGTAAGTTGTCGATAGATGGACGTACATTACACCTCTGAAAACACTCCCAAAAAACGGAGCACCATGTTTGGAAATGTATCTTTTAAAAAATTTTCTCCTAAAAAAGTAAGTAATGGTTACTTCAAATTACATTAAGTATACTTTAAATATTCTAATTTTTCTAAGATAAGAAAATGGTGTAACTGAATTTTACATGTTTTTTAAACTGCTAAATTTGATTTTGTTTACATAGTCAAAAAATGGCCGATACGATCGAATTTATGAGAATTTTATTGAATCAAGAAAAACAAGATTTTTAAATAACATTTTTAACATTATAGGAAGGATTAAAAAATCTGAAAAAAATATTCAGAAAATACTTTGGTCTTTCATCTTAATTACCAACATAAACATAGACGTTAAAAAATTGTTTTATCAAGTTTTAGGGGCCTTTTTTTTTCTTCATGCTATGCTGTTTTTTTGCGAGGTCTTGGACAAGTGTTTAGTGTTTCACGGTAAACTGAAACAGCATCTTGCACAGGTAAATTAATAAATCATGTCATGATTATAGCATTTTTATTAGTAAACTAAAACAAAAAAAAAATTTCTATTTATAATTGAAAAAAATATCTTTTGATTTGTTTGTGATTAAAGGCGATAGAGCAAGATAGAGTTCTTTGTCATTGAAATTTGTTTTCGCGAATTCAGGTATATTCATAATGTACATATTTTTACTGATTAAAAGGGAAGCTACTCCCAGACACTAACACTAAAATCACAAAATTCATTCAATGGATTTTCATGATTAACGATCTTTCTCGAAATGTCACTTGCAATTATTTCTTCAGTAAGAAATATTTAATTTTATTTACTATCTTTTGCACTTTTACTTTTGCACACGACAAAGATGACAAAAAAAATTCCCAAACAAAAAAGAAAACTTAACAAATAAACAATTTTTTGTTTTGTACCATTACGAAATACCAAAAAAGCATTTAATAACTGGAGAGTGAGATATTTTAATAACCATCTCACCAGGTATCACATCAACTACTCTACCTAACGACCAATAAGGTCTAGATTTAGCTGGATTTTTGATGAGAACTACATCAACTTTTATGATATTCCTAAAATCGTTCTGATATAATTCTCGGGATTGCTCTCGCAAACTCAACAAGTAATCTTCATGCTACAATTTGTGGAATCTTTCAAGATCTCTTTTCTCCAGACTGTTCAATAGATTCATTGTATTAGGTACATCAATGTTAAAAAAGTTATCTTTAATATTTAAGAACACAGAGTTGTTAAAATGGGGATAAAGAAAATCATTATGAGAAATAACATCAAGTTCATAATCCCCTGAACATATGTTAGCGGACGAGAATTAACCAAATTTTGTATGTCAGATAACACAGCAAGCAATTCAAAGTAAGGTAGCCTCTTCCGTCCCACTAATTTATACAGCCTTTTCACTGTCTTGATAAGTCGCTCCCAAATACTACCAAACCATGCAGAATACAAAGGTATCATTAAATGATTAATATTACAAGACCTTCCTTCAAATTCATCAGAAATAAATACTTGTTTAATCAAGTTACAACCAGCAATAAAAGAACGTGCATTGTCAGAGTATATATGGGAAGGTACTCGATATAAATTAAAAAAACCTCACTAAAGCAAGAATCACTGCATGAGCCGACATATCTGCAACAAATTCCAAATGAATAGCCTTGACATTAAAACATGTGAAAACCAAAATAAACATCTTTTTCATTTAATTTCCATCCTCTATCCATAAATGTCCGGTGAAATCTATCCCCATATGTAAGAAAGGTCTAAAATTAACCCTGTGCTTGGGAAGATTGGTTACTTCAGGGTAATTAAAGGACAAAGAATTATATTTTCTACATAGGCTACAAGAAGAAATGGCAGATTTTACTATTACTAATCATGGGAATTTTAAACTATCCAACTCAATAAATTCTGCAAAGATTTTATTCCAAACACTCTGAACGTCCGAAGGTACACTTTCATCCCATTTTTTAGATTTCTTTTCCAAATGTCGCTAAGAAGTAGTCTCCCTTTGATCGTTATCGGAAGACACAAAGTAATGGGTCAAACACGCTAGCATTTTGCGACAAAATTCCTCTCTTAGTATTGGCAACTCTTGTCAACGCCTCAGCAACATGTAATTCATCAAACACAGGGTTATAAAGATAACCAAGTACCTTCTCAAAAGGTGAATCATGAACCACTAAACTATTGTCCCTTTTCATTTTCTCCTTTAGTACTTCAGTTAGTGTTACAAGATCTTAACAGAAAATTACCTTCAGCCATAACATCCCGAGCTTCAAGATACAAGTTCAATAATAACTTAAGAGAATTGTGAGTTTTAACAAGATTATCTACATTATTATTTAACAACATTTCTTTGCAAGAACTATCCTTGTATCTATTTACATGAAATTTAATAATAAAGTTTAGGATAAAAGGGCTCGCTACAAACCCAAAGATAAGAGTCTTATGCCGGTAACTCACCAATTGATTACCAATTTTCATAAAAAAAGCAAAAACAATTCTTATCTCTTTCGCTGTTTAATCTAATCATAAGAAAGGCTTTACGGATATCTGCTAGTAAAACACTGATCCATCCTGAACTTCAAAAGTAAATCCAACATATCAGTGTACAAATTTATTCCAGGATAGACGTAGTCATTGAGAGAAGGGCAGCTTCCAACACGTAGAGAACAATTAAACACTGGTCTTAGTGCACTGGCTATCTGTCTTTATGATAGGTCTATGGGGTATCCAGATGTGATTCTCAAAAATGATGATTTGAAGGAACTGAGGACAGTTTACCTTCATCCCACGGCATATCAATAAAGTAAAATTTATCTCTAATAAATTCTCAATAATTCTAAATCAAACAACTTCTCTATCTTTCATTCTACTGAAGAATCAGAAAAATTGTCTACAGGATCAAAATATTCAGACGTAGGTTCTAAAATATAATATACATGTGTAACAGGACAATGAGTATATTCAGATATCACCTGACTTATGCCTCCCCTCACAGTCTTTTCTACTGAATATTGAAAATCCGAAATATTACCAAAAGGAACTATTCCTTTAGAAAATTCAAAAGCACAACCTCCCATGCAGGGTATTGATTGCATAGGGCCCATAAATGTAATTACATCAACCCCAATAAAACCTTTGTAAAGAAAAAGTGTCATTCCTCATATCAGAAAAATTAGCTGCCAACTTATATCAATTTCTTTTTAAATTATTAATAGCTACTCCTAATCCATCCAAATGAAAATATAATTCTAAGTTTTCCTCCACAAAAAAGGAGAGAAAATTTCTTACCTGTAAATTTCAAACCGAGTTCAATTTCTTTCAGATCTCGTTTGATAGCACCTATAAAAGTCTTAATAACCAACTCCTTTTTCAACCTGTGTTAATGTATATTTTACTTGAAAGGCACGATCGTTGACTCCCTGTATCCATGAGGCAATTAAATTTGCTCGTATTGTAACTGGCTGTAATTTCGATAATAGGAAGTAATAGGTGTTCTTCCAGTTGGAAACAAGGGTTCGAAGTTACAGGAGATCTTTCCGAATTTGGACACAACGCTCCTATGATCTTTGTTGTTACACTTCCAGCAAGGAACCAACAGTCCTTTTTTACCACAACAATTATCTTCAGAATGTTTAGGACTAAGTGCATTTATAACTTATTCACTACACATTGCTGAAGTCTAGCTTTGAGTGTAGGAAATGTCTTACAATAATAAGCTTAATGTGCATTAGTTTTACAGAAATTACAACTAACTAATATTATAAGAATTAGTGCGGAAATTTTGTAAAGTCGATACCATTTTATTTTAGTATCCTGTTTTTTTTTAGTTTGTCTGGAACAAAGGATTTAACTATACTCATGTTTTAATTGAGAAATATGTTTAGGTTTTTAATAATTTCTAAAGTTCTTATTACTTCAGAATAAATATCAAAAATGTCATTAAGAGATGGATAATTATTTCCCACTATTCTAATAATTTCTTTTAACATTAACGGCAATTTTTCGGAAATTGTATAACTCATGTATTTGTTACCGGCGCTATCAAATTCTAAAGAATCCAAATTGAATGAATTCATAAATTTGCGTTTTTAATTTAGTTAAAAAAATCTTCACGGCATTCAAGTCATACTCTTAAAACCTTAGCATCAGAAATAGACTTGAATATACGGTTTTTTCCTATATATATATATATATATATATATAATCCCTATCTAAAAATTCCTATATATCTTCTGCTATTATAGAAATTTAAATCTGAAATGGAAAGATGACTTTTTAAAAAAAGTCGCAATGACTTGTTTTTAACACTAAGAACACACTTTTCAAATTCTTTATAAAAATGTAAAAAAGGACAATTTGTCCTGGGATAAGCTTTCAGGGTCGAATACAGGAGATTGTAATTTAGGAGCAACATGAGAAGAAAACAACTTTGAATTAGTAGTCAAAGGGGGAATATTATTTATAGCTTCTAATTTTTGTTAGTTTCCGAAGCCAAAAAAAAAAAAAAAAAAAAAAGTAATTTTGGCGTGAAACAAAGTTTCTTCCTTAATGTTGGCGAAGGATATCATCTTCAAAATAATTTGTAATTTGCTCATTTATTGAATCAACAGAATTTAATTCACTATCTTTTTGAGCTGCTAAACTAATTTTATCCAAAGGATTTTTTTCTTTAACATATTGAAGAAAAAATAAAAATTTAATCTCTTGTGTGTCGGTGTTGGGTGATGTTGAAAACCCAAATTTAAATGAAAAATTAAATTCTCAATTAAATTTAAGTTTTACCTGTATACGATTTTAAATTAATATTTAAATTGTAAATAAATATATTAATACACAGGACTAAATTACCGATTTCGTTCTCGGCTTCTTCATAGGAAAGTAACAACAAAACCACTCAATGAATCAGACGATCTTAAAAACAACTATACTGTTAGTCTGTTTACAGATAAATATTTATTTTTGATGTTCAGGGGATTATAATCTGGATGTTTTCTCATGATTTTCTTTATCCTTATAACAATTTTGTGTTATTAAATATTAAAGATAATTCTTTTTGACATTAACTAACCTAACAGAATGGATCTATTGAACAGAATAGAGAAAGGAAATCTTGATAGATTCCACAAATTATGTCATGAAGATTACTTGTTGAATAAGAGAATCTCGAGAATTATATCATGTTAGGTATATTATAAAAGTTGTAGTTCTCAAAAATCCAGCTAAATCTCTAGACCCTATTGGTCGTTAGGTAGAATAGTTGATGCGATACCAGGTAACGATGGAAATATTAGATCCGCTACGGCTAAAAATGTATTGTAAAGAAACCTGATGGTAGTTCTTGCTTATATTCTACTAAACATTTGTATCCAATATAGAGCTTTTTCGATCTCTCACTCCCACCAAACAAATAGTCCCCCAGCAGAAAATACAGAAGATAGTGATTTAAATAATAATGGTATGAATTATGTCAGACCTTCTGAATTCCGTCCTAGTTCTAGACACAGAAGTAAAATTTAAAAAGTATATGAAAGAAATATGGATTGGTTTTTAATATAATTGTTTGAGCGTATTTTGTTACGAAATACTCTGAAAAGAACAATGTTGCAAGATCGTTTTTCTTTGATAATTTTAGAGCCTAGATTGAAATTTTTAACTATAAAAATTTTTTTTTGATGCGAGAATTTGGAAAATTTTATTTACAGAAATTTAAAATATATATTAAGTGTGAGAAGACATCTTCAGTGGTAAAATATGAGGTGTTGATATTTTGTATAATATGCGTCTGATGGCAAAACAGACGATAATTTGTTGCCGCTCTTTTTCATGGAATTGGAAACTGCAGACGACTCTTATCAGAGGATCCTCAGTCAGATATTTATCCTCGGTCGTTTAAGACGTTTTTTATTCTGGCTCCGTGGTTAACTAATTTAGTTTGCCACGCAAAATAAAGTGTTACCTTTAAATTCGAATTACAGTATCGCATTATTTACCTTTAAAGTTTAGAGTTAATATTTATTTAGATTTTAATAGCTATATTACTGCTTTTATAATATTTATTGAGGGGAGGGTAAGTTTTCGCATCGAAGGGCTTTGTGAGAAAATTGTTAGCTTCGGTAGAAAGCTGAAAGGGAATTTTGATTTATTTGTTGACTCGGAGAGTCAACGTTTCTTTTTGTTTGGCAGAGTCGTTCGATGCGGGGAATTCTGCCCCTATTCACATTCTTTACTTTAAAATATTTTAAGTATATTCTTCATGGAATAAGATTTTAAGATCCTAGACTAGGTTAGGATTTGTGTTTTATAATTTACACTTTCAGCTCCAGAGGAAGTGAAAGAGTTTAATGAAGAAAAAGAAATATTTGAAGAACATAAAAGAATCTGAAGAAATTGAATTGATTGTTAAAAAAATTAATAACTATTGTTTACTTTATTGTAAAGAAAAAAAAAGTGGAAAAGATGTTTGTAAGTAAAAAAAAAATCCTTTTGTTTATTACCCACATAGCAAATGGAACAATATGCATGTAATTTTTGATTTGTTAAAAATAGCGAACGAGAATTTCAATTAACGTAACCGAATTAGTATGTCATAACTAAAGGCCTTAACAGCGGGGGACAATGCTTAACTCAATTGTATTCTGGTTGGTCTTCCGTACTTTATAATTAGTCCGATTATAAACAAAATTACATACTGCGGATCTTCTGATTAGTCAAACAAAACGATAGTTTAACGTGCTAAAAAAAAAAAAAAAAAAAAAAAAATCTATAAGGATCTTAACGAAACCCGATGCGGCTTTTAATTTTATATTTTAACTTAAATGTAAAAATCTTAATTAAATTAAAGAAATAAAATTGTATTAAAAATTCATAGCTGATTTTCAGGTACATGGGTCCCCCCCCCCCAAAAAAATGTGCATTTCTCAACGCCTTGTGCTTTTAACTATTGTAATCACTTGACTAAACTAAACCCGATGCGATCGAATTTCTAGTTTTCATAAAATTAGTAGGTGAGGTAGTTATAAAAAAATATTTTTGCCATGACTAATAAAAAAAAACTTTCCATATATGAATAGTTTAACTTCCGACAATTATTTTGCAAGATTTTCCAAGTTAATGTGTCATACAAAAAAAAATTATTTAGTAGCTCCGGTGATACAAAGAAACAAGGTTTTTTCAAAAATTTAGATTTTTAGAATGTTCTAAAAAAAAGTAAAAATTTTCAAAAATAATTCAAAAACTTTGGTCTTTCGTCTTCATAAACATAGACGATAAAATTTTGTTTTAGTTAAGTTTGGCGTCTTTTTATGCTATTTCGTGGAGTTACCTACTTTAAATATTATTTAGGACTGTGCTTAAAAACTGATATGGTGGCTCGACACTTTTTCTATAATGTGTCACGTAAGTGTAATATTTCGTGGTAATTACTTTATACCGGAAACGATAATGAATTGAACAACAGTTGACTATTTTTTATCTATTTTACAAAAATAAGCAGTTTAACACAACAAATTATATAACCTTAATCTTTACAAATGATTCCTTAGCATAAGCTGCGTATCGGTAGCTGATGTTCGCGTAGCGGCACTGGTCCTTTGAGTAGTACTGAGGGTACTTGGCTAAAATGTGTTTACAAAATTACGGAAGTAATGAGTACAGTGTAACCCGGATATAAGAGATTCTCTGGTCCCAAATTAGAGCCTGTGTTAATGTATAGTGTAACCCGGATATAAGAGTTGTCGGGACCGGAGAAAATCTTATATCCGGTTACACTGTATATAATAGACCAAACCCGGATATAAGAGACTTCTCCGGTCCCGACAACTCTTATATCCGGGTTACACTGTACTATAAAAATTCAATAAAAAAACAACAAAACTAACATTTCACAACGATCATAAAGAAAATGAATAAAAGAAAATACGTAACATTTCATAAATCGAGTTTTATTCTTGAACTAGCATTTATTAATTGAATGTCATTGTTCTGGGTCTTTTTAAATTCCATAACGCGGCTTAACAGACAATTAAACGTGCTGAATTTAGTTGGAATTAATTTTGGAAACCTGCAACAATTTCTATCGAAAAAAAAAATGTAATCTGAAATCCTGTTTCTTAGTCAATTTTGTCTAAAAGATCGATTTTTGAAAATTGTCTAAAAGATCTATTTGTAATGTTTTTTTATCTGTGCGTGTTTAACAGTAATTATTTGGTCAATTGTACGAACAAACAAGAATTTTGCTTTGTCAGTTATGGAAAAAAAAAAAAAAAAAAGATTAGCCGATACATTATTTAACCCGGGTCATTCGAGGTTAGAGATTTCCCTCCATTTTACGTGAAAACGAAATAAATTTTAGTTCATAGCGCGTGCGCACACTTTAAAGTCAGCCTGTCAATTGGAAATCTTTATCATCAAAGTTTACTTTCTCAAACCAGAATTATTGTTACCTAACTTCGTATGAATGATTTATTCTACAAAAACGTGTTGTAAGAGATAGAAAATTTCGAATATGATAATTTTAGCCTCTAAATATAGTGTAACCCGAATATAGATTTTATCTGGTCCCAAATTAGAGCCTGTGTTAAAACAAAATAGACTAAACCCGGATATAAGAGACTTCTCCGGTACCGACGACTCTTATATCCGGGTTACTATAGCAGTATTTAAAAAGAATTTTAAAATGTGTACATAGCTTTTTATATGCATGTTCACAAGATTACCAAAGTTACGTGCCTTGAAAAACTTCATAACAGATAAAGACAAATATTTAATTTATAAAAATTACTGGGTAATCAAGTACATATCTTGCAATCGTTGAATCAAATTCGTAGAAAGTGGGTGGCCCTAAAAAGGGCCGTTGAGGGTAGTTTTTCAGATTTAACCTCCGAATCCATAGAGAGTTCGGCCTTGTCTCTTCAGGGCATAGACCACATCCATGGCGGTAACAGTTTTTCTCTTGGCATGCTCAGTGTAGGTGACGGCATCACGGATAACATTTTCAAGGAAAACCTTAAGGACACCACGTGTCTCTTCGTAGATGAGACCAGAGATACGCTTGACACCACCTCTGCGAGCCAAACGGCGAATAGCGGGCTTTGTGATACCCTGGATGTTATCTCTTAGCACCTTGCGATGACGCTTGGCGCCTCCTTTTCCCAAACCTTTTCCTCCCTTTCCACGTCCAGACATTCTGATTCTGTTGCTTCAGTTAACAATAAAAAATAAAGAAAACATTTTTATTTATACAGCTGTAATCTTCTGCGCGGACGTAGTAGAGAGCGTATCACGTGATGGAAAAGGGCCAATGAAGATACGGTGGCTGTCAAAGCGGGGTTTTTTTTGTTTTTTTTTCGTAAACCAGCAGCAGCAACACTGGGAATAAAAGCCGCATTCACTGTAGTCGCTCATTAATTGAACCAAAATGGCTCGTACAAAGCAAACTGCTCGTAAATCCACTGGAGGAAAAGCGCCTCGTAAGCAACTGGCCACAAAAGCCGCTCGTAAGAGCGCTCCTGCCACTGGCGGAGTGAAGAAACCCCATCGTTACAGGCCTGGTACTGTTGCTCTGCGTGAAATCAGACGTTATCAGAAATCCACCGAACTTCTGATTAGAAAGCTTCCATTCCAGCGCCTAGTCCGTGAAATCGCTCAAGACTTCAAGACCGATCTCCGTTTTCAGAGTTCTGCCGTGATGGCTTTACAGGAGGCTAGCGAGGCTTACTTAGTTGGTCTTTTCGAAGATACCAACTTATGTGCCATCCACGCCAAGCGTGTGACCATCATGCCCAAGGATATCCAGCTTGCCCGCCGAATCCGTGGTGAAAGGGCCTAAATTCACCCTTTATTTTTACTATACACTAAAAACGGCCCTTTTTAGGGCCAATAAATCATTCGAAATGTTTTTCTTCTGAGTCCATGATACGCTTTCTCTTTCGTTAATTTTTTCTTGTAAAATGTAAAAGGTCTGAGTTTTCCCGCGTATTTTTCGAGGTGAGTAAATTGCAAATTTACTCTTCGCGTGTAACTATTTTAGAAATTTTTATTTAAAGAAACTTCGAATATAATACAGAGTGAGAAGGCATTTTTCTATAACTTCAGTGTTAAATATTTTGTATAATATGCGTCTGATAGCAAAACTGACAGTAACTTGTTGCCGCTCTTTTTCATGGTTGTCATCCTCGGTCGTTTAAGACTTTATTCTGGCTCCGTGGGCAAACTAATTTAGTTTGCCACGTAAAATAGTGTTACCTTGAATAATTCGAATCATTTACCTTTGAAGTTTATAGTTAATATTTAGCTTTTAATGGCTATTACTAGTTTTATTTATGGATGGGAAGAGGGGAGGCTTGAGTTTTCGCATCGAAGGGCTTTTAGCCTTTGTTTATATTTGAAAAACTTTGAAGAAAAGCTTGTTAGCTTCGGTAGAATTCCAAAAGTAATTTAATTCCCTAGAAGGTGAATTATTACATTTAGTTTATTTGGCTCGGTGAGTCAACGTTCCTTTTTGTTTGGCAGTCGTTCGATGCGGGGAATTCTGCCCCTATTCACATTTAATTTAAAATAAAATTTTAAATATTTTAAGATCCTAGATTAGGTCAGGATTTGTTTTATAATTTACACTTTTAGTTCTAGTAAGTGAAAGTTTCAAATGAACGTTTGAAAGAAAATTGAATTGATTGTAAAAAAAAAGGGGGGGGAGATGTTTGTTTGATTACTGACAACATTGCTTTGTAAATAAAAATCCTTTTGTTTGTTACCCACTTAGCATATGGAACAATATGCATATAATTTATTTGTTAAAATGAATATTTATCTGTAAACTAAAGTCAATATATAAAATTCTGGGACACATGAGTAAGGGCTTTCCTTTCTCTATTTCACAAGATCTGTTGATGGCAAAAGTAGAGAAACAGTAGCAAAGCAAATCTGTTTCTACGAATGGATGATATTGAGTGTGACAGGAGGCAACAATTACTTTCTGTAATTCTGTCCTTTGTAATTAAACTTTAATCAGCTAATATTCCTCAAATAAGTTTCGGAAAAAAGTACATTTTTTTTTTTTTTTAAAGAATTACATCGTGATGACAGATGGCTAAACTTTGCACTGAAATCAGCTATTTTAGCAATTTCAAAACTGACACTTTCCAGTCAATTTAAATTAGTTCTTGTTTTGAATATAGAAAAAGTATTAATGGTAAATATTTAATGTATTAGCTTGAAATTCAAACTAAAATAGCTTCAAGGAAGATTTTAAATCTGAAATATCGCTCTATTCTAGGATTGTCAATCCTAGAAGTGCTGATTTTTTTTTTTTTTTTTTTAAATATATCTGGGAAGTTTGAGTACGTCAGAAATAGGGCTCTTCTGAATAAGTCGATTTAACGCTAATGAGAATTAATGTCGAATACGATTCCAATCCAATCTCCAAAGAATGAGCAACATCCCTACACCATAATACCGCATCCTCTCAAGGGGAACCTACAAAAACGTTCCATGTGATAATGATTATTTATAATATACATGAAATTTACGGAGAGAAGGGAATGAATGAATCCCAAATCAACCTAAACACAAAATAAACTAAAACAAAATTGATGTTAGTAGGGCCCCGACCCTCAAAATGAGAGGCCATTGGGACAAAATCAAGATAGACAGCATGAGGAATAAAACCTTTCCTTTTTTTTTTCTTACCCTCACCACCCAAAACCTTACTTTTACCAGCTTTCACCCTTTGAACTACTTTCCATCGAACTGAATATACATCAGCCAAGTTGGCTCCCACAGCAATCTTGCTTTGCTGAGTTTTCATTGGTCAGAAAATAGGAGTATTTTTTTTTTTTTTTTTAAATGTGAGCGGTAAAATATCAGCAGCTGCTAGGAGCCTACTGTAAGCCTATTTAAAGCTAGTTACGGGTTTTAGCTAACATTAAATTGTTGCTGTTTGTGCTAGTAACTACAACATTTACTCTACTCAACAATATGTCTGGACGTGGTAAGGGAGGTAAAGTTAAGGGAAAGAGCAAGACACGCTCATCCCGTGCTGGACTTCAGTTCCCCGTTGGCCGTATCCATCGTCTCCTGCGTAAAGGAAACTATGCCCAGAGAGTCGGTGCCGGTGCTCCTGTCTACCTGGCAGCCGTTATGGAATATTTGGCTGCTGAGGTTCTTGAGTTGGCAGGAAATGCTGCTAGAGACAACAAGAAATCCAGAATCATCCCCCGTCACTTGCAATTGGCCATCCGTAATGACGAAGAATTGAACAAATTGTTGTCTGGAGTCACCATTGCCCAGGGTGGTGTCCTTCCCAACATCCAAGCTGTTCTTCTACCCAAGAAGACCCAGAAAGCCGCCAAGTAAACTTGTTAAAAGAAAAGAAAAAAGACCGAACAAAAGGCCCTTTTCAGGGCCATTCAAACATTAATGTTGTTTTTCAATTGATCACATGCGATATAAATCTAGACAAATATTTTTCTCTTAACTTTATAAACTTTGCCAAAATAGATGATTACGAAGATTATTACGACCGACGACTTGAGTTTTTAGTTTTGCTTTTAAAAATTTAAATTTTCGACAATATAGAATTCAACTGTAACCTTTTTAAAATCAATGAAAAATATATTCGCTTGATTCGTTGATACTTCCAATTTCTCGTATTTGAATATACTCAATCCCAAGATATTTACAAAATTTATTTCACAGTATTAAATTAAAACTATTGAACAACATTAACTTTTTAAGCAAATTTTACTAAAATTTATTTTTAAATTAAATTGTAATACATTTTCGTTCGTTACAATTTAAAGACAAAAGGCCTTTTTCAGGGCCGCTTAAACTTTCATGTTCTTTAATTGATTACATGCAATAGCCGTTTTTTAATTTGATAAACTTTAACTTCATACAGGCCAAATTACGAAGATGCCAATTTTATTTTAACTTTTATGATCTTTAGGTCTAACTTTTTTTCTTTTTTTTTAAATAAATGAACACTTGTTTCTAATGAAATATTCGCTTGATTAGATGGTACTTTTCTTTTCAATTGACTACGTTTTTCATCTGTGAAAGAAAAAAAAGGCTCGTAAAATTTGTTTGAAACTTTTTTTCTGCATTTGTATTAAAATTAGTTTTAAATAGAAAAGGCAAGCGGAAGGAGTCACGTGCTTAACTTTTTTCTTAATTATTTTTAGAAATTTTTAAAATTCTTTTGTGTACAAACATGCCTTTTTTTATACGAATGGCCATACAAAACATTATCATTAAAAATTAACGCATTTTAAGAGTTATTTAAAACTTCATAACCGAGATTAATAAAAAAAGTACCATGACATTTTCTGAGAGATGTACGTAAAAATAATATACATCTCTTAGGTATTTTATTTTAATTTTTTTTTTACTTAACTCTACTCACTGTTAGTAACTTTGAGATTTTTCAAGAAAGCGTCTTGAAATTTTGTTATTTTATTATCTTAGTTATGAAACTTTAAATTGTTACTATTTTATTTTCTCAGTATTTTAAAACGTAAGGCTATTAAGCTAAAAAGTATTTAAAAATCAAAATATTAGATTACTGGGAGTTAAATAAGCTCACTTAAAATTCGATGAAATTTGTATTATTAGCACAAATTATTTGAATATGGTACAAAGCCATATGTGGGGGCGCCCAATGAGAATCTCACTTCACTAAGAATATAGTGTGTGAGACTTTTCTTAACCCTTATTACACTGTATGTCATTCTGTTGAGTAATTATTTTTCTTGTAGTTTTATCAAAATTGCCTGATCTTTTAAGTCAAACTTGTCAATAAAATCTGTTTTTTAACGCAGAAAAAAAAATGACTAAAAGACATGATTGCCATTGAAAATGACATGATTTTGAGTTTGACGAAGTACACAGAATTTAGCAATAATAAAAAATAAAATGAAACAAACAAAAATACAAAAAAAGGCACGCCAAATTAACTCAATTATATACAAATAATTTCTCTAGCGATTGGAAGGAGAGTAACTGCCAGCAAGATCATATTCGTGATAATAGAAATTTCAAAAGAATGAGGGTGTTAACTTAAATTTAATTATTTTTATTTCGATAAAAGATCATTGTTAAATGTATGTGACATGAGATAAAACCTGAAAAGTGAAAATCATACAAATTTTAATAATTAAGGGAAAATGAGTCTGGCTTGTTGCGTAATCATTTACTTGTCTCACAAAACTAGTATAAAGTGAATTCAATATACCTGGCGAGTCACGCAGTTTGACAATGGTTTAAGTTACGTTCTTCTTACTGTTCGACGTGATACGAAACGCGAGAAAGCACTTCCGACGAGTGACATTTTAAAAAGACGTACGTTTAAGAACATGGATATCTCGCCTATATCCAGATGAGAAATATGCATTTAAAAAAAAAATATGAGCGCGATAGACATGTTTAAAACAAATTATGAATTAAAAATTCAATTTAAAATGTCAGTGCTGCGACATGAATCTCCTTCTTGTGAATATTTTTCTGTAGTAGTGTGGACAAGAGAAAGTAAATTAAATTAAACTTTTCTTATTAAAGAACTGATTGCAAGTGACATTTTGAGAAAGAATGGTTATTTTAATTATGATCATTTTTAGATATTAGAATTTACTCAGCTCACCGATTTTTCATTTCAAAACTTAACATTATCCGTTACGCACTTTTGCGTAAAGGGAAGCTACTCCCACCAAAATGGTGGGAGTAGCTTCCCTTTAATCATTAAAAACCTCGCAAATCGTTGAAATGGAAGTAAAACTATATAAATTGAAAAGAGGAATCTATTTAGGGAAAGTTACTTTATCGCTTTAAATCACACATGAAAACAAAAAGACATTTTATTTTCTGTTCATAATAATTGACAAAATTATTTTATTTCAAGTAAAGAAAATGAATATATTGTTTACAAATAAAGTTATAGCGATCCGATAAGTTAATTTACTTTACTCTAGCGCAAGATATTGTTTTCGGTGTGAGTGAGAACAAAGAAGATAAAGTTAGTAAGGAATTACTAAATCAGTAAAATGTATTTTAAATTTGTTATTACTGATCATATTCCAGAAAGGTAAATAAAAATGTATATTTTCTCCACGGAATAAATGTAAAAGTTAGAAATAAATGTCATTTCTTGAGAATATGTATAAACGTCGATTCTTGTAAATACGGAGGTACATTAAAATAAGAAAGGTATCTATAATAATAAAATTCAAATTTATTGGTAATTTTCTGAACATGCATCTTATTCTTAAGTAAGGCTATAAAACCAAAGAATTCAATAAAATATTAGATTGTTTAACATTTTAAGATTACTGGGCAGTTAAAACCCAAAACAAAAAAAAAATAGTTGGCACAATAAAAAATGAATGGAATTATAAAATGTTTCTTAGATCTTTGTAAATTCTTTTTTAATTATATGAAATTTTGTGAAACGATGCCAGAAAAACAAGATTTTTAACCAAAGTTTCTACAAAAGTTGAAAAAACAATTTTTACATAAAAAAATACTTTGATCATATTTCCGCTTAATAATAAAAGATTTTGTTTGACTAACATTTTGCTTTTATTAGGTTTTCGACATTTTTTCACATTGCATCATTCTTTAGCGAATTTTTGGAGATATCTAAATTTACTATTTTTTGTTCACAAGTAGTAAACATGTTTTGATTAAATTATTATTTAAAGAAATAAAATTAAATTAGTCAAAGAAAACATTAATGATAATAAAAATTCATAAACAGTAAGCCAGAAGAGCAAAGAAAAACAGGTTGTGTCAGGTTTTAATGTTTCTTTCGATAAAAATTGCTGCATATTTCCCAAATTAATTTCAAATGAATTCAGTTGTCAAATAATCGTTTATTACCATCCAATTGAATTTGTTTATTACCGAAATTGTGTGGAGAAAAGATATTTAAGAAAAAGCAAAAACACAACTGATCCTTGATTGTTAATCGCCGCATTAAGAAAACTGTAATGAATTGATGAACGCTATTATAAATTAGTCCAATGAACGATGCAAATTAATAATCATTCAAGGAAACTGCAGCATATTGTTGAACTGGGTTTATATGTAATTAAAATTTCTGTTTAAAGTGCATCGTCATATGTAATATTAGAACTATTTGACATATCAAGTATATCTTATGTATTACAATTACAATTTTTGTATCATGCATTTTAATTTCTCGTAAAATTACACCTTGGATTAGAAAACCTTTCTTTTAATTTAACAAACATTTTGAGATACAAAACTATAATTTTATAATTAGTAGTTACCACCAAAATGGATGTTTTTTTCCGAAATGAAAAGCAAAAACTTGTTAAAAATATTTGAAAAATATCAGGGAATTATCAGATTCAAATGAATTTTCGGTACTTATTAATTAATGAATTGTATACCGAATAAATTATTTGAATAGAAAACTGTATAAAAATATTTTTAGGGGTCTGTTTCACCCGCTGCATTTTCAATATCTTGTGTGTACTTTTTAATTTGGGGATGTCCGACAATTTTTTTTTTCTTTTTTTTTTAATTATATAAAGAAATATCTCGATGTTATTTCAGTAACAAAAAAAAAAAATAATCATGCAATGTCAAATGTGAACATACGGAAAAGTCGTCCCAAATCTTACCAAAAATAATTCAATAAAACTTTAAAAATAAATTTTTCCGACTGTGACAGCATAATTTAATAAAAGTATAAAACACATTACTTTTTCTCAGATTGGACAAAAAACAACGCAACTATACTTAATAATTAAAAAAAAAAAAAAAAAAAAAAAATGACTTGTAATTTTTCAGTGTGATTTTGAAACACCCCGTTGCTGTTTTTAAAATTAACTTTGAGCCTGATATATTTTTCCCCCCTAAAATTGGAGTTTGTGGCAGTTAACTTTTATTTATGAATTTGTTGACCGTTGGAATACACCTTCCTAGTGTAATCAAAGGTGTTTTTAGCGATAGGCATAGAGAGTAATATTTTTTCCCCAAATTCTGTTAATCCCCAATTTTTCTAATATTCTTTTAAACAAATATCTAAGATATTTGATGTTAAAGAAATTTTTAATGTCTTAAAAAAACTTTAATCATTTTCCATTAAAATCGTGATTCGATGATAAAATAACCGTAAGAACATTTTTAAAATGTCTAAAAGCCTTACTGAATGGTATAAAATGATTTTTCTATTTTATACATTATCTTTAAGCAATTATATTTCAAATAGAACCAGAATCTTAATTTAAAAAAAATCTTTTAAATAATGTTAAATGCATTTTTAAAGGTTTTTAGTTCAAATTTTGGCGGTTTCAGAAAATCACCATTCATCTACAATCTACATTATGATATGTGCGGTTTTTAATATGAAGAAGATTGGATGATTTTTTTTAATCAAAAACAAAGATAATGACAATAATGAGTAGTCAAATAGTTCTGTGTAATTACTTGGTCGGTCTTTTCGAAAGGTACAAACTTGTGTACCATTCACGCCAAGCGTGTTACCATCATGCCCAGGGATATCCAGCTCGCCCACCGTATGCGTGACGAGAGAGCTCCAATTCGCCCGTCTTTTGTTTTTTAATCTATAAATGCAACACATAACACGACCCTAAGGCCCATTAAAACAATTCAAATGTTATTTTCTTCCAATTTATGTTTTCTTCTTCGTTGATGATTTTCTTATTTGGTCACTTGTACGTACAATCAGGGATTTTCTTTTCTGACACAAATTTATGGAAAAAAAGATTAACTGCCTTATACATTTCTCAAACCGTGTCATTCGATTTCAGATGACATTTCCCTCGATTTCACGCAAAAACAGATTAAGATAACGAGTAGTCAAATAGTTCTGCTGTGATGGCTTTACAAGAGGCAAGTGTGGCTTACTTGGTGTTTTTTTTCCGAAGATAGTAACCTTATGGTGCTTACTTGAATGTCTTATTTGTAGTTAAATTTTGGTTTTATTTGAAAGAAATAGACTAAAGATAATGAATCTGTATTATAAGAAAAAATAATTTCCGTATGTAAATGTTTTTAGGATTGGGGTTAACCGTTACATTGGCACGTTCACTCATTGAACAGTCATTATAGACGAAAAATGAAAACAAATTTAAATCCTCTTAAAAACCCAAGATGTCCTGGAGATGTTTTTCAAAGTAAGTTTAGTAAATGTATGTAATGCTTACCTTTTACTTAAAATATAATAAAAATAATGTCGATTTACGCATTGTGATGGCATAGATCAAAAATTCAAAAACAAAAACTGAATCATTTCACCACTGACTTAGAAAAAAAAAACAAAAGATAACCTGCGAAAAATAAAATAAATTTTTTATGAAATATGGAACACCAGCAGTGCAATAATTATAAATTTATATTTGTCTGAAAATAAATTATTTAACCTCATATAACCAATAGTTTAATTATATAATTCTTTTTAATTCTATATACTTATTAAACTTAGAAGGAAGAATTTTATATTAAAACCATTTTAGTTTTTATTTAATTACTATTTTTATATTGTATAAAAAATGAATTTAAAATGTAATAAAATGATACTTTTGAGTTCAATATATTATAAAAAATTTAATTGCATCCAATGTGGTCTTTTTCTTTTAATTATTTTGAATTTAAGTTACTGGATTAATATTCCGATAGGAAAAAGTAGTCAAGAGGTGGTAATTCAGAATTATTTTCTTTAGAACACCATACAAGAAATAATTTAATCGTTGCTAAAATGAAAAAGAAACATGAAAATTACAATCACAAGAAGAGGAAATATTTCATGACAAGCACACACAAATATATACAGAAATTTTTTTTTTTTTTGCAAAGCATTTACTAATGAATAAGTTCAGAATATTTCATTTAAATCGGATAATTCCGATTTTTGGTAAAATTCTTAATAAAAACGATGTAAAGGGTTTTTTTTCATTTTGGAATAAAACGCATCTAGTTGGCTTGGGTAATTCGTAATACCTAGTGATATGAAATAAGTTAATAAAACTCATTAAATTGCTTGCCAAGGACATTTTAAATAACTTTTTCATTAAACTTGTCTTAATTTCTACATCTGTAGAAGGTGAGATGTTTGCAAACACTGATGCTGATTTAAAAGACTTTATTTTTGATGAAAGAAATTCTCATTGCACTTTTTAAAATCAACCAATGTGTTTAATATTGATGACTGATTTGAAAATATTGTTTTGAATGTATCTTTTTAAATTAAAAATAGAAAAATGCTCCCTAAATCAAGATGTGTAATTTCATGAGAAATTACAAATATAAATTGTAATACGCGAGATGTACTTAATTTGTCGAACAATTTTATGTCGGTGATTGTCCGATCTTTAAATTCTGTAAACTTCAAAAGAATAATTAAATCTTATTTAAATTATTAGTTAATATTACAAGGTTCACTTTAAACAGAAATATTAACTATTTAAATTAAACGAGCATTAATTTCATCGAACTAATTTTCAATGGTGTTTATTCATCACGATTTTTTGAATGTGGCGAAACTCCGAAATTAATAATCAAGGAGTTAAATTTGTTTTAATTTTTCTTAAACTTTCTCCACACAAATTCGGCAATAAGCACATTCAATTTGATGGCAAGCAATGATTATTTGACAACTGAATTCAGTTGAAATTAATTTGGGAACTATGCAGCAATTTCTATCGAAATAAAAATCTGACAACCTGCTTCTGTTTAGTAGTCTTCCCTATTTTTGAACTTCACGGCTGAACGTTTATTGTAATGGGCCAGACGACTAGATTCAGCGGCGATTCTCTCGAACAGATCGTTGACAAAGCTGTTTATGATGGACATGGCCTTACTGGAAATGCCGGTATCGAATCCCTGTCGGGATTTACTTGACCTCCCACAGGGCCAGGTTGTGACACAAGGTCGGAGTTTAACGTGGGAAGGGGAGGGGGAATGGACCCGAGTTTTCACCCGGGCCAAGCTGGTCATAGCCTGTCCAAGCTGGTCAGACGTAGCCACGATACTACCAGCGCAGGGACGAATCTCTGCCGCCGGCCTGTATCGGAGAACGAATCCCGGCCCCATAGGCGATCATTCAGTGAGTAATCTGCGAACAGATACTACACGGGATTTACTTGACCTCCCACAGGGCCAGGTTGTGACACAAGGTCGGAGTTTAACGTGGGAAGGGAGGGGGAATGGACCCGAGTTTTCTCCCGGGTCGCAGTGCTTTGGCTTTAGCTAGTTAGACGTAGCCACGATACTACCAGCGCAGGGACGAATCCCTGCCGCCGGCCTGTATCGTAGAACGAATCCCGGCCCTATAGGCGATCATTCAGTGAGTAATCTGCGAACAGATACTACACTTTGATCTTAGCCTTGGGATTTACTTGACCTCCCACATGGCCAGGTTGTGACACAAGGTCGGAGTTTAACGTGGGAAGGGAGGGGGAATGGACCCGAGTTTTCACCCGGGTCGCAGTGCTTTGGCTTTAGCTAGTCATAGCTGGTCTTTGGCTGGTCTTAGCTGGTCATAGCTTGTCCAAGCTGGTCAGAGCTGGTCAGAGCTAGTCAGACTTAGCCACGATACTACCAGCGCAGGGACGAATCCCTGCCGCCGGCCTGTATCGTAGAACGAATCCCGGCCCTATAGGCGATCATTCAGTGAGTAATCTGCGAACAGATACTACACTTTGATCTTAGCCTTGAGGCCTGTTGATTTACTTGACCTCCCACAGGGTCAGGTTGTGACACAAGGTCAGGGTTTAATGTGGGAAGGGAGGGGGAATGGACCCGAGTTTTCACCCGGGCCGCAGTGCTTTGGCTTTAGCTGGTCTTAGCTTGTCCAAGCTGGTCATAGCTAGTCTTAGCTGCGATACTACCAGCGCAAGGACGAATCCCTGCGATCGGCTTGTATCAGCCCGATCGCGTTAATGGTTGTTGCCAGTAACTGAATATATATCAGCCAAGTCGGCTCCCACTGCAGCTTTCATTTGCTGAGTTTTCATTGGTCAAAAAATAATACGAAGACAGTTTTTAAAAAAATGTGAGCGGCAAAATATCAGCAGCTGCCAGGAGCCTACTGTAAGCCTATTTAAAGCTAGTTACGGGTTTTAGCTAACATTAAATTGTGCTGTTTGTGCTAGTAACTACAACATTTACTCTACTCAACAATATGTCTGGACGTGGTAAGGGAGGTAAAGTTAAGGGAAAGAGCAAGACACGCTCATCCCGTGCTGGACTTCAGTTCCCCGTTGGCCGTATCCATCGTCTCCTGCGTAAAGGAAACTATGCCCAGAGAGTCGGTGCTGGTGCTCCCGTCTACCTGGCAGCCGTTATGGAATATTTGGCCGCTGAAGTTCTTGAGTTGGCAGGAAATGCTGCTAGAGACAACAAGAAATCCAGAATCATCCCCCGTCACTTGCAATTGGCCATCCGTAATGACGAAGAATTGAACAAATTGTTGTCTGGAGTCACCATTGCCCAGGGTGGTGTCCTTCCCAACATCCAAGCTGTTCTTCTACCCAAGAAGACCCAGAAAGCCGCCAAGTAAACTTGTTAAAAGAAAAGAAAAAAGACAGAACGAAAGGCCCTTTTCAGGGCCATTCAAACATTAATGTTGTTTTTCAATTGATCACATCACATGCGATATACATCTATTATTCTAGACAAATATTTTTCTCTTAACTTTATAAACTTATGCTAAAATAGATGATTACGAAGATTATATTACGACCGACGACTGAATTTTTAGTTTTACTTTTAAAAATTTAAATTTTCGACAATATAGAATTCAACTGTAACCTTTTTAAAATCAATGAAAAATATATTCGCTTGATTCGTTGATACTTCAAATTTCTCGTCTTTGAATAGACTCAACTCAAACCCAAGATATTTACAAAATTTATTTCACAATATTAAATTAAAACTATTGAACTACAACTTAAGCAAATTTTACTAAAATGTATTTAATTAAATTGTAATAAATTTGTTCGTTACAATTTATTAATTTCAAATATACGCTGTTCAATAATTTTAAGTCTTACTCTTAAGATAATTCTGTAAACTAAAAAAATGTAAAATAGACAGTAATCCAGTTCAACAATCTGTATATACTTGTGCTTTTTTACTTCGTGACATTGAATCAGTGACGTAAAAATATTTTAAAATTTATTTCGACAAATTGTGTAAAAGGTTTTTGTTTTCATCTGTGTCAACTAATTTATTTGCTCATTTACAAGGATTTTCTTTTTTCACATTTATTGACAGGCAAGGTCAGTTTTTCCATCTAGACATGTACATGCGTTACCCGATTCTGCGCGGACGTAGTACAGAGCATATCACGTGATAAAAACGGGCCAATGAAGATACGGTAGTTGTCAATTTCTTCGCTTGAAAAGTCATGTAAAAATAATAGTGAGTGGGAGGAACTTAACTCCACGGTTATATTGTGATACCGATTCTATCATTTTTTCAGCCCATCTTGACGAAAAAAAAAAAAAACTAGCTGAAGTGACCACGATTGATCATGTGTAAATAGAGACAGGAATTTTTTTTTTTTTCTCTTACAAAGAAAGCATAAAACACGAGACAAACCCGTTAGCTATGACTCGAAAACTTAAATTTAATTTAAACCGTTTATCACTTATTTCAGATTAAAACGCAATTAAAATATTTAAGTCTCCTTTTCAGTAAGATTTTTTTTTATTATTTGAAATATAGTAGTAGCCTAAAGTTAATCTATAAAAAAGAATAATTTTGTGTATTTCAATAAAGTTTTATGGCATTTCTATCAGTCTTAAAGTGAAATTAAGGCCATTTTTTTTATCAATAATAAAAAATTTCGGGAGTTTATTTTTTTTTTTTATCAAACTCTTTAGACAACGAACGCCAACCAAACATCAGAAAAAGCAGTTATGCTTTTAGTTTTATAAATAAAGAAAAAATAATTGGATAACCTGGTCAGAGAAAAAAAAAAAAAAAAAATTTCAAAGATGACACGAAAATAAGGCCAATGAATAAAGCCGACCAGAAACAGAAGAAAAAGTTGGAATTTTATTTTCATGTATGTTTTATTTTTCCAATTTTTTTTTTGTTCTCCAGTTTTACAAACTATTCCCAATATGGTTTCATGTGGAAAACATTTTCCATGTAACTATAATTAAGTACAATTAAACAAATTATCAATTAAAAATACTAACAAGTCAATCAATATGATATGCAAAAGTTGCTTATTCAAACAGTTTCTTTCTAGTGAATATTTTTATCTCAAGAGAAAGTAAAAAAAGTTTTCTTACTGAAGAAATGAATGCAAATGACATTGAGGAAGAATTGTAAATCATTTGTAGGCATTAGAATTCAAACTAATCTCCGATTTCTCAGAGCCGTTATCCCATACATCAAAACGGCGGGAGTAGCTTCCCTTTAATCATTGAAAATATTGAATCGAACGTAAAACTGTACAAGGAAATCTAAGGGAAATTAACTTTATCGTTTTAAATCAACACCACTATTTCTGCGGTGTTGCTTAGATCGTACAGGCAAGTCAAAAGATTTTATTTTCTGCTTGATATAAAAAAAAATTTCAATTAAGAATATATATATATATATTTAATAAAAAGATTAAATGAAGTTATTTAAATTTATTAATTTACTTTCGCAAAATACTGATTACGGTGTGAGCGAGAACGAGGAAGGAATTAAATCAGTACTAAAAAATGTATTTTAGATTTACTGATCAAGTTCAGAAAGGTAAATAAAAATGTTTTCTCCGTTTCAAAGCTCTCAAGTAGTAAATAGTTTGAGAATGTGCGTGTCGAATTTTGTAAATACGGACGCACATACATGACATTCAGAAAATAAGAGGTACCAATCAAATTATTAGTTTTATATTGTTAAAATAACATTTTCTGAAGTGTCTTAAGGCAATAAAGTCAAACTATATAGAATTAAATTAGAATGTTTAAAATATTTTCTTAAATTTTAAGATTACCGAGTAAAAGCATTCACGTTGTATTCATCAAGGAATTCAGTTCTGCCATATTTAATTTCTTTCTCAGTTTGTCATTCCGACCAGTGCCACAATACCGAATACTACTACATAAGCAAGTCATCTGCGTCTTCTGCTATGTGACTTATTTAGTTTCATATTTAGAAAGTACTAAAGAAATTGTAAGAAATATTTCATACGTACAATTTTATGAAAAAGCATCCAAAATAAAATCTAAGATCTTATGGACACATTTCAGTCAGACAGTATGTATGAATTAACAGTTCATTCATACATTTACTGTGACTGAAATTACTTTACAAAATACAGTTAATAATTAACTGTATTTTGTAAAAGTAATACTTACCTTTTTACTTAAAAACAATACAAGTAACATCAAAAATTGTATAACTTCAGACTGGAAAAAACGCACGATAAATTAAAAAAATTTAAATATGGAAGCCAGTAGTGCAATAATCAAGAATTTTGTATTTATGCCTGAAATTATAATTGACCTCATAAGCAATAGTTTATTATATACAAAGAGGGTGAAAAACTCCAAAAATATATTTTCAATGTTTTCTAATTAAGTAACATTCAGTATACAGTTCATTCATTAATGCATAAGAAGTACTGAGAGTATAGTTTCAATCGAATAATTCCTTCATCTGGAAAGGGACTTCACGTGCTTGTTTTTAGTAATGTGGGGGTTGATTTTGAGGCGGCAGATGTCAGTTAAAATAACGTCAATAAGCAAATTTTTCAACATCTAATAATTTATAGAAAACAAACATCACTCAATAGTTCCACGAAACTTTACCAACTGTTTTAGACTATGTTGGTCAGGTGATCGTATAAGGAAAGATTTTTTTCTTACAATTTAAATAACACTAGATTTATAGATTTTCTTTTGACCAAGTCATTCAAGATCGGTGGTGGGTTTCCAGTTATCAAATAGGAACATTAAGATTGCATTCACGAGAAATACTTCATGGGAAGCACACATCCAGACAAAAAAAAAAAATTCTCTGCAAAGTATTCACTAATGAATAATTTCTGAATTTCATTTAAATCGATAATTCCCTGATTTTTTGAAAAATCATGTAGCGCTTTTATTTTCATTGTGGAATAAAAAATGCACTTTAAACAAATAAATTCAGTTCAACAACCTGCACAATTTCGTTAGTTCTTGAACGATAAATTTTATAGCGTTCATTGAACTAATTTTTCAATGGCGTTTAAATGTTCATCGTAATTTTTTGAATGCGACTTCACTAAACTGAAATTAACAATCAAGAATTGAATCTGTTTTTGGTCTTTTCCACAATTTCAACAATAAGCGTACCTAGCGTTAAGTCAGCGTTTCACAACCGGTGCACTCTTATGCATCCTGAAAACGTGGCCAGTCCCGATCAAAATTTGTCATTTGATATTTTAAACAGGACCCTAAAAACAAAAAACCTATTATCTGGCTTAAAATAAGATCAAGGATGTCCATTGATCAATGATATTTCCATGCAAAAAAAAAATTTCAATCGTGATAAAAGCATTGAATAATACAATTTGATTTTCCAGTGAACTTTTACCATTAAATTCAAAATCGATCAAATATTGAATGCAGTGATGAGGAAATGACTATCATTTAAGCACAAATTTTACACTAAGAAACTAAATTACTAAAAAAAAAAAAAAAAAAAAAAAAAAAAAAAAAAAATGTAATGACTTAAAAAAAAAAAGTAAAGGTAACGCTGTATCATAGCATTAGCAAAACAAGTCTACAAATTAAAAATGAAAAATGCTTAAATTGTTTCAAATGACTCTTTTGCACATCATGCATAAAAAAAGTGAAAATATATGTTGAAAAAAAAGAAAAAACAAAATCGCATAATATGCAGGCGTCAAGTAATTATCGTGAAAATGTGAGTGGCCCTGAAAAGGGCCGTTTGTATGAAAACCATATCAGATTTACTTGGTGCTAGTGTATTTGGTAACAGCCTTGGTTCCTTCAGAAACGGCATGTTTAGCCAATTCTCCGGGTAAAAGAAGACGGACAGCGGTCTGAACTTCACGGCTGGTAATGGTTGAACGTTTATTGTAATGGGCCAGACGACTAGCTTCAGCGGCGATTCTCTCGAACAGATCGTTGACAAAACTGTTCATTATGGACATGGCCTTACTGGAAATGCCGGTATCGGGATGAACCTGTTTCATCACTTTGTAGATGTAGATCGAATAGCTTTCCTTCCTCTTTTTACGTTTCATTTTCTTGCCATCGGCACGGACTGGCTTAGCCTTTACAGCTTTCTTAGCACCCTTGGAGCTCGCTTTAGGAGGCATATTTTCGAAAATTCGAGATTTTCTAATGATACAGTCTCGTTTCTATTCTTTATATACTGTAGCAGCAGGCTCCAGTGATAGTCAACAAGACTCACAGTTTCTGATTCGCTGATTGGTCAAAAAAGGAAGGGAGTATTTTGTTTTTAAATGTGAGCGGTAAAATATCAGCAGCTGCCAGGAGAAAGCTAGCAGGGCTGGTTTCCGGTCAGGAATTCCGATCTCTGGACATAGTAAAAAAAATAAATAAATATAATAATAATAATATCATCCCGTGCCAGTGCTCCCGTCTACCTAGCAGCCGTTATGGAATATTTGGCCGCCGAGGTTCTTGAGTTGGCAGGAAATGCTAGCTTGAGACAACAACAATCATCCCCCGTCACTTGTAACTGGCCATCCGTAATGATGAAGAATTGAACAAGCTGTTCTTCTACCCAAGAATACCCAGAAAGTCGCCAAGTAAACTTAAAAAAAAAAAAGACAAAAGGCCCTTTTCAGAGCCAATTAAACTTTCATGATCTTTTTCAATTGATTACATGCGATCAATCTAACTTCATAAACTTATGCCAAATAGAGGATTACGAAGACCGATGAATTTTTTTTATTTAAACATATTTTTAAGGAAATATTCGCTTGATTGGGTGATACTTAAAAAATCTTGTCTTTGAATTGAAGAAAACCCAGATTTTTACAAAACTTATTGCACATTATGTTAATGTTTTTAAAGATTTAGAAGTAAAACTAATGAACTACGTAAGGCAAATTTTGCTTTAGCTTTCTAAACATTTTGCTAAATCGGGTATTTTATCAATTGTAATACATTTTTCTTGCAATTTATTAATTTCTCATGCACTACTTAATAAAGGTAATCTAAAATTTATCTTCCGTTAATAGTTTTTAAACCTTTTAAGATAATTCTATAAACTAAATGTATGTAATTGTAAAATATAACTACATTATTATTGGTCATTATTAAACAAAGCATTAATCCAGTTTAAGTCTACGATTTAGTGTTTTTAATTACTATATAACAAAGTAACTGAATCGGTTCAGAGACGTTTAAAAATAATATTCGCGAATTTGTCAAAAAATGGCATACTATGATGAAAAAGATGTCCTAAAACCTTAATCTACATTAAATTTTATCGTTAAAAATCTTTACGTTAGGAAGAGAAAAGAAATGTTTTGATTATTTTAGAAATTTCTTCGTCAAAATGTCCAAAGAACATTGGACACTTTGAAATGTTTTTCTTGCGTCAGTGGATGGACTATAAAATTTAACAGGAAATTTCAGCGAAAGTAATTTAAATTTTTTTTGCAAAAATTGATTATTTTGTTTTTTTTACAGGTTACCCTCACAATTTTAAGAAAACTCAAATTCAAAGTTGTAACATTGAAAGAACAGTTTCGTGCGGGAAAACAGCATAGCGTAATGAAAAATGCCACAAACGTAACGAAAATAAAGTTTTATCGTCAAAATGCTTATGTTGTTATAAGATGAAAGGAAAGTATTTTTAAAATTTTCTAACACGTTCGAAATTTTGGTTTGTCTTTTTTGTTTACGTCATAGCGGTGACGTAAAAAATAAGTTTTTTTTTTTTTGTTTTTTTTCGGTTGCAAAACACATTGAATTAGAAATTCTTGTAAAAAAAAAAGTGTCCGATTTTAGTGAAATTTTCAGGACTTATTCACAACTGAATGGAATTATATTTGAAGTTTTTTTTAAATGTTACCCCCACTTAATTTCGTCAAACCTATTTCCTGAAAAAATAGTTGCGCTATTTTTTAATTTTTTAAAAATTTTGTATTTTTTTTTTTTTTTTTTTTTTTTTTACTTAATACGTTCCTTATTTTCAGGTATGGTAGACTGAAATTGCCATTATTATAAAAAGGTCACGTGATCTAAGTTTTGTCCCTTTTCAGTAATGTTTATTGGGTTAATAAAAGTTTTAGTAATTATGTAATAAAATTTAATATAATAATTAGAAATAAAATGAAAAATATAAATAAGGTAGGTACCTCTATGTCGGCATAAATTTAGATTTAATTAAAAGCTTAATGATTAAATTTATTTCCATTAAAAATTCTGGTGTATTTCAGATACATTGGATTGGAAAGTCATTTAATTTTGATTTATTAAATTAAATTACCATTTCATAAATTAATTTACTTCTATCATGGTATTTTATTTTTGCATCTTCGAAAGGTAAATAAGTAAAAAATTGCGGAAAATGTTCATTTCTAATAATTACTAGGTAGCTAAAAAGTCCAATCATTCAACAATCCATCACTCGTTGAATCAGATGATCAGGACCGATAATTAATATTTGGTTGCATATAAGAGTTGTCGGGACCGGATGGTCACGGGAGAAGTCTCTTATATCCGGGTTTGGTCTATTTTGTTTAGGTAAGTATGGCTCTAATTTGGGACCAGAGAAAATCTCTTATATCCGGGTTACATTGTATAACAAAAATAATACAACAGAACTTTTTTTTTTTTTTTTTTTTAACATCTGTTACACCTCCCCCCCCCACACACACACGCGATAACTTAATTTTATAAAAACTTAAATCCAAAACTGCAATTCTTTTTTTGTTTTTATTCAAATGCTTTGAAGAATATCAAATCATCGATTTTTATTTATTTTGTTTGTAAATCTATTCTGTTCTACTCAAACTTTAGCACTGGCTTGTAAAAAAAAAACCAACAATAAAACTAAGACGTTATTTAATTATAAAAGCTTTTAAGGGCTTTTCTGAATATATATGACGGATATTTTTTTTATCTGAAGCGAAAATATTTTTTCGATGAAAAATGAATTTTTACAAGAACTTTTTTTTTTTTTTTTTTTAATGCAAAATGTGATAGTTGTAATTAAGTAAAATATTTTAAATTTGAAGCTGTATCTCAAATTCTCTTAAGTCTACTTTTTACAGATCTTAAATTTGAAAGCTTATTACAATCTGCGAAACTGTCTATTTTTACAATTTTTTTTTAATATACGAAAAAATGTATTAAAAACATTCCCGGTGAAACTAGTTCTGAAATAATGCCACGTGTTGAGTTGTTTCTCCTAAAGCGTATCACATTCTCTGACTGACCATCATCATCGTTGCATTTTCAAAATTTTTATTTTTTTTACATATTTCACTAAATATTTTTTCATTTTTTAAATATTTTTCTTTTTCAGTGAAAGATAATACTGCAATTATTAATTTTTATTTTTTAGGGACGAAAACAGTGCAGGCTTTGGACATATCTTCGTTAAAAAGTACCTAAATGAAATCAATAAATAATAGACTTTTGAAAGTATTTAATTTTTAAGAATTAATTAAAATAAGCTAGTTCACTTAAAAATACTGCCACTTCTACCCTTCTGTCCCATAAATTGCCCTAACGTCAGTTGTCGATACATTGACGTAAATTCACACCTCCAGAACCAATCACTACGGTGAGATGCTTCTCTTTTCCAACTAATTTTTTTCTAAAAAATTAACTAATGTTTGTTTCAAATGACATTATTAAATATACTTTAATTTTTCTAATTTTCCTAAAATAACTTAATTGAATTTTACAAGATTTTTAAACGGAGATATTAACTTTCAGTTTATAGAACTGTCAATAGTAGCGGACGTAATTGATTTTACGTCAATTTTGATGACTCAAAAAAAAAATTCGGACGTGCTAGAAAGGATTAATATTTTTTTAAATATTCAAAAATACTTTGGTCTTTCCTGTTAATAATAAACATTTAGACGATAAAAAAATTGTTTAATCAAGTTCGGGGCCTTTTTTCATCAGGGTATGCTTTTTTTTTTTTTTTTTTTTTTTTTTTAGCGAAGTATTGAAAATACCTAATTGAAAGAATTTTGAAGCAAAAAGATTAAAATTAGTATTTTATCGAGTAATAATGTACCCAGACTCCTTATACATGTGTCGTATATTTAAGATGTATTTATAGATTGGTGTCTATTAACTTTGTATGCCCCCACCATCCTAATAATGCTAGAATGAGTATTAAGTAATTTTGCAATTGCATCAGTGACATTTTTACGCATGTTTTACCTCAAATAAAAATATGATAGAGAAAAACAGTGGCTTACGAAGATCCCGAAAACAATAGACAAACATGAAGTAATTGCTTGAATTCTAAAAACAGTTCACCGAAAGTGCATTAATAATCTGAAGACATTGTTATATATATTTCCTTAATGTTTATTGAAGCCATGTTCTGGCATTTATTATATTTTCCTAAGTTAAATACAGAGAAACCCGGATATTTTCTCTGGTCCCAAATTAGAGCCTGTGTTAATAAAACAAAATAGACCAAACCCGGATATAAGAGCCGCCTTCTCCGGTCCCTACAACTCTCTTATATCCGGGTTACACTAGTTACTTTCTTTATCAGAAGTTCTAGTTCCTTAAATATGAACAAAAATTCTTGTGTTTAAGAACATTTCTAATAAAATGAAATCTTAATTAAAATATTCAATAATAAATTTATAAAATTCTATTAATGTCTTCGTAATAATTCAATATTTGTATAACTTGAATCAACTTCGGATATTTTTTAGTTTCATTCATTGCCTTTATTTGTTTTGCACCCAATGAAGTCTTTTTTCAATTATTCCGATTCCAAAATTTATTAAAATAAAGTGCTTAAAATGGGGAATCTTGATAGACATTGAATTGATAATGTTAACAATTGCCAACAGAATTATTTCATTTTTAAAATTCTGTCTTGCAGTTGCAAAAATGAAAAAAAATAGTCACACAAAAATAGCATTATTGCATATCAAGAATCAGAAGAAAAAAATATTTCAAATGATTTATTGGCTCTAAAAATGGCCATTTTCTATAGTGTTGCATCTGTAGAGAAAAAATTAAATGTGAATTTAGGCTCTCCTGACACAGATACGGCGGGCAATATATATATAGATATCCTTGTGTATGATGTTAACACGCTTTTCGTGGATGGCACATGAGTTGGTATCTTCGAAAAGACATACTAGAAAGCCTCGCTGGTCTCCATTACGACAGAGCTCTGGAAACTGAGATCGATCTTGAAGTCTTGAGCAATTTCACGCACCAGGTGCTGTAATGGAAGCTTTCTGAGAAGTTCGGTGGATTTTTGATAACGTCTGATCTCAAGCAAGGCAAAGGTATCGTGCCTGTAACGATGGGGCCTTCTTCATTCTATCAGTGGTAGAAGCGCTATTACAAGCAGTCTTTGTAGCCAGCTGCTTTCGACGCGCTTTACCTTTCGTAGATTTACTAGCGGTTTGCTTTCTATGAGCCATACTGTTTGGTCAAGAATGGACGAGCGTCTACATGGAATACCGTTTAACACCCAGGGTATCACCAAGCCCGCTATTCGCCGTCTGGCTCGCAGAGGTGGGGTGAAGCGTATCTCTGGTATCATCTACGAGGCGACGCGTGGTGTCCTTAAGGTTTTCCTTGAGAACATTATCCGTGATGACGTCATCTACACTAAGCATGCTAAGAGGAAGACTGTTACCGCCATGGATGTGGTCTATGCCCTGAAGAGACAAGGCAGAACTCTCTATGGATTCGGAGGTTAAAAATGTAAAAACTTGGCTCTCAACGGCCCTTTTTAGGGCCACCACTTTCTACGAATTTATTCAACGGTTGCAAGACATGTACCACTGATATAGTGATGTTCACACATTCACGATACCTACAGATAAAAATGTTTTTTAAAAAATAAAATGAAAGAGCCTTTGTATTTAAAACCGAATTTATATTGATTGGAAAAGACAACCTTTTTGTTTGCTTAAAATCGAGAATGTCTGCCATTTTCGAAACATTTATAAACTAAAGTTCTGCGTTTGAAAATATTGCAAAAATAAAATATACTTTTTTTCAAAAGTTATTTGAGGAAAGTTAAATTTAAAATTTACTTAATCTAATTTGAAACAAACATTACTTACATTAATAGTAGTGGCAGTTAAGGTCAGAAGTCATCAGATGTGACCTAAATTATATTAGTTAAATTCTCCGTATTAAATATCTTACAAAAAAAATACCTTTTTCAAAAGTTATTTGAGAAAAATTACATTTTAAGATGCTTTCTGGGAAAATAATAACATTTAAAATAATATATATATATATATATATACTATATAATACAATAGAATAAATTTAAAATTAACTAAATCAATATAAAAATTAATATAACATTTCATAAAAGAGGTACCTATAATTTTTATGTACATAAAAATGCTAGAAACGAAATATTTAATGCGCAAACTTTGCACGAACTTTATCATAAAATAAAAATAAATAGCTTCTTTCTAGCAGTTTTTTATTTTGTAAATAATAATGCTCTTTACAAAGTTTGCGCATTAATTATTATTTCCTTTCTATCATTTTTTTTTATTTTGTAGATAACTCCAAAACGGTATATTTTGTCAGTTTTTTTATTTTCGAATTAAGGATGTATTGTAAATTTTACACCTAAATACGATTCCAGACATTTTTATTAGATACTTAGCGGGGGGCTTAAAAAGCAAATTACCCCCTTTTTGTTTTTTTATTAGGAAAGAAGATAACTTATTTCTTTTCTTTATTTGAAATAAAATAATTGTCAATTATTATGAACAGAAAATAAAATATCTTTGCGTGGTTTGCAGTAAACTTGTACTCCTTTATATATTATAACAGTAGGCTCCGGCGATATTCAGCGACACGCAACACTTTTTAGGTCTCTGATTGGTCAAAAAATACCACAAAACCAGTTTTTTTAATAACCAGGTACGCCCACCACATCAGGAGTGGCTGTGGGCCACTTTTGGACTATTTAAAGCAATCATGCAACAAAATACGTAAAGGAAACTATGCTCAGAGAGTAGGCGCCCCCGTCTACCTGGCTGCCGTCATGGAATAATTGACCGCTGAGGTTCTCGAGTTGGCAGGTAATGCTGTCAGAGACAACAAGAAATCTAGAATTATCCCCGTTACTTGCAGTTGGTTATCCGTAATGATAAAGAATGGAACAGACTGTTATCCGGTGTTACTATCTCCCAGGGTGGTGTCCTTCCCGACATCCAAGCTGTTCTACTACCAAAGAAATCTCAAAAGTCTGCATGAAAAATGTATTTTTCCACTACGGATTTCAAAGATGGCCTTTTTAAGGGCCACACACTTTTCACGAAACTGTTTTTTCCACTGATTGTAATATGCAAATCGGCTTTCGTAAGGTGTCAAAGTCTGTATCACTAACTCAAATCCTCCTAGTCTTAAGTATCGGAAAATTTAAGTTAACCGAACGTAAATTGTTTTTCTTTTAATTTCCGTTCATTCTTATCTTCAGAAAAATATTGAACATAAATTATGTTTTCTACATGTTTCATAGATTATTTTCACCCAGGTGTCAAATTTCCGCGATTAAATTTGGGGATACCTTAAGTGATGTAGGGACATTATCCCTAATACAGCAGAAGTAAAAAGTTGATTGTATAAACATTAACAATAACATACACAAAAATCATACCAAGCAAACACACAGCATTTCGCCCATGTATAGGAATTTATACTCTAGATAGCCAGTCAGATATAAAAACTTTGGAAATTTTTGTTGACAGAAATTTAACATAAGGTGAGAAGAGATCTTTCAACGACTTCGGTATTAGATATATGTTCTTTTGATGTCTTGGGTCGGTGGCGCCTGTGGACGGGGCGGTCGGTAAATTTGTTGCCGCGCTTTGTCATGGAATTTGGAAGCTGAAAGCGAGTCCTTTGTATCAGAAGATTTTGTCTTCAGTCAGAATTTTATCCTCGGACGATAAAGACGTGTTTATTCTGGCTCCGTGGTGAACTACTCTAGTTTGCCACGTATAATTAATGTTACCTTAAATAATTCGAATTACAGTATCGAATTATTTGCCTTTAAAGATTATAGAATTAATATTTATTTAGCTTTTAATAGCTATATTACTGATTTTATTTATGGATGGGAACGGGGGAGTGTGAGTTTTCGCATCGAAGGGCTTTTGTTGGAAAATTTAATTGGCTTCGGTAGAAATCCGTAGCTAAGATTTGTTTATATTTGAAAAACTTTGAAGAGAAGATTTGTTCAGCTTCGGTAGAAGTCCGTTGCTAAGTTTTGTTTAAATATGTGGAATTTCAGAAGAGAAGAATTTAACTGGCTTCGGTAGAAATCCGTAGCTAAGATTTGTTTATATTTGAGAATCTTTGAAGAAAAGATTTCGTGAGCTTCGGTAGAATTCCGAAGCTAAAAGAAGTAATTTTATTCCCTAGTAGGGGAATTATTTCATTTGATTTATTTGTTTGTTGATTCGGAGAATCAACGTTTCTATTTGTTTGACAGAGTCAATCGATGCGGGGAATTCTGTCCTTATTCACGTTCTTTATATTAAAATAAGATTTATAAGAATTCCAAAGCTAAAGTTTTAAAATATTTTGAAAGATATTCTTAATGGAATAAGATTTTAAGATCCTAGACTAGGTTAGGATTGTGTTTTACAATTTACCCTTTCAGCTCCAGAGGAAGTGAAAAGGAGTTTCAAAGAAAGAAAAGATTTGAAGAAAGAAGAAACACAAAAGAAATTGATTTGATTGTAAAAAAAAAAAAAAAAAAAAAAAAGATATAATCCCTATCTAAAAATTCCTTTTTTAAAATATCTTCTGCTATATCAAAATTCAAATCCGAAATGGAAAGATGACTTATGATCCTCTGAGCGTATCCTTTCAGATGATTTTTTAAAATAAGTCGCAAGGACTTATTTTTAACACTAAGTACGCAATTCTCAAATTCTTTATAAAAATTTAAAAAGGACAATTTGTCCTGGGATAAGCTTTCCGGGTAGAATACAGGACACTGTAATTTTGATTTGTTGAAATAAATATTTAATCTGTGAACACTAACTTGTTTATAAGATCGTCTGCTTCATCGAGTGGGTTTGTTGATTTCCTTTGAAGAAGCCGAGAAAAAAAAGTCGGGAGTTTGGTCCTGTGTGTTATTAGTGTATTAAATTGTAATAAATATATTACTTTAAGATCGTATACGGGTAAAATTTAAATTTGATTGAGAATTTAATTTTTCATTTAAATTTTGGTCTTTGACATCACCCTTCACACTGACGCACAGGAGACACTATATCTCTCGAGAAAAAGTTATTTTTTTATCCACTTTATTTCTTCAATTTTTATTTTTTCTACAAAAAAACAGACCATAGGTTGATTGGACAGAGCCGGTCAGAGGTCACATACATGCGGCTCAATGCATCAAACACGCTACTCAATAAAAGAACTTAACTTTTCTATTTTTTTTATTGACATAATCGAAATATTTATGACAGACTAAAAATAATTCGAAACTCTCAATGAAGATAGACAAATGAGCTTGTTTCTTGTCTCAAATGTGTATATATAAAAAAAAAATTATAGAGATGTGGGGTGTATAGAATATTGTACAATCAGCAACAATTTTAGTCATGTATCTATGCTAATAAACTAATCCCGTGAATAGACTTCAAGTTGTAGACATTAATGGTGCAATAGAAGAATATCAGCCAGCTGCACTAATTAACGTTTCCCGTTTCCTGCCATTCATTTTGAATCCCTTACTGTCAATTTTGGGGGGGAAGTAATGATTCTTTGATACAAGTCCTATTATTTAACTCTTAGCTGGGTGTGTAGAGATGGAATCATACCTTTCCCAAGTGAATATAACGAACCCGACTGGAATTGGAACTCGGCTCTTCGAATCCTCATTCTACCTTAGGTATCGTTTTTCTTTGGAAGTACGTAACTATAATTTTTATTTGATGTATGTGAATTTAAAAGAACAATCAAAATTGTTTAATTTATAGCTTATTTAGATCATATACAGAAATAATTTTCTACATGTTAAATGCACAGAATGTTTTGGTTTAAATTAAAATAAAATCATTGTGTCAATATTAGTTGTCATCATCATCATCATCATCATCATCATCATCATCCTCCTCCTCCTCCTCCTCGGTCATTTTTATTGTATTTCCATAACCTGCCAAAGAAATCAGTCAAAATTATGCCTGGAGAAAAATGCTAAAATAAATTCATTAATAAGATACAGATAAAACCTGAAATGAACTAATACAATGTGAGTATATGTGTTTTTGTGTTGGGGGTAACAATACTTCCTATGGATTTTATGTTTGAAGGAAAATATCCCAAAATTATGATATCTATAGTAATTAGTGAAGTAATCTATAAAACATGCCTGCTAACGATTGGGCTACCGTAAACACTATAGTTAGCCGAGTCTCATACCAGACTATAATTGCAGTTATGTCTGAACTCGCACTGAGAGTAAAGATCTCCTTGTGCAAATCATGAAAATACCCATTGTATTCTATTCATTATTTTTACTTTATCTGACACATCTGAAGGAAACCTAAAAAATACTAGCTGGTAGGAGTTGGGCATTTGAATTTGCCCTCTAACCAATAAATCTATTACAAATAGTTGAATTTACTAATGATGTTCTGCTAAAACATCTTTTCTTGGGACCCCACCTCTGCAACATATCAGGATCTGTCTGGATATTTTAGTTTCACCTGACAAAAAAATTTAATTGACAATATAAGAAATTTAAGCATTCACTGTATTTTTTTCTCTTGTCCCATCTATCTCTTAAATAGTTGATCAGATGCTAGTTATCAGAATATTATTATTCTACACATCACCATGACTCAATGATGTTTGCCAATATAGAAAGGAACAGGTCATAAAATTCAGTCATAAGTCCCATGACCAACTGTGGTCACTGCACAGTGGAATACTTGATCAGCTCCCTCCATGTGTCTTGGTAGGTATTTCTTTCATGTATAGCAGGTCTTGGGCAAAATAGAGCTGGCAGAGGCCATCACACTCCAAATCAGACTACAACTGATGTTCTCCAACTTGAAGGCTCACCTTGATCATTGAGACATGACTTTATTCCATTGGGGGAATTTAGGATGTAATGTGATTAAGATTTTTCTCTTGTTTGAACAAATCATAAAAATGTATTGTTTCAGTAAACAAGGCTGAAATAAAATTAGAGTTAACATGTGTGATACAAGATCACTGGAAATAAAATGACAGAACATGTTTTATAAATGCAATTTCATCTCAATTTGAATCTGAGACTGGCCATGGTTTAGCTAGTGAAATCTAACAGCTGTTTGAAATGTTCTAGGGAGCTGAGTTCATCCAAGTTAAAATAGAACTCATGAAAATTGAGGGTTTCTCCCACTCACTCCCTACAAAAAAAAAAAAATTACAAGTAAAATTAACACTTTGGAAAATAGGACTTTGGTGGCCATAGATCTACTATTACCATTTAAAACAAAAAAAAACAACATTTTTTTAATGTATTTCTGATTTTTAAATTTGTAAGATCAGGTGTAATATCATGTAGCACCATTTCTACCTGTGGTAAATTAGAAACTCACTCAATTTTATTCTTTTGTAAGAATTTCTGTCTTTGTGAATTTTTTAGGCCAGTACATCTCCATGACCAACCAGGCTGCTGGGGGAATCAACCTTGTTTGGCAATCTATCTCTATAAGGTGATGTCTTATGACGGTCTTGCTAGCACAACCAGTGACAGCTTCCAAATAGTTTTGTCTACCCAATTTAATTTACAAAGAGGAATTGAAAATAAAAATGATTTCAGTAAACAAGAGAAATCTGAAATAAAATCAGGCTTAATATGTGTGACACAAGGTCAATACTAAAAGTAAAAAACAGAACAGGTGTTATAAAGAGTACAATTTTGTCTAAATTTGAATCAGAGATAAACCATTGTTTAACTAGTGAAATCAGAGCTGTTCTAGAAAGTAATGAGTTCATCAAAGGGAAAGTAGTCATCAAAATAAAAGGCTTGTTTTTTTTTTATCCCCCCTACAATAAAAAATAAATAAAAAATTGAGGACCACCAAAAATAATAAGGTTAGGTGAGAAGTCAACTGGTTCACTTTAAATTATTTTGACAAAAAGGAAATCTTTATATCTTATGTGGTAGCAGGTTTCCCAGGAAATACACAAAAGATTAACTGTCCAAATTGATCCATTTGTCAATCTTATTTGATTATTGACAACCCATGAGTCAAGGGCATATGGAATGGAACCTGTCTGTGCATGATTAACATTTTTCTTGACTAATTATTGCTATTTTTTCCATACTGATTTAATTCACCTAACTCCATTTTAAAATTGCTGAAGAAAATGTTTTCAAATTGTATTTCTCCTTAAATAGGTTATCTTGGCAGTAATTGATCCACTAAGACTCAAAATCTATGTCACAACTACTGGCAAACGAAGAGAGTACATGAAGGCAGGAGAATTGATAGCAGATGTGATTCAGTCATCTACTCACTATGATAGTGATAGAATAAGAACAAAGGGTTAAGTATGGGGAAAGGAGTTTTTTTTTGGTTACTGTGTATGCATATTCTTGCCTCCAATGGAAAGAGTCCATTTATTTTGTGAGATAAAGTTTGATCAAAATCCAGTCCTGTGGTGGTAAAACTGTAGTGACCTCTCCAGGGCACAGGCCTGAGCGATGTTATATGGAGGCCATGCACAGACCAGACTACATGGTCCACCTCTTGGCCAGACTGACAAGATCCAAAGTAAAACTGGGCATTACATTTGGGGATGGCTACAGGAGTGGCCTGAAATTTGTCACTTGAAATGGCTAGATATAATCATAAATACTATGCTAACAGTTTCTTCCATTGCACTTCTCACATGTTGAACTCTTCTGGTTTCTTAGTCAACTTTGATATCAAAAATTTTATATGTAAATGTCAATTATTATCTTCTGTCTTAATTTTTGTTCTTTTATTGTCCTATCTCCCTAATAGTATTTTTTCTCATATTCTCTAACACTCAGTAATCCCTTGTTTCCTAGTGGTTTTATTGCCTTGTTTTGGATGAAATAATTTAACAAACATACATACATACATACAACCCCACACTCTGGAGAACATTGGTATAATGCCTTAGAGAATAGTTTTCATCAATAAACCATGAAAGCAGAGACAGCAACAATACAGATTATTAGAAAGTGAGCACAATCATCACCAACAAGAAACCATGAGGTACATCTATTGGTGCCTACCCTCTTAAACAATTTTTGTCAAACCTTGTGTGTTTTTACAATTGACTCACCATTTAAATTTTCTATTAATTTTTGACGCAACAGTTAAATTGGTATTAATATAGAAATATACTCCACATAAAATGGGGGGACTGGTTTTCTATTGTTACTAAGTAATAAACTGATCTCCCTTGAATTACTACAACACAATAATATGGGAGATACCAAAATCAAACAAATACAAAAACTTAAATATCTGGGAAGTGTTTTAACACAGGGTAGAAATCCAAAGGTGCATTGAGATAGCCAAAGATACATTCCAAAAGTTAAGCAGAGTATTAAGAAATAGAAAAATTTCATTAAAAACAAAGTAAAGAGTACTGAACTATTACATATCAGTCCTCCTATATGGCAGTTAATGCTGAACAATCTTCTCACAGATGAAGTGACTTGAAGCAACAGAAATGTGGTTCTACAGAAAGATGATACCATGGATTGAACATGTAAGAGAAAATGGAAGCAAAAAGGAAACATTACACCAGGAAGACATAGTTGAAATTTCTAGGAGACAATGAGGAAAGAGGGCTTAGGAAATCTGATACTCACAGGACAGATTGCAAGCAAGAGAAAAACACATAACCTACTTAGTGAGCTCGAGTAGATGGTTGGTGAAAAGGACAGGAAATTGTGGATAGCTATGATCACCTACATCCTGAGGAGAGACAGGACTTAGAAGAATACGTAAGGAAAAATATATTTAAAAAGACTCACAGATGACAGCCTTCTAATAAAGTTAAGGACAACAAAATGTTAGAATATTGTCACAGTTTTTAAATGTATTTTTTAACTACTTGACCCTTCAAGGAAACTTAAGGGGGAAAAAAAGAAATTAAGAGCTACTCCCTTCTCCCTAAAATATACCTCCCCACATTAAATTAAAAAAGCAAGTGAGGAGATATTACGTCATCCCATAAGTTCTGTCTGAATTTTAACTTTTTGTTAAAATGAACGAAATTTAAAGAGTATTTTATAATGTCTAATGCATCTGAACATTATTTTTATGTTTAGATGCATTTAAACTGATCAAATTTTATTTCGGAGAACAATAAAATTAAATTTTGTTTGATTAAAACCCTGCTAACATGGAAGTACTCAAGAATTATTTGAGGCACATAATGCTTTATGAGTTCAAGAAAGGAAACTCAGCAGCCAAAGCGGCTAGAAACATTCACTCAGTTTATGGAGAGGAATGTGTGAATGAAAGAACTTGCAGAAGATGGTTTGCAAAATTCAGAGGTGGAGATTTCACCCTTGAAGATGAAGATCGAACTGGACGTCCAGTTGAGTTTGATGAAAAGCTTCTTGAAGCAGCCCTTGAAGAAAATCCTGCTTTATCAGTTGAGGAATTGGCAGTGGTTCTCAGTTCAAACCATACAACTGTTCATCGTCATCTTCAACAACTTGGAAAAGTTCCTAAACTTGGAAAATGGGTGCCTCATGAATTGTCTGAAAACAACCTCAAATCCCGAGTTGACATCTGCTCTTCTCTCCATTCTCGCCAACTTGTTTCACCTTTTTTGGATAGAATTGTGACTGGCGACGAAAAATGGATCTTTTATCGAAATGTTAAGCATCATAGACAGTGGCTTGGTAAAGGGGAAGGACCCCAGCCACAGCTGAGAAGGGAACTTCATGGGCAAAAGGTTCTTCTTTCAATCTGGTGGGATTGCCAAGGAATAATCCACTTTGAATTCTTACCACCTAATGCAACAATTAATGCTCAAATATACTGTCAGCAATTAGAGCGTTTGAACCTAGCTTTGAGGAAAAAAAAGACCTGCTCTAGTGAATTGAAAACAGGAGATGTTTCATCAGGACAATGCGCGACCACACACAGCAAGAATCACGTCACAAAAGATCAAAGAACTTGGTTGGGAGAAAATTCCTCATCCACCTTATTCTCCCGACCTTGCTCCTTCAGACTAACATTTGTTTTGTAGCTTACAGAATCATTTGGAAGAAACAGCTTTGTAACATAGGAAGAGGTTAAAACTGACATTTGTGAGTTCTTTGAATCAAAGCCAAAAGAATTTTACAGTAATGGAATTAGTAAGCTTGTTAATAGAGGGAAGGAAGTCATAGATAACCAGGGAAAATACATTGTTGATTGAATCTGTAATTAAATGTAACATTTGGTCACTTGTTTTCTTTATTCAAAATTCGGACATAACTTATGGGATGACCTGATATATAGACAGTATTCATGTATAAATAAAGTTTCATAATGGAGTCACAGAGTAATAAAGGTTATCATTTATCACTCTGTATGTGACCTCATTTGCTGTACAAAAAGTTTATCCAGCCACTGAAGAAGACTAATCTCTGAAGAATAGAGTGTTTGAATTTCATAGTTGTGTTGTCATATTCTGCAATGGCAACAGAAAACAACATTGAGTGAAATTAAGAATACTGCAATTGAGAGTCCTTGAAAAAGAATGCAGTGGGAAGTAATATTAATAATGCAGAGCGCTAAAGGTTAATTATGACAGACAAGGAATGTTTTGTAAGTTTTCATCCAAGTTTTCTTGTGTCTTTAAAATTTTTATTTTTTGAGGACTACGAAGATGTGGATAAACTGTTCAAAGTTCGTATTTTGTTATTGTTTGTTCAAGTATTTTCAACCAAATGAAATAGACTTTATCAACTTATTTTTAATCAAACTTGTTTGGATAAATACTTGCTGTGTGTATAATATATATATATATATATATATATATATATATATATATATATATATATATATATATATATATGTATGGTGGACTCCGCCATCGCATTCGACGTATGAGGGTCAAGCAGCTCAGTTCCTAGGAACCAACAGCCCAGACACCAGCACATATGATTTGATTATAGTGGTGAAGGCTTTGTGCAGAACCAGCCACACTTTTTGAAGGGCCGAATACAGAGACCTGGTGCACTATGTGCCACAAGGTACCCAAATGACTCTCCACAGGTTTTGAATTCAGAGTTGTCTTTATCCTAGACCTGTTACCATCCAAGGCTATAGAACCCAGTCTGTCCTGCTATTTACCCATAACTGGAGGGAGAAGTGGAGGATTAATACCTTTCCCAAGGGTATTAGCATGTAAGTAAATGTAATGGATTCGACTTGATTTCAAACTCATCTCTCCAATTCCTCAATCCCAGCCACTATATCATTGTGCCTCCTATATATATATATATATATAAAACATGGCATTAAAGGGTAAAAATGTTGTTCAAAGTAAGTAACTTAATTGAAAACATACATGGATTCTTTAAAATTCTGTTGCGTTCATTGTTCCCAAGCATTTTCGATAACCTACTAGCCATTTTAAAAGTTATGTAGGGTATTTTTATGATAACTATGATTGTTAGTAATTTATGTTTTGTTTTCTATACTGTATTGTGTGAGGTATTTTGAATATTTTGACACTTAAAAATATTAAAAGCAATTCTTTTATAAATAGCAGCACATTTTCCCTCAATACCATTTTTAACAGGGCCAAAGCATCTTAACAATGTGTTGAGAAATTAAGCCAAACCTCCATTAAATGCCTGTCACATGACACAGTATGAGAAAACAAATATATTAATCATCATTACCATGAACATTACCATGTACATGCAGTCCTCAAAAAAGAAAAAAATTGTAAGTGACCAAGAAATCTTGAATAAAGAAAAAAATTCTTTGTCCATCATATTTAATGAAATATATGCATACATGCCTGTATTTTAATTCTAATTTCTGTTACTCTTCATAAAAACCTCTTAATCACTATCCAGCTAGAAAACAAACAATACAGACAAAAAATAAAGAATAAGCTTCAATTGGGAAGTTGTAAAGAAAAGCAACTAAAATTAATGCAAAAGAAATACTCCTTGGAGAATTAATAATAATTGATAATGCTTCCTCTGTTAATAAATTTGAAGGACACTTAAAAACTTTAGACATGACAAAGAAAATTTTAGTTCAAGAAACAAAGCACAACATTTCTTTTTCATGATGTCAAATTCAACTTACATTTAAGATAAAGTATAAACTATCTTGTGTGATAAAGATGGAATCATGTATGATGGTTCTCCTCCTGCTCTATGGCTTGATCTCACTCTGCCAGTCAGCATTTCCACTCACATTGTTTATTTTAGATCTGAGGTCTGTAAGCAATGTTAGTTGAAATACTCCAAGCAGACAGCCAGATGTTTGTAGATTTGGGATTTTGTATTTCTATCACATTAAAATACCATTATGAAAAAGGTGAATAATGTGCAATGCTTACAGTAGCACAATTTTAAGCAAAATCATCTTGTAAACCATATGCTAGTGTGACAACATTAGGTTACCAATTTGTAGTGATGCTATCTATATACTGAAGAGGAATGTTTTCTTGTGATTGCAGGAGACATATATTTATGATATATTATAGAGGTGATATTATTATGGTAGCATGTTGATTGTTTTTTCTAATAAAATATAGCATGGTTATAGCATTATATGTGACACATAGTTCGTTAGGGCCTAACAAGTCCCTGAAGGAGAAACAAGACATCTTATCCCGATGACATCCTGTGGGTGAAGGGAAAAAAATTGAAGAAAGTGGTGTTGTGCCATTTTCTACATATAGACACAATGCAAAGAACTCATTTTTTTGTATGAGGAATGCTGTATTTTTATTATTTTTTTAAACTTTAATTCACCCAATACAAGGTTCAAGAGCTACTCAAGGTTGAGGTTTACCGAGTGAGATTGTGGTAAGAAGAGCATCTTATGAGGATAATTAGGATATATATTGACTCTGGACTTGAAGATGTTAGTTATGGTTGTATTGGTCAGAGAAGCATCCTGTTTGGAGTCTGTTCTCCAAGGTAACAGTTCAAGGGGAAGAAGCCACCCTAGTGGAACTTTCTCCTTAAAGGAACACAAATGGAATCGGGGAGATGATTTGTCATCATGGACATGGCAAGTCCTAGTCTGAACTGGCAGGACTAAGGAATGCAACTCGTTTGAACATTTTCCAGACTATTGAGATCAAAATCAAAGTTGAGAAACACCAACTCAGAAGACAGTGATATTCCTTGATTAATATTTCTTTTTCACTTCATTCCTTTCACTTTTTCACCAACAATTATATTTTATAAAAATAGAAATTTGTTGTTACTGTAGATCTTAGTAACCTCAGCAAACAGTTTTTCATTTTCTTCACTAAGTCAAGAGCTGTCAGCTTTTCCAAAGGAAGCACTTTACAGTTTTTATTCAGTAAAAATCTAATTGCTTCCATCACTACACTTGCACTAAGAATTGTTTATTTCTGAAGTTGATAGTAAAGATCACTAATACTTACCATGCTTTTTGAATGTGTCTATTTCCTTCATATGAGAGGAGACTTCAGGATCAGTGATTCCATTCTTCAATTTCCAAAGAGTGATTGGAAAATCTTCTGTCTTTCCTCGTCCAATTACCACATCACCACTTGGACTCAGTGCTATCTTTTTATGCTAGGAAAAAATATATAGAAATGACAGTTAACATAAATAGTTTTTAAAGAATCCATGCATGTTTTCAATTTGTTAAGGTACTTCCACTGAACAACATTTTTAACCCTTAATGGCATGTTTATATATATATATATATATATATATATATATATATGCAGCAAGTATTGTTAAAGTTTGATTAAAGAGAACTGACAAAATCTGTTTAATTTGGTTGAAAATACTTGAACAAACGATAACAAAATATGAACTTCGAACAGAATACACAACACCTTATTCAGGAAATAAAATTTAAAAAAATTAAACAGACTGACTTTATCATTTCTTTTTAAATCAAATTTGTTTGGACATTGAGGTCAACACCCTAATGGTTGCATTTAAGCATGTAACAGACTGTTGACCTCAATGTTCCCTTTTATATTTAGATATGCTCTATCCCTGATATTGAGCATTTTAACTTGTAAATATAGCACATCTTAAAACACACACACACTATATATATATATATATATATATATATATATATACACACACACACACACACACACACACACACACACACACACACACACACACACACACACACACACACACACACACAGGGTGTGATGAATAAATTGTTATCTAAATTACACCAAAATGAAAATAATACTGACATCTCAATTTGACATATATTTACCAAAATTACACAAAAATATCTTGAAATATGAAAGTGTAAATTTATTTAATAAAATCATCATTGGCTTCAACCATGGCCTTCAGACGACTTCAGAATCTCCTGCAACTTTTCTGGGTGGTCACCTTGTTTAAGCTGGTGAATGCTGCCATAATCTTTGCCTTCAGTTCATCATAATAATCAAGGGGGTTGCAGTTTGCAGAGTTAAGTGGCCAGATGTAAAGGGTAATGTGGTTGCAGAAATTGACTGGGTTCTCCTGCTTGTGTGGCATGGTGCAGAGTCCTGCTGCCAGATATAGGGTCTTCCAGCAGCCACCCTCTTGACCCAGGGCAGCACTAACTCCTCAAGGCACTTGATGTAAGTCTCAGTGTTGAGTCTGAGGTGTTGTGGGAAGATGAATGGAGGCATAACATTGCCATCACTTGTGATCACTCCAAACACCTTTGTAATCACCATTAGACTCATCCAACTCTTTCCAAATCCTCTGCATTGTTCTCAGATTGACACCCAAACACTGAAATGTTCATGTTGGAGCTTCTGGTACAATTGCCAAGCAGTACAGCATGCTGTTTCCAAATTTCTGCCAGAGTGAATTGTGTCATAGTGCTCTATTTCTCAAAGACAGTGCCCAAATGACCCTGCTATACTCTGCAGTTGGCAAAATCAAAAAAACAAACACTGTGCATACACAAAATTAAAAATGGCAACAATTTACCCATCGCATCCTCTGTGTGTGTGTGTGTGTGTGTGTGTGTATATATATATATATATATATATATACGCACACACACACACACATATCATTGAACTTTACACCCTTTTTCTGAATTTTCACAAATAATTTACCAAGTAAATACATCACAGATATATCTTTAGCATTGATACACTGTTAGATATTTTAACCAGCTATTAGGAGTTTATATTTTCTTTACAAATTGAATGTAGTGATTTGTGGAAGTGGGGATGGTCTGATTACTCTTTTTTAATAAGTTGGGGTGGAAGTTAACTTGCATTTTTTTTTCAATTATTATTACCAAATTTTTCCACTTATTACAGCTCCCACAACTTAATTTTTTTTAGTATACTTAATGCTAACCCCACAACTTATATATAGGAGATTGTGGTACAAAATTATTTTGACCTCTCATGTTCTTCCTAGCATATCGCTGCTGGAACTCCGATAATTCATGTTGCCTTGCCATAAGCTGGATATGTAAGATATTAAAGGCAAGAGAGTCAGACGGAGCTTAGAGTTGCATGGGATAGGAAGTTGTGGAGAGCCATGTATCATCTAAGAATTCACAAGAAACCTTGTCTAACCCTGTCAGAACTTCAATTCTTTAGCTCACTTTGACATTTACAGCTCATGTTACAAAAACAAACCTTAATTTTGTCCAGTTCCATGCACCCACTTCAGGAAATACACTCCAAAATACCAGGGTCATAAACCATCTTTCTGACCAATCAGAAAAGGCTCGCACAGTTTTCATAGCAGCCGTTTCTGACTATAAAACTAACATGGTTTTCACCCATGAAGGCAGATCTGGTGTTAATGACAGACCCCCCCCCCCCATCCGCTTCTGCAGCAGGTAAGCTTAACCAGGTCAGTGACAAAACCAGCAGCAGAAATTAACTCTCAACCACATATGCATGTTGATTTTCTTCTACATGTCTATCTTCCCTACTATCTTGTGTTATACTCCGAACAAACTTTCAGTCACCCATTACTGATATCCTGGAACAAGCAAATGATCAAACCTTGTAACTCATGGGGAAAATAAAAGCTCTTTTACTTATCTCAACGATGTGTTATCTCCAGTTCTTGTATTGTCACTTCCACTTTTTGTGACAATCTCAAGAAATTTCTACCTCCAACCCGAACTAAGAAATCAAAAAAAATTTCTCCCAACCACCTCAAACTAAGAAATTTCCACCTCCACTGAAAACTAAGAAATCATAAAACCATTGTTACAATCAGCAGAAATTTCTACTGCCACCCAAACTAAGAAATCACTAGAAATTTCTATCCCAACTCCAAACTAAGAAATCACTAGACCACCATTACAATCACTAGGAATTTCTATCTCCCACTCTAGTTATTAGGTTTTGTTTGTTTCTGTTTTCAAAATTTTGATATTAAGAAATTTTGCTTCCACTTACCTTCTCATCCAGTTTGAATGTGGCAATCTTCTCAAATGTTTCTTTTTGCCATAAGCAGAAAGCCATTTCTTCATCGGAACATACCCAGGAAACAAAATAAGGCAAATTTTCGTTTGGAGAGAATAATAATCTCGGTATATTGTGGTGTTGAATTATTCTCTTCTGTAATTCACCTGAAAAGAGAAAAAAAAATGTGTAAATATGTGGAGGGAATTATCATTAACATATGTAAACATGATGGGCCCCACTCAACTTTTCACTGACTGGACGCATAACCACACTGTGTCTAACCTTGTTAGTGTTGGTATGCAAAACCCCCCAGAAAAAACCCTCTGCATGCTCACTAGGAAACAAAAGGTGAAACTAAATGCCATATAAAGAAATGAAGACTCAAACCATTTCAAATGTGTTTTGTGGTTTATTCAGGGATTCATTCTAGGTGGGTAGGTACCACTTGAGGACCACTGCCACAGTTCACATCTCAGACCAGCAAATCAGATTGTTCCTTCAATCAGTGAGAACTGCCACCCCTACAACTCCTTTGTGCAACTTAACATTACAATCCATGGCTGGCAGCTCAGTCAACATTGAAACTATCTCAAGGGTTAATCTGGATACACAAGCAGGCAGTTTAGAACTCGCCTTAATCCCAACTGCAACTGTTAATATAGTCTGCAGACTGAAATCTCTAAAATCTGGTTTGTTGTCACTTCACCCAAAATGTTTTCATTTATTTGTTATTTTTATTCTCTTTTGGTTAAGTGGGTGACTGCTTTTGAAGATCATTTTTCAGACATAAAAATACGAAATAATGAGAAAAATCACTTGCCATATCCTTTTCTTTGTGTCCCCGAGTTATGCCATAATTAAATTTTTAATCTTAGCAACAATGGGCCTTTTTACTTGTATCTGAGTTAATTGCATACCTTATTTAAATATTTCAAGAGGATTTGTTTAAGTGACTATTGCTTATAAAGGGGGCAACAGAATATTAATAAATACAAAGGTTTCACTTACAAATTCATTTAAAAGGAAAATCTGATTAATATATATGTTCTTTTTCAATGGCATAGCCCTTCAGGATGTAGGCAATTATGGCTCTCTATGGATTCATTTTCATTATTATTTGAGATAGTGGAATGATTTCCTATTACTTTCTGTACAATCATGAATTTGACATTATCTTTTGCCTAGACTGGCTGATACTCTATTTAATCCATCCAGGATGGAAAAAAAGTAAATACAGTTGAACTTGAACTGTATGATCAATTAATATTAACCAAAAAACAAAACAAAAGATTTGTGTGTGCATATATATTGTAGCTCTCAATAAGTTTTGTCTTTTTGTTATTTATCCCAGACCTTGTTCTGCCATCCACTTGCTTAAGCCTGTTAAGTATGTCATGTGTTGCTTTCCCTTGTCCCTCTTTCCCTCTATCCGCCCTGTGAGTATTGGGTGTCCCAAGCCCTCCTTTCTCATGACATGTCCCAGAAATTTCAGCTGCCTCTATATGATGTTAAGTAGGAGTTTCCTTTTTGTTTGAATTTCCAAAACTTCATCATTGCTCATATGTTTGGTCCATGGTATCCTTAGCATCCTTTTGAAGAACCAAACCTCTGTTGCTTCGAGTCTCTTCTTCATCTTTGAGGAGACCGTCCAACATTTGCTGCCGTAAATGAGGTCAGATATCATGTAGCAATTCAGTATACTTTTTTTTTTGTTACCAACAAAATCCTCCCATCTTGTCATACCCTGCCTAGCTTTTGCCATGCGTCTTTGCCCATCGCAATATGTATCTCAGCATACTGTCTTGTTAGTCTGCCTTTGTATTGCTTTTTCTGATAACATTCTGAGCATGGATATCGTAATCATTGTTCTGGTGTCTTTAATGAACCTGAACTGTTCTTGTCCTGTTTTCTGGCCTGATTCTGCTGCATACACGATTCATCAGAACATGGATGATGAGTTTTGTTATATTGCTCATTAGGCTGATTGTTCAGTGGAGTTCACATTCATGGTTTCTTAGGCACTGCTATGAAAATAGATCTGCTTAGATCTTCTAGTATATCCTCGCTGTTCTAGATTCCATTTATTATTTCCATAATCTTGTTTATGCCAAAATCATCTAAGACTATCAGCATCTCTGTTACAATTCCATCTGGCCTTGCCATTTTGTTTGTTCAATTTGGCCAGTGCCACTTCTACTTTGGTTTTAGAATTTCAGGTCCATTGGTAATTCTGTGTATTGCCTGTTGTTCTCTTTCGTTGTGGAAAAGTTCTCTAATGTATTTGTCCCAGCGATGAAGAATTTTTCCTTCTCTAATATGAGCCTTCCATCCTTGGATTTTATGCAGCCGGTTGACGAGCATGTCTTCTGTCCTGTTAGTTGCCTTATTTGTTTATGCATATATCTCCTTTGTTGGTGGTACATGCTTGGGTAGGTTTTGCAGTGACCATTGCATTTCTGAGTCTTTTGTTGATAGTTATGTTGTCGATTTGGTTTTCAGTTTCTCCTCCTGGGCCTGTTCATGTCCATAATTGTCTCACAGCATCCATTAGTAATGCCATATACAACCTTGGGATGAGTAGATGGGCAAGGGGTTGGTAGGGAAAAGAGCTGATATAGAAGTTGTCCCGAGTATCACCTTCCTACCCACCCGACTGAGAAGGCAAAGCCCTGAATAAAACTTCTACACATAATAGAGAAACGGATCCTTTTCTCAGTTCTTGACATGGTGCTAGTCTTTCATCGTGTTACCTCGAGAGCATGCAGCACGCTTTTTCACAGCTTTTGATGCACACCGATGAGATTCGGAATTGGAATGCTAATCGTTGGTTGGTCAGTGGGAAGCTTAGGTGAGAGTGGCATTATATGTTTACAATAAGCCTTACTTCATATAAAACAAAAACTAATAGAAGCAGACATCCATAAATGTTTAGCTTATTCAAGGTTACATATATGATATATTCAGTGGTGGGATTGAATTCCATACCTCAGAAAATATTTGAATGGTGAGCATAACCATTGACCTACAGCAGGAACACCAATGACCGGAATTGTACGAAACGGACGAAAACATCAAGTAGCAATAATCGAAAATAGGTTTTATTACCTGAAGCTGTAGAAAATACTCTAATGATGTGGTCATCGTGTGTGGACAATATGACCTGATCCTCCTGCATAAAAGTGGCTGACTCAACATCAGCGCTCATTTCAACAGCAAAATCCTTGTATCTTTCATGGTATTCCTTGTCAAACATATGACAGTGGACCTTCTCTGAAAGATTAAAAAACATCAAATATTTATACCATATTTTATTAATTAAAGCATGTTCCAATAACTTGGACTGATTTTAAATGTGAATTAAATTTAAGCATCTAATGGTTTTTTCTTTTTCTTTTAGATTTGGCGGACATTTGGGCGATATTATTTTTCACACATAATTGCTATAACTTAAATAAAATGATCCAATAGAGAAATAAATAAATTTTCACCAATAACACTGATTTATTTACTGCTGACTTTGATCTGCCTTAATGAAACACCCTTATTGCAAGTAATCAATTTTAACATAAAATGGACCTCATGAGGATGTTTTTTTTTTACCAGATTCCCTGTTGTAGCAGTTATCAACTCTTTCTGAACCCAAATCTTCTTTCAGTCAGTTTAAACTGACAACTTTTTTTCATATACTGTGACGATTTTCCTTAAAGTTTGTATTTTTTATACTAATTCATCCAATACAAGGCTCGAGGGTCACTCAAGGTAGAGAGCTAAGAAAATTGTAATGCCGAATGAAACGTGTGATATGGAAGAGAAGGTGGTAAGAAATGAAATTTTTTTGTTTGCTTTTTTTCAGTGGCTTTTTCCCTTTGTGCATTATTTAAAACCGAAACATTTTTGGATAGTAAGAAGTATTTTTTTTTATATCAGTGGATATTGCATTAACAATTTCTTGAGAATAACAATGATTTTTCCAGATACAAGACCTACTATTTAACACGCAGCAGGGAGGAGATCTATTCATCCCTTTCCCAAGGGTTGGTTGATTAGTTTTTTTATGGATTACAAACCCTTTGGAGGTTATTTAAAGCCAGAACATATTTTTAGATTGTAAGAATTTTTTTTTATTTTGAGATAGTAATGGTTTAGTGATACAAGTTTTACTAATTAACACATAGATGGTGGGGAGAAGAGGTTGATCCATATCTTTACCAAGGGTATGTGTGTGTAAGTGAATATAACGAACCCGACTGGGATTGGAATTCGTCTCTCTTATTAACAATTTTGTGCCATTATCACCACGCGCAAAACCAATCTTACAGAACCTGATGTTCCGAAATTGTAACCCAACTAGGTACTAACCAGGCTTGACGTTGCTTAACTTTGATCGTACGGGAACCACTTTTTCTACGTGATATGGCCGTAATCCCCCAATTCAAATCATGTTCACTGTGAAATATATGAATCCACATCTTCTCTCCCCAGTTATGGGTTAATTAGTAGAAATTGTATCAGTAAATTATTATTATCTCCAAAAGTTTCTTACAATCTAAAAATATTTTATCGTTTTAAAATAACCTGCAAAAGGTTGACAAGTCCTAAAAAAAGCTTCCTTATAAGGAAACAGCCAATGTTACCATTATTATATATGTATGTGCAAGTAGTGTAATTACCTTGTGTAATGTTCCAAAGCACAGTAGAAAATATATTGTCCGTCCTGTTGACGTCAAGATATTTCTTAACCATCAATATCAACAAAGTACCGTCACTTGATACCTGAACAGCCTCTTGGTTCATCAACATACTGTTGCAAAATTCGATGTCGTTTGGGTTCATTATGTGCAGTATCTTATATTGGAGCATGTCTACGACGAGGACACAGTCACCTTCGGTAAATGCCAGAGCGGTGTTCTCACTTTTGTTTATCTGCATTAAAAAAATAATAAAATAAAACTGATTAGTTGAGAAATTGATAACAAGGATGGGAACATTGTCAAAATGTGATGAAGTGAAACGGGGCAAGTCAGTTCAGAAAATAAAGCAGACGAATAACTAATGAAATGTTGGAGACGAAGAAATTCAAGAGAGGAAAAAAAAGGAATCATTACTAATGACGGCATAAGATAAATACATTTTAAATGTTTCTATTTGATAGATCAGTGGATAGGCCCTTTTAAAGTGCGATCTTCTAAGCGGCATCCACTTCGGACAACTGGGTAATAGGAAGTAAAGTGTTGGATGAGGAATTTTTAGAGATCAAGTAGCAACAAAACTGGAAATAAGTTATATCCGGGTGATGCTTGGAATCGGGGAGAGTGCTTGTCCGCCCTTGGCCGGAGGTGTCCGTGTTACTGTCCCGAAGCCTCCATTTCATATTGCTAGACACCACGTCAAGACAGCTAGATGTGAAAGGAGTTGGTAGGGGGGAGAACTGATATAGCCGAATTTGTCCTTAGTAGCACCTACCTATCTATCCATTCGAATGAGCATGCGAAGCCCTGAATAAACCTCAACATATAATATGGAAAACAGTGTTTGCGTTCTTAGTTCCCGACAAGGCCTTTTCTTTTATCGTGTTACCTTATGAGCATAAACAGGCCGAGATTATTATTCTTTTTTGGAGAAAAATCTACCCGAGACATCATTATTCCAACCTCCCCTTTTATTAACTAATCATGAAATTTCCTCTCAAGCCTCAATTTAGGTTGTGAGCTTTCTAGCCCAAAGTGAAAATTAATGAAAATTATAAAGATAAAATGAAGTGAATAAAAATTTCTAGCTACCTGTTTCATTCAAACTACCCCATTTGAAATTCAAATGTATTTAATAGACAAAAAAAAAATAATAATAATGGTATTATTTTGAATGCGAGAAAATGTTAATATTTTATTCTCGTGAAAGTCTATTTGAAAGAAAACAAAATTGTTTTTCTGTGGTTCCTAATATCTACGGAAAGAACAAATCTTTTAACTTATTTACAGTATACTGTTATGATTCTTCTGTTAGTCATTGTTGTTAATCTCTGATTGCACATTATTCATAAATTAATTAAACATTATAATAGGTATGCAAGTATAGAACTAATTGAATCATTTAAATAATTACAGTCAGTACATTGTTGCTTAGTCCACTGCTGATAGAGAGTGTCATGGATGAATGAACTTGTATCTTTATACAGACATACTGCCATGGTAACAATCATGGCAGAATACAAAGAAGAAAATAAACACAAACACTGTCAATTGCACTTTGCGGAAAAGGTTCTCATGAAGTAGAAGACATTAAGTATTAAATACAGGACAAGAAAAAAATGTATCAGCCTGAACAAATTTCTCAGTTTCAACAAAGAACTAGTGAAATGAAGCAGAACACATGACCACTCAAGTATAAAGCAGAATGGGAAGTCAGAGAAAAGTTTTCAATTGGAGAATTTATATTCTATGAAAACCGAGGTTGTTAGGCTGTTTAAGGGAGATTTCTGAAAGGACCAGGAGAAACTGGAATTAGAAATACAATAGAAAAGTAAAGATAAATACCGTTGTGTGTGCGTGAGTGTAAATTGAAGATATGGAAGAAATCGGACAATTATTAAATAAGGAACAAATAAGAAAATCTTTATGAAAAATAGATTAATACAGTTAAAATTTCACACACACACACACACACACACACTATATATATATATATATATATATATATATATGTTATGGTAATTATTCGGACGCGCTCTTCACTATGGTAACTAGACTTTTTTTTTTTTTACAGATTGCGACATCTATCAGAGAGACGAAATTTAAATTTTTATTATTGCATTATTCCAAAATTTTAACACATCAACTGAGCACAAATAGTTATTAATTATAAAAAAATAGTAATTAATGTATAATATTATCCATAACTACATGTACAAGAATGTCATTTTTGATAAGTTAAAAAATATCCATAAATACGTAAAAAAATGAATATATTGTCGAAAATAGTTTTTTCCACAATATAGCTATTTTTCTATGTTATAATGCTTACTACGTAAGCAATAATACTGAATGATTTTTTAAAACATTATATTTAATCACGTATCTCTAATAGCTGACGCGAGCTGTTAATTTAAGTGCAGTACTAGACTGGCGTCAAGATTTCATCAATTTACAGTTGAGTTGGATAGATGTAACCGTGAATTATATGCTAACAGTTTCATTTCTCGCTAGTGGAACTCTCTTCCGGCTCCATACTTTCCAGCCAGTTTTAAACTGCAAAAAGTTAAATCCAATGTCAATCGCTATCTACTGTCCTCTTGATTACTCTTTTCTCTTCACGCTCATTATTAATGTTTCTGTTCCTAATTCTTCCACACCCAGTAACCACTTGTTTCTTAGTGGCTTTACTGCCTTGTATGGGGCGAAACCTATATATATATATATATATATATATATATAAGGTAAAAGACAATAGGAAAACTGTAATATTAACCGACGCGTTTCGTCTAATGTGGACTTTTTTTTAAAGGCAAAAACGAAATGAATTTATTAAAACAAAGTAACTGTTAACAACAAAACAAAATGTCGTTAGCAACTGGAAGAATCTAGAAAACGCTATTGTATAATTGGTCACCTACTTCGTTTCTGCTCCCAATATAATGCAGATTCAGAATTCCAGCTTAAATGATGCACCCCCTGGAATTTCTTTAAAAGCCATGTACTTTCAGGATACAGGCGGTGATGGCTCTCCACAGATTCCTTTTATAATGTCTGTAAATTGTGCATTGCTATTATTATACTTGAGAAAAAAAATAATTGAGTTATTTTCCGTTGCCTTCTCCACATTTTGAATTCAGAAATGTCATTCTCCTACACTGGTTGCTAGTCAAGGCTAAAGAGTTCAGTCTTTTATTTAACCTATAGCTTGGATATATTGAAATTAAAAAAAAATCAGCTATTTTGTTGTCGACGAAAGCCCCACGACGAACAGAACGACACTTTAAAAGAAAAAACTTGTAGTTCCAACGAATGATTTATTTTATGGAAATATTTCGACCATCCGGAAATAAAATTGACGAACCCAAAGAGTTTCAAACAAATAAGAATAGCTGAACAAAAGGTAATAGCAAATACAAAAAATACCTGGTGAATGGGCAAATTGTAATGAGTGAATGGGTCGTGAATCGGATTAGCTAGGTATAAGATAGTGACGACCAGCCTTAACCCCTCCCCCTTTTCGGCCTTGTGCCACAATTGTGTATAAAAAAACACAATAAAACTCAATTAAGGAGTGACCAAGACTAGCAACAGCTAGTCGAAATATTTCCATAAGATAAATCATTCATTGGAACTACAAGTTTTTTTGTTTTTTTTAATTATGCAACTAACAACGGAGACAAGCATCCTAACTTTGAGAATGGTACTTTATTCGAAAACTTTTGATGTATATTTTTTTATGTATGGTGTACCAGCTGAGATATATTTTTAGGTTTAAATCTATCTTGTTATTCCTTGGTCTGAAATACACAACGAAACAATGAAGAAATACGACTCAACCTACTGTACAAAGATATGCATCGTTGTAACGTACTTGAAAGAAGATATTCAGATGTATAAATGTGCTACAGACGTGTTTGGTCTTGTCATTCAGAAAAATTATTGTCTCAAGGATTTGCAATAAAGTATGTTCAACCAACTAAAACTAGCTTATTTCGACTAAAGGGAGCGTCTACCGCTCTAAAAATTGTGCCATAAATTATTCAGTTTTATGAAGAGGAGTTATATTTTCAACATTTATCTTCACGTTTTCATTGATATGTCAGAAATGAAATACTACATTATGATAAGTGGTATGAACCCACCGTGATCAACAAATGTCAAAACGAACTGACAGTGACTCCAGAAATACACTACTGATGTCCTTTGGGTGGCGTAATGGATATAGTTAGTTATTGTGTTACTATCATCTAGTGGTCGTGTGTCCAATTCCTGGATCAGGTAGTGAAACACTGATCCAGCAGGAATGAACAATAACCAGCATCAGAAGGACAAAATAACACAATTATCAACAAATATCCTATATCAAGCCCAACAATGGACACCTGATGATTGCTAGAGTGTACTCGGCCGAAACGTTGTGTCTATAATAACATCTATATCAGCAAAGAGAAAACAAGTTTGAAATAAAAGTAAATTGATTATGTCAGGTTTTAAAAATTTTCAGGCAAATAATTATGCACCGAGACCAAACACACTCCGACAGTTAGAAGAATTGATATAAGAATTGATAAATATAAAATGATCATAAAAGATTTTGTCCGTGCTTGTGACAAGGTCTCTTGACAAACAATACTGAAAGAAAGAATTTTGAGCACTGAAAAGAAACCACCATTCAAATCTAAGAAACTTTTGCTTTTAAAACTTAATATTTGTTAATAAATCGTTTCACTTTGTGTGGGTAGTGTAACGGTTAGCAAGTCCCATAGAGAAATCAAAGAATCAAGTTCGAATTCCGCCCGGATTCGTGACGCTCATTTCCACACAAATACCATTAGTAAAAAGTATGGATCCATCCTTTCTCCACCCAGCTATGGGTTAAATAATAAAGACTGACTGGATTCTTTCATCTAGAAGAAAGAAAACTGTGTTAAAAAACAAGGCTCCTTCAGGTTATATTACTGTAGACTCTATGGTATTAGGTTCGTAACGAATAATCAGTTACTAAGGAATGAAGAAATATGTCGCAGTTAGCTCCTCCTCATTTCCTTAATCCTTCAACAGGGGTCTCTCTCCCACGAGTATAAATACTGGCTGACCTTTCGCCTCTTGTTCTTTTTACGGCTTACGCACACGTGCGGCCAGCTGTCTCGACTCAGGCCTCGGGCCGCAACCTCGCGCGTAAGGCGAGGTAAAAAAAACTCTCTTTTTTTTTTTTTATTTATTCCAATATGTGACCTCTCACACATACAGCGTTTCCCATATTCTGGGAACACGCTAAAAACAATATACGCCTTCGTACGGACACTCAACACACTCACCATAACTTCTCCATACAACACTCTGTAACCCTTTATGTCATTGTAATTTGTTATTAATATATATTTGTTTGCATACATGTATATCGGTCTTGTTTGTTTCTTTATCTTCTTTGGACTCCATTAAAGTCCAACATTCCTATGTAGCTGGACCGGCCAGCGGGAAATCTTAACCCAGAGATATCTCCTCATCATCCTCACTTTCACACCCCGCACGGTTCTCTACAAATATATCTTGATGTCATCAGAGAAAAGAAAGAAAAAAGAAAGAAAGAAAGAAATTTTGTGCCTGAAATTAAATTACGGTATTATTAAAATTTTGTAAAAATTACTTACAGAAATATGGGAAATATTTTGTTTGACACCCTGCATTGTTTTGATTGTTTGTCCCGTTTCTGTATCGTAGACTTTTAAGTTCCGTCTGCCGCAACTAGTAGTCAGAATCTCTAAAAACAAAGTTTTCAGAGAATTGCTGAGTGAATTACGAAGACGAAACAAACGGACATTTTTTTTTTGTAAACCAATTCAAATTAAATCACAAAATAAGTTGGGACGAATTTTATTATATGAACAGTCAATCAAGAAGAGCAAGAACTTAGTACACCTAATCTGGATACAGCCGCTGAAACAAAATTTACTAACCTATGTACAACTACGAGGATATATTAAGGAAAGGGTGCTGAAAGTTCTCAGCCCAAACAAGAAGCACTTCAAAATAATATGATATTCTTAAAAGTGAAATTTTAACATCTGTCTATATTTCTGGGATGAGGTAGAATACCTCATCCCAGAAATATAGACAGAAATTGTTCGGACTATCATCCTCATTTTTGTTGCCGTATTTATCACAAACCCTTTCAAGGTCACATGGCACAGTGGATAAACGCGTTAGTAACTAACGCCTTTATCCACTGACAGGGCCCCAGAGAGTGTGAGTTCAATACCTGCTTAAGGCGGCGGAGAATTTGGAGAGGGGAATTAACAGGAGATAACTGATAACTGACATCCATTAGACATGGCGCGTGGAACTAGAACAGGCTACCCCAGCGAGCGAAATAAAGGGTTCAGTTCGACATTTCAACCACCTGAAGAAGGCCGGAGCGTACAACGGCCGAAACGTTGTAATAAATATGGCAACAAAGATGAGGATGATAGTCCGAACAATGTAAATAGAGTGAAATTTTAAATATTAAAAAGTTCTGATGTTAGTCAGATTTTTTGAAGTGGATCAAGCAGGAAGGTTTTCAGCACTCCTTGTAGATATATTTATATAGGTCGTATTGTATGAATTGTAGGATTCATGAATACTCAATTTGTTGTGGGAAAATTGAAATAAGAATAAAATAAAGTCATATATTAATAATTAATTATAAAGAAAAAGAAAAACATTTTCCCAGGATGCTATTAATAAAGGAACCGGAAATTTTATTACCCCACCTGGTTTCGTCAGACGTCCGTTAGGTGGCGTTGTTTAAGTCTATAAAAAGACAAACATTTTCCTTCCTCTTTCTCCCAGATGTAGCACTACATGGAAAAAGGACGTCCCTATGAGGCACGTTCGTTTTCTCGGTCCGCTGTTGACTGAACTCTTTCAACTTTCTAACATATAACGTTCGCATGTGTCTTCCAAAACCTGCACCTATGAAGTAAATCAATCTTTTCTTTGGTCGTTCCAACGCACGTACTCAAGAGAACTTTGTTTTACTAATGTTGATATATATATATATATATATATATATATATATATATATATATATATATATATAAAAGAGAATATAGGATCGGTAGTAGAAACTCAAGATTTGTATGCTACTTGTTTACATGTGAACACGCACACACCTAAAATACACCCAATTCGCAACCTTTAAGTTTCATAGTGTAAGCATGATAGATTTTATTAGGTGTGTATTGTTATTTTCAATTCGGTTATTCTGATATAACACGCTTTTGAAATGGTCTAGGTATCATAATCGTTATTCAGACTTGTCTATGGAGCAACGGCCCTTTCTATACATGTTTAAAGCGAAAAGAAATGCCGGTTTATTTTTAAAACGAAGAAACTGGTACCGAGTGAACAATGCAACTTTTTTTTTTCTTTTTCATAAATTTCGCTCCAGAGAGAATTTCGAAATGAAAATCGAAGAAAGATCCACGAAGGATATCAAACGATAAGTAATAGACAGTTGCTCGTTTTCGAACATGCTCGTCTGCTAGGGTGGTGAGCTAAACTGTATTCCAGGTGCATGCTCAGGAACATTTGTGTTTGTTCAACACTCAAAGCTCACCTGTGGTTTACACTGCATCTATGCTGAACGGACAACAGTTACAGTTTCTGAGAGCGAGTGCATAATCTGGTGTGAGCAACAGTTGTCCAAGGGCAGTAGGCTCAAACCCTCGGTCACGATGACTTGTGATTTCGTGTTAGCACAAAGATCGACAGATTCCGAACAGCTCTACCCACCCAGTTTCATTTACAAGCCTTGGATCAACCTGTTGTATGTTTTTTTCATAATTGTTTCTACGGCTTATCAACCTTTTTGCAGGTTATTTAAAGCCAGAAAATATTTTTAGATTGTTTAAGAATTTTTTTTTAGGTGATAATGATTTTAGTGGTAAAAGACTTAATAATTAACCAATAACTGGAGGAGAAGAGGTGGATTCATGCATTCCCAAACAGTAATTGTGCGTAAGTGAATATAACGAACCCGGCTCTCCGATTAACAATTCCAAGCCATTATCCATTACACCACCCGCACATTCAAGCTTACAGCACCTGATATTCCCAAACAGTCACCCATCTATGTACTGACCAGGCTCGATGCTGCTTGATTTCGGTGATCGTATGGAAACTGGTGTTTCAATGTGATGTGACCGTAAGCCCAGTAGTTTTTCAGACACTTTTCGACATATCACCAGGCCAATATTATCAAGAAGTCGCATCCTTGCCAAATAGGTGATGGCGAGATTAGAACCCGGATGTCATGGTTTCTAACGACTCAGCCACGAACCCACTACATCAATACACATTTTAGGGGAACATATTTATGAATCCATTTAACAATTTATATCAAATCATGCTTTCTTTTTTCTTATTGTTCTATCAAAACCTCCAGTGTAACATTTGTGATATATTGTAAAAATCCGAATTATAGGGGGAAACGGAAGAGCAAAAATAAATTAAACCAAAGAATATCCAAGCAGTTGAAAATTTTCCCAACGACTGATATCATGACAAATTGCGTCTGATGTTTTGTCCACAAATCCAGAAAACACTGACAAGATTAAATTCAGTCAACTTCTGTGTACTGTGTCATTCAGGACGTGGGCCATCATGACTCCAGAATTTCCTGTTCTTTGTAGCTTAGTAGATTTTTGTCTTTCGCTATCTCTCCCAATTTCTGTTCTGACAACCATTTACTATAGATTCTTAATACAAATGCACGATTGTTTTGAATCAATTTCTTCTCTCGTGATCGATTGATGAAGTTTTCGAAAAGAAAAAAAGAAAATAGACATTTTTTTTTAAATACAAACCTTTGCCGTTTTTTATTGTTAGAAAACAACTTGAAGGATGCACTTTTCCTTGGAACACCTTGGTTATCGAGCAAGTTTCCAAGTCCACAATTTTCAGTTTGCAAGATTGGCTCACGGCGGCGATTTGTGTATTGCTTAAGGGAAATGCCATCGCGTTACCATTGATCTAAAAAGAAACACATTTTGTACACATCAGATCATATTTTTTCACTTCTATCGATGTACCAATCTATTATTCGTGATAATAGGCCGGTTTCAAGGAGAAAGCAAATATCTTACTCTTCTTCACCCTCCAAAGTTCAATAGAGTCATTAGTGTATCCGTGATATATGACAGAAATAAGTACTAGAATGACCCAAAGAGATGAACTCCCAAAATGAATGAAATATGAAAACATTTTATATATAAAACATGCCTACACGAGCATACGTCGTGCAAACGTGCCTACACGAGCACACGTCGTGCAAACGTGCCTACACGAGCACACGTCGTGCAAACGTGCCTACACAAGCACACGTCGTGCAAACGTGCCTACACAAGCACACGTCGTGCAAACGTGCCTACACAAGCACACGTCGTGCAAACGTGCCTACACAAGCACACGTCGTGCAAACATGCCTACACAAGCACACGTCGTGCAAACATGCCTACACAAGCACACGTCGTGCAAACATGCCTACACAAGCACACGTCGTGCAAACATGCCTACACAAGCACACGTCGTGCAAACATGCCTACACAAGCATACGTCGTGCAAACATGCCTACACAAGCACACGTCGTGCAAACATGCCTACACAAGCATACGTCGTGCAAACATGCCTACACAAGCACACGTCGTGCAAACATGCCTACACAAGCACACGTCGTGCAAACATGCCTACACAAGCACACGTCGTGCAAACATGCCTACACAAGCACACGTCGTGCAAACATGCCTACACAAGCATACGTCGTGCAAACATGCCTACACAAGCACACGTCGTGCAAACATGCCTACACAAGCATACGTCGTGCAAACATGCCTACACAAGCACACGTCGTGCAAACATGCCTACACAAGCACACGTCGTGCAAACATGCCTACACAAGCATACGTCGTGCAAACATGCCTACACAAGCATACGCCGTGCAAACATATCATAAATTGTCTCAGATAGAAAAAATTAAAGCACATATTAAAAAAAGAAAAAAAAAGCAAGCAGTACGTGAAGGGGACAAATAATAAGTTCATACTTGTCACTTCCCCAAGAGAGGCACGGTACAACTCATCCATTCATTTTTTAGAATGCACCGGGCATAAGACGTTCTCTGTGGCAAGTCAAGCAAGGAATTGACTATTCTCAACAATTCTCAAGAGATCCTTAACACACCACTAAATTATACTTGTTAAAGGGGAGATAACCGCCTTCTGCAGAAGTATTTTAAGTGAAATAAAAATTCAGGTTTCCAAGCAAGTAATTTTAAAAAAGTATACTATGGTTTTGCAATCTTTCAATACCGTAGTCTTTTGCGTATTTGTATACCTGTGAAATCTTCAAGGCGAACCCAGTATCTCGGTCTATTGATAGTTAACTGTCAACAGTTGCGATATAACGAAGATGTAGGGGAACGCTGATACGTGTAAAGAATGGAGCTGATACGCGTAAAGAATGTACGGCATGTAAAAAACGATTTGGGGTCGCCACAAAGTAATTGGAAAAAAAAATCAGATTTTACAACCAGCAAAACGAAGACGATTAGTCTATTTTTACTGTGAAAACCCAAAGAAACTTTGACGACGTTATTTTAGTAAATTACATAGTTTCGTGGGACATCATATTTAAGCCTTAAACTGCAGGTATCATCAGTTAATCATTTAAACTTTTCCCAACAATACGGACAACATTCATTCAAAGACTCGAGTCGAAATGACAAATTTGCAACTCTAGGATTCATGAGATTATGTCATTTTCTGGCGTATTTCCAGGTAAACTAACATCTGACTGTTCAAAATAGTCACCAACAGCAGATATGACATCATCATTACAGCGATACTGATTCCCGCCATTTTTTATTTTTTTATGTTGAGGAACAGATGATAATCGAATCAGGAGAATAATGAGAGTGGTCAACAAGTTCAAAGCCAGAATCACGCTCAAAGTGATGACCCAACTCATCCTGGATTAGGAAATATTCAAGGGAACCAGCTGGATTTTATCTTGATGTGATCAGCTTTTGATCAGTTGTCAGAAGATGGAGCAACCAGCGAGCAAAAAACTTCGTCATGTAAAGTTCATTGTGCAGAATATTCTCAAATCTCTCACAGTATAATATCATTGGTTATTTGATTTATAATATATCGCCTGTCATCCATGATCATGTGATAAACACGATGAATGTTTCCCAGTTGCAAGATGTCCAAACCTTGGGTCATCTTCAAGACTCTTCCTTCCCTTCATAAATTTAGCTGTCCACTTTTGCATCGTTGATAAAGCTGGCGCGTCATCCCATAGTGTAGCAACAATGTCAGCATGAATGTCCTTCGGGGTTAACCCCCTTTTTGCAGATACTTGATGTCAAATGTTGTCCATTTTCAAGAGAAGTCACTACTAGTTACTTTGGAAGTATGTTTGAACAGTCAGATATTAGTTTACCTAGAAATAAACAATGCAATTATTAATAAGAGAAGTTGAAAATAATGCGTACAAAATTTCACAGCTGTAGCATTATTCTTTCATAGTCAACCAATGATCTTTTCTTCCCACCAGTGTATTGGTGGGTGGCGGGTGAGCAGCTTTGTAAACTACAATTTTTTGCAACACGCTGACACGTGTTGAAATCCTAATAGTATTTTGTATTATTGAAGTTATCGTTAACATTTTTTATCAAGATTTACAAACATTTCGTTCAATTTCGCAAGACAGTCGATGAAATTTGAATAATCTGATTTGTCTGAAAATTTGATAAATATTTTGACTACACGGTTTAATAATTTCTTTAATCTAATTTTATAGAACTTCATGTTAAATAATATTTTTAAGAAAATTTATTTTTTCCCTTTTTAACAGCGAAGAATAAATTCTTAGGATTTCTTACTCTTGAGAATGTAACATTCAACTGGCCATGCATAAATATTTCTTTCTGGATTCAAATTCGATCTTTTTTAGGCATTTGGCTTTGTGATTTGTTTATAGTTCTCGCAAACGCAGAGTGAACTGAAAACTGGATTCTTAAAGATATGCAAAAAACTGGATTCTTAAAGATATGCAAAAAACTGGATTCTTAAAGATATGCAAAAAACTGGATTCTTAAAGATATGCAAAAAACTGGATTCTTAAAGATATGCAAAAAACTGGATTCTTAAAGATATGCAAAAAAACTGGATTCTTAAAGATATGCAAAAAAACTGGATTCTTAAAGATATGCAAAAAAACTGGATTCTTAAAGATATGCAAAAAAACTGGATTCTTAAAGATATGCAAAAAAACTGGATTCTTAAAGATATGCAAAAAAACTGGATTTTTAAAGATATGCAAAAAAAACTGGATTCTTAAAGATATGCAAAAAACAATATTGCATTTTTATTAAACAAATATTTGTTATTTTAATCATTAAATTGATTTTTTTTAAAAAGTGGGAGTATTTTGTATGTTAAATACTTTTAACTTTTAATTTTTCAAACAAAATAATGAAAATATATTGTACTAAGCTACGCACCCTAGTAAAATCAACTGTACTTTGTACTCCCTTACTTATTTTCACTTCTCCCCAAATTTGGTTTCGATCGGTCAATGTATGGCTATTTTAGAGGGTTTGACGGATGGGCAGACTAACGGATATCACAGAATTTTATATATAGATTATGCCATGCTGCATGCATATCTCTCAAAGAGAAAAAGAGGCAAAAATGGTGACAATTTGGTGTAAAGAATATGTAACTTCTTTATGCATGGAATGCTTCGAGAAGTATGTTACTGTTAAAAATATTAGATTTAATGAACTAACATTTGTTTTATTTTCTATTTATCTTTATTTAAAAAACAAAGCAAAAAACATGAACGTACACGCTAAGAAACTTTCCCCGCAGTTTTAGGGTTAAAAGATAATGACAAAATGCATGCACGGAAAGTGGAATCGGTGAGTCGATTTCAAATTCCAGGCTAGTCTTCACTTTTGCACTATTGCACTTTGTTTGGAGAGTATGAATTTAATCTCCGCTGAGTGAATAAGCATATTAAACCAATATGAAAATTAACTGGGGATTTAAAAAAATGCTTGAACTTTTTTTCTCTTACCAATTGCAATTCCATGAGTATTTCACAGGTGGTGACGTCATAAACATACCAATAAAAAGGACCAAAACCAATCATAAATAGCAGATAGCGTGGATTTGGTAGAAACTTCACGTCCCTGAAAAATAATAAAAAGGAACCACAATTGTTTGTAAATCTTCCACTATCTTAATAATTAAAAAAACAAAAGTATTCAAAACAAAAGAGAACATTCAGAGAAGAGCAATCTTCTTACGCTAGCAATGATCCCACCGATTAAAAATTTAACAATTATATACACAAAGCCCCCGCCGAAATAGGGAAGTTTCTATGCATGTTACCTACACGTCAATCACTTAAATATTAAAACAATGGAGGCATAATTGTCAAAAAAGTTAGACGCATGAACAATTAAAGACACGAACACACTTGTGATGGTTATCAGTCTAGTACGATAAAAGCGCCTCTTATTAATTACAATACGCGACAATTGACAGAAAACGTCAAATAGCAACCAAGGAAAATTTGCATGACATCACCTTCCATAATTCGACCAATAAAATTATTTAACAATATTGTCACATACAGAAACACGATTCCATTTGGTAAATACATATAAGATTTATAAGGTTATCAATGGTAATACGACTTTTGGAACACTCTGTACAACGAAGGTTAGCGATCTTATCTCAGAGTTATTCACTAATATGACGAGTTTCATCTACACTGAATGTTCCACTATTGTTGTCCTGTGCCATATTTGGTTAACTTAGTTAATTTTACGACATTCGTTGGATGTGCACATAGTGCAGGGTGTGGCCAAAATACTTCCAACATAATGGTAAGATCTTAGTGACAATTGCTGTCTTCATCTAGTTATTGTTTTACCATTATTTGAAAGGCATTCCTGCCGCACCCTGTAAAAGAGCGGCTCGCAAAGTGGAATCGGAGAGCAGTGTTCGAATTCCAGCCGAATTCGTAGCGTTCACTTTCGTACAAATACTATTGAGAAAGGTATACATATCTCTTCTCACTCCACGTCCCAACTATGGGTTTAAATAGTTTGGACTCTCTAGCCTTTTGCAACCGGTCTATAGATCGTAACTAGAAGAAAAAAACGCCTATTCCTCGGCTGTCTGGTCTAGGTGTGGAGTATGTGTCTACTCGTAAAAATGACTAAAATTCCTAAGTCATTGGAGTTGTGCAGTCTGCTACAGGCAAAGATATCGTCATATTTTTTTCCTATAACCCTTGTTGAGTTATTTCAAAAGAATCGAGCTCCCTACTCTCTGTAAATTTCAGAGTAACCATGGCAACCAGTGTCTCACACATATTTCTGCGCCAAATTAACAGAACATATTGATTTTTAAAGCAGACAGATCTTTCCCCTTGGGAGAATGCAGCTACATTGTCTTCCTGCACTCATATAATCAAATTGAGCTTTGTGCTGCACTTAGCTAACTTTAATATCTGTCTATATTTCTGAGATGAGGTATTGTAACTTTTTACACTATTTACATTGGTGGGACTATTGTCCTCATCTCTATTGTCATATTCACGACGTTTCGATCGTTGTACGCTCCGGAATTCAGGTGATTCGAAATTCCAACGTATGTCACCTGAAGAAGGCCGGAGAGTACAACGTTCGAAACGTCATGAATATGACAAAAATGGTGACAACAATTCAAACAATGCAAATAGTGTAAATTAGCTAACCTTATTAAATATAATTTTACATTTTAAAAACCCTTACTGGACAGATCCGTGCCTAATTTGTTCAAAACTGACTTTGGTTTCTGGTTCCTGGAACTTTCGGGCGCAATTCCAAATGCGAAGGTTAGCATCTATCGAAGTGGTGATCATGGTTGTCTCATTGACAATTCCCACGTCAAGCATCCGCAAGCCATTTTGGGAGATGACTGTCATATTTTCTTCCAAATCCAAATCCCACACTTTGACAGTTTCCTCAGCAATGTAATGGATTAATTGTCCATTCGTTGCGATTCGGAAATTTTCGCAGACGATATGTTTATTTCCTGAAAGAAAATAAAAATGGATCGTAGTAGTTTTGTCACATAAGTGTTCGAAATTTTTGGCACATACGAAGCATAAGTTTAGCACAAGGCCTGCAAATGTGTCACTGAGGCGAAGAAGTAGAGTTGGCGAGTTAAAAGTCTGAAGTTATATGGGATGTCTGGTTGAGAGGTTATCGGGAAATGTTTTCAGTGGGTAACTTCGCGTGCTCAAGACAAATATGAACAAAAACGAAGTAAACAGTAGTTGAATATTTCTATAGGTTTTCGAAAATAAAGATGCAAATACGACGTTATGAAAAATATGGTAACTCTCGTCGTATTCTTTGTTGTAAATAGGAACACAAAATATTTACTGGGAGAGAAAGTGTAATTGTAGCGAGATTAGTTTGCCTGTCGCGCTCCCGTCTCTGACGGTCTTAAACGGCGAACGATGTTCGTGTAACAACCTTTGCTTTTTTCAAAACTTTCATACTATTCAATGCGGAATGCGTTCAGAAACGTTGCAAACGATCCGCACGCAACAATCGATATCAGTAGTTCCGTTATCGAATTTGATTTTTTCAATTTTTTCCGGCCATACACCACCACCGAATCGAGAAAGAGCTATCGATCTGTCAATCCTACCGGTGTCCGGACCGGGTGTTTTTTCCCGTGTTGAGTCAAATTAAGCCGCAGGCTCCATTCCTGGTAGTGCTCTTCCGTCAATTCCTTTAAGTTTCAGCTTTGCAACCATACTCCCCCCGGAACCGAACTCTGGTTTCCCGCAGGCTACCTGCCGGGTCATGAAAGCGAACACCGGCGGATCGCCGGTCGGCATCGTTTACGGTCGGAACTACGACGGTATCTGATCGTCTTCGAACCTCCGACTTTCGCTCTTGATCGAGGAAAACGTGCTTGCCACACGCCATCGTTGCAGTTCGTCTTGCGACGATCCAAGAATTTCACCTCTAACGTCGCAATACGAGCGGCCCCGACCGCTCCCTTCGATCATTGCCTCGCCGTAAACGGAGACCGACAGACGTAGCCTTTATTTGATTTAATACCGGAGAAACAAAATTACATCACTCGTGATGTCAAATTGCAATAAAATTTGACTTTTATTACCTACAAGCAATGATACTGGGGTCAAAACACCATGGAATACATTTTTCCAGTAAAAATACGCGAGACACAAAATTCTCCTTTTCCACGCCGCACAACAGTGTCGGCATTATTTTTTGTAGATTTTCGTAAATGGTAGTCGCGAAATTGTTGTAATTAAAGCAGATTGGTAGTTTTATAGATCTTGAATACTGTTTACCTTAATTTGTTTGTTTGTTTAGCAGCATATCAACTCCTAATGGCTCATTTAATGCCTAAATTTAATTTTCTTGGACAGTCCCCTCACAGATGAAGAGGGGACTTGAAGCAACAGAAATGTGGCTCTACGGAAGGATACTGAGGATAACATGTCCGAACATGTGAGAAACGACAAAGTTTTCGAGAAAATGGAAATAAAAAGGACACTTAACATCAAGAAGTGACAGTTGAAAATTTCTAGGGCAGATAATGAGGAGAGAGGGCTTGGAAAATTTGATGGTCAAAGGACGGATTGAAGGCAAGAGGGACAGAAGAAAACAACGCATAAACTACTTAGTGATGGCAGAACAAGGTTTAGGAGAGATAACAAAAAAATTTATTAAGAGTTACAAAGAACAAGAAATTGTAGAGAGCCATGATCACCTGCGTCCTGAAGGAACACGGCACATAGAAAAATTTTGTGATTTTTTTTTCCCAATACCGCCAGAATTTTGTACGTGCAAAATATCGAAAACTGAGTGAAGTAATAATTGAGTGGGTCAATCAGTTAAGTTCCATATGTGGTACACATTTGGGCGATAATGTTTCCTAATCGTAACTGGAATTCGAACTCGACTCTTCGATTTCTCATACCGAGCCGTTATGCTGATGCACCCCACCCCCGAGCAAACTTTGTTACCCAATTTCTTTTAGACCACATATATGTGAACGAACTTGTCTTGGTACCTGAATTCTGAAATCGGTACGATTTGCCTGACCCAAAGAGAAATTTTGTTGTCTTGTTTCCTGATAAGACGATTTCTGGTACAATGGGGGTATAACGCCTGCATAATATTTCCTGAATTATTTATCCATTCATTAAGGGTGCTAGAGGTAGATATTTTCTGAGTTTTGGCGTTATCCGCCTGATAGTCAGGAATCGGAACCTTTGAATAACTTTGAGGGAGGCTATCCTATCAGCAGGTGTATAATATCAGGGCTACTGTACTGCCGTTTAGGGAATGGGTTCTGAGTATATGTTAATTTTACAGCGTAAATATCAACAAAAAAGTTATTACCTTGAAAGGTTTTGACAATTTCCATTTTAAGTAAATCGTAACAGTATAGCTCTTCATTTTCTACCCGCGAAAAATAGAGCAAATCCGTTTTCGGACAAAGTGTAATGGCACTTGCGAAGTTGTCGGATATGGAAGAGGAGTGGTCGACAACTAGGCGATTAACATGGCCTGTTTGGAAATTAACTGTCATAATTTTAGGCGATTCTGTCATTAAAGAAAGAGCCACAAAATTGTCTGAACCTGTAAAAGAAAAGAGAAATGTATAAACTTATCTACTGAAGTATTATTCATTTATTCTGTAATAAATAAATGAAAAAGAATACTAATTTAATCAGTGAAAGTTTCACGTTTCTTATTTTAAATTTCTGATGGATCATAATTCTCCAGTTAATGATTGAATAAGCTCACGGCTAGTTCTACACTAAATTATCCATAGGGGAAACCGTCATTAGATATGACGTGCATTGACCTCTCGGCTACATAGAGCGTCGATGACTAAGCAAAGTCGAATAGTGACTTTGTTGATCTAATGACGGTTTCCTCTAGGGAAATTCTCTAATAAGATTTCTCGAACGTTCATTCCAATCGACGAAAATAAATCTATTCAAATACATGTATCCACTAAAAATAACGTTTAAGTGAAAAAAAAATTGTCGGATTAATAAACAAAAAAATTCACCCCTTTCTTTAAAAATGACTTTCTTAACATTAGGATACGAATCTGAGCAGATATGTGTATTTCACGAGTCAGAGAAAGAACTGTGTTAAAAGCGCGCACGCGCACATACACACACGGAAAGAGAGGGAGTGATAAAAATGTAGTTTTAAGATATGCGACGGATAAATTGTCGTCTAAATTACGCAAAAATTAAAATAATACTGACATCTCATTTTAATAGATATATTTGCCAAAATTACACAAAAATATTTTGAAATATTAAAGAGTAAATTTATTTAATAAAATCGCCATTAGCATCAACCACGGCCTCCAGATGACTTCGGAATCTCTTGCATCTCTTTTAGACGATCCCCTTGTTTAAGTTGGCGAATGCTGCCATAATCCTTGCCTTCAGCTCATCTTTGGCGTTACACGAGTTTTGTTGGTCTCTCGCTCTGCTGCTCCCCACACATAATCAAGAATGTTGCAATCTGTAAGGGCTGCTGTGGTTGCAGAAATTGTCTGTCAGCCATGACTGTTCTCCTGCTTCTGTAGCATGGTGCAGAGTCCTGTTGCCAGACACAGGGTCTTCCAGCAGCCACCCTCTTGATCCAGAGCAGTACTACCTCCTCAAGGCACTTGGTATAGGCCTCCGTGTTGAGTCTGAGGCCATGGGGAAAGATGAATGGAGGCATAACGTCGTCATCTTTAGTGATCACTCCAAACACATTCGTAATCACCATTAGACTCATCCAATTCTTGCCGAATCCTCTGCACTTTGATACCAAAACACTCTGAAATGTTCGTATTGGAGAATGCCAAGCAATACAGCATGCAGTTTCCACATTTCTGGCGGAGTGAATTGCGTCATGGTGCTCTTTTTCTAAACAGACGGTGCCCAACTGACCCTCCTATATTGTGAAGTCGACAAAACCAAAAACAGACAACGCACATGCGAAAAATTGAAAATATAAAATGGCGAAAATTTACCCATTGCACGCTGTATTTATAAATAAAGTATACCTTTATCCATAAATATAGCGGGATAAGTGAACCAAGGTCAACAGCGGGTGGCGACAGTGTTTCATGCCTGAACGCGGTCTTTATCTATTCAAGATTGCGTTCAAGCATGAAACTGACTGTTGCCATTCGATGTTGACCTCAATTTATATATCTTGTTGCTCCTGCTGTACATCTTGAGATTCTTGACAAAATCCAAAGGAGTCTCTCTCTCTATATATATATATATTAGGTTGGTGCAAAAATAATGTCGTTTTTTGACGTTCAACTTCATGTGAGAAAACGACATTATTTTTGCCCCAACCTAATATATAGTGCGGTGCATAATTATAAGGCCAGCTGAATTTTATCTTTAAACTTTAGCAACTGAGCTATTTTTTTATTTTGTATATTATTATATAGTATTAATAATCTGACAGTTTCAAATAATTACTACGTGTAGAAAATCAGTTATTGTGAAATTATTCAAAAACTCGAAAAACAATTGGTGCATAATTATAAGGCCATTAAAAAATTATTACAAAAAATTAAATATTAAAATTATTAATTTATTACAAAAAATTAAATATTAAAATTATTAATTTATTACAAAAAATTAAATATTAATTTCTATAAATTTTTAGTGTTTGTGACAAACACTAAAAATTTATAGAAATTAATATTTAATTTATGATGAGTTTAACGTGTTTATTATTATTAATGGGTTTAACATTTCTACCTATTACGTTTTTGAGTGTTGTTTATCATGTTTGTAATTATTATGCACTTGGTTACAATAGTATAAATTAATAGTCTTATGTTTATTTTGACGTACAATATTATTATTAATATTATCAATTTTGTTAAAGGTATTATTAAGTTTAATTTGTTGATCAATGACGGAATTAGGACATCTCTTATTAACAAGTGTTTGTTTATTATTATGTAATTCTTTATAGAATATGATTTTGGAAGAAGATATCATTTGTGTGCGTTGGAGTAAGATTTTTTTTATAACAGCTAACTTATATCGTTGAGGGCATTCACTATCATAATTAAGAAAACACGAGTTAATGCTTGTGGGTTTCCTATATAGAAAATAGTAAATTTATGTGGTGGAATCGATAAATACATCAAGGAATGGAATTTTATTATTATATATCACTATCTCATATATAAATACAGATATATATATATATATGTGTGTGTGTGTGTGTGTGTGCCTCTCATAAACCGAAAATACTGCAAAACAACGAAAATTGAATTTACTATCAGATCTACGTTCTTTTACACGATAGGATATTGGTGTAAATCATCCCAGTAACACATTAAAAGAAATTTATATAAATTGAAAATTGATACCTGCAGCTGGAATTGTGGGATCGATCGCATCCGCTTCTTCCTCAGACAGGTTGATGGAATATTTTTTCTCACTGGTTTTAATATCACAGATAATCAAGTTGATGTCGTTATGAAATAAAATCAAACTTTTTTTCTTTCCACAAACCTCAAAAAATGGATTATTTTCTTTTTGTCCGTGCCCGACCAGACTTTTGATAGGTAAATTGTGGGAGAAGGAAGCAGTTTCAGTAAAAATGAAAATGATACGGTTGCCTGGATTAAGTGCCACCAGTCGGTCGTCGTCACAGAACTGTACTTTTTCTGGTTTACCTTCGAAACCACCGCACTCCGAGATTTTCTGACCTTTCAGTGGATCCCAAAATTTTATACAACCTTCTTTCATACCTGGATTGTTAAACATAAAAATTAAAAAAATAATTATCAGAAACAAGCGAAAAACATTCAAACTATAGTCGCACAAATTTAAATTTGTTGTGAGTTGCTAATGTTTTTTCCTTGATATCTTTGGAGATTCCACTTCACTCGTGTCGGAGGTGAGTCTATCTTTTGATTATTATACATATTATAGCGTTACATCACATGAATCTAGCGTGAAGTGCCAGTTGGAATGACTTCTGGTTTATTTTAGACCGCATTTTCGCACGCTGCTGATTGCGTAGTGAAATCAGCTACGTACTATACAATCAAGGCAACTATCAAGCAAGACCTTAATTCACTTCTTTTTTATATCTGTTAATGTGTTTCTGGTTTACTACTTGAATAAACTGTCGTCGCATTCATGTTCTTTAGACTACTCGACTATGAAGTGCGTCAATGATCAAGCAAAAATTGAATAGTACCTTATAAACGCAATTTTTCCCCAGACTCTCGAAATATACAAATATGTTTAGTTTCGTATCCTAACGTAAAGAAAGTAATTTCTAAAGTGATTGATTTCATTTATTAATCTGACAGATTGTATTATTTGAACGTTATTTTTAGTGGATACCCATATATGAGTAGGCGGTAAGTATATTTATTAAACAGTATATTTATCTATTTTCGTTTACCCGCCTGAATATTCGAGAAATCTTATTAAAAAGAAAAATATGTAATAAAAGTAATAAAATCTGTTGGATTGATAAAATTTGTCATTTTAGAAATGACTGTTTACATTAGGTTATGAAACTGAGCAGATATGTATATTTCGAGAGTGAGATAAATTTGCGTTTATAAGGCACTATTCATTTTTCTCAAAAATATACATACATATATAGCTTCTTGTTTGTTTCCACCTGGGAACAGTTACTATATTGTGATTATAGTAATGCTATATTAATATGTTAAATCTATTTCTAATATAAACGTGCTTGTTTCATCTGTTCTGCGGCCTGGATTTGTTATATCACCGTATACATAATTATTAGAGTGAATGAAAGTTTTGATGCATTTGATTTGTAAATATGACAAGTGAAAATACGAGTTGCATAAACGGTTTGTGTTTAAAAGAAGAGCTATTTTCATTTTAAAAACAAAATATTCGCCGTCCATCGGTTCTCCTTATCCGCGGTTCAGCTTCACGCAGCTTCAAACAACAGCAAGTGCCTTTGAGCATAAAGCTTGCTGTTATTAGGTTAGGGGTCGTGATGGGCAAAAAATAAAAATGTTCATTTCCTTGAGAAAATAGCGAAACAAAATGAGGTAGAAATTTTTTATTCTATCGGGAACATTTTTTTGTAGGTAGAGAAGATTTCAAGGAATATTCTTAAAAGTTTCTAAAGAATGATGGAAAAGTTAAAGTCACGCTGCTGGTGAATTAGCAAATGAGTGATGTGCATATTCTATGCCATGTGCGTCTATTACACGGATCGCTAATTTTAGCGTCCTATCCTGATGTTGGTCCGCAGTGAAAGAGAACTACCCTCTTCAGGTTAACAGTACGCATGCTCCCAGTTTTATTTTCTATTTACCAATGTCCAAAAGCCGAAGAAGATTATTGACGCATGCCTGTCTAACGAAAAGGTTTAACGTCTACTAGAAGCTTCATCTAACGCAAAACCACAATCACGGAGACGAGTTTATTGACTACTCCTTTTATGGTGAGATATTGTAGCTGATATTGTTCATTTCAGATAGATAATTGACTCTCACCGTCGTAGCACAACACATTTTATCAAATGACGACAGGAACAGTTAAAAAGGGTAAGGTTTTTATTTCAAGACAGTCTTTTCTTAACATTTTGAAATGTCCTATCAAGTCATTGAATCTCAGGAACATTGTCAAGTCAGAGATGAAAAAAATTACAAAACGCAACAAGGTCGTCAACTGCCAAATATTTTACTTACAAAGGGTCACTGCAATCGTTTTGTTGGATGAAATATCAAAAGACGTAATTTCTCCTTTATGAGCTGGTATACAGTGCAAGAGCTGACCTCCCGGTTTGACCAAAACCTTGTGGTCAGCTTCCAGATAAGGCAGCTCAGAATTACGACAAGTCTCTATGAAAGGCTGGAGTTCCTGAAAAAGAAAAAAAGCGTAAATTATCATATTAATGAAATAATTATAGGATTAATACAAATATATAATCTGTCACTTAGCTCATTGATGTTATATTCAGTACACCGATTACAGTGTTTCGTAGACGAACCTTTTTGTATGTTCGGTCCACTAGTCAGGTTTCAGATATATACAGATTGCTGGCAAAGTGAAGTTCTTCGTAGCTGAACGGTCTAAAAGCACGGCAGGCTATACGGTTGGTTTCTCCATGCCGAAAGGCACATTTTCTTTATTAAATGTAAAGATTATATATATATATACATATATATATATATATATGTGTGTGAGTGAGTGAGTGAGAGAGAGAGAGATACTAGTATCAAAGGCGACTTATTTAAGTATTGCATTAATTTTTAAGCTTACCTTTTAAAAATTCAACGGTAATTCTTCTGCCGCCACTTAACTTGAAGACATTTCGAAGTACGTAGGTCCTTACTTTCCGTACAAACAGTTATTTTTTTATATCATGGACGACTTTAGCTGGATTTCGCAATTAATTTCGATTATTCCCAAATTTATTTCCAATTCATAAAAACTTATCATACAAAAGAATTAATCGCAAAAATTACGTTAAAAAAATCGCCGAAAACTATCGCAGCTATGAAAACTTGGGATGCAAAATTTCAGGATTGCTGGTCCAGATCCGTCCCGGAATGTTTTTTAATTTGTTCACGGAGTCAGCCTGACTCCAAAATGGTATGATATATTGACATTCGCATTTATTATATAGATATATTTGGGCAGCAATCTGTCTTTTAAACAGATTTCGTTGAAGACGACCGACAGGGCGCCACGATTAAGCTTTTTATTAGATTTTCTTGCATTAGTACAAGTGATTTATTTATTTTTGGACAAAGCGTGTAGAAACTATTCAAATGATCTCTGGTCCAAGCGTTATCGGCTAATCCATTAGGCATTATCAAGGATAATATGTAAGCAGACACTGAGGTCAACACTGAAGGTGACAGTGTTTCATGCTTGAATGCAATTTCGGGTCTGAAGAATGCGTTCAACCATGAAAGAGAACAGCGTTAACTTAACCATAAATATAGCAGACATTAAAACTATATTTTCATCATCTGTTATAGCACATATCCACCTCACCTCTTTCAGCAGAAAAAATAATTTTGGATCAAATTACGGTGTGGTTGAAGAATAGGCTTTTCTCCTCCTCCTCCACTTTCATTCTTACAATATAGAAACCAAAAAGACTCGTCTATATATATATATATATATATATATATATATATATATATATATATATATATATTAGTGTGTGTATGTGAAAAAGGAAAACATGTTAGCCTACAAGTTTCGTCCTCTGAGGGATTTTATCAAGCCAAATGCAAGGATTTTATTTTGTAACAAGTATTTATATAGAAGAGTAAATTTAAGAACACTCATAAATATTCATCAGGTTAGCCGAAAAGTCAGGCAAGCTATGGTGGACGCGAAGTGACACAATTGATTATCCAAAAAAACGAAAATGAGTAAGTGATGTTCTTGAAAAAACAAAAATTTGTATTTAAAATACAAAAAAAAAAAAAAGTTTTTAAATTGTTTTAGTTTGGGATTAATTTAGGTGTTATATATTTTTTTTAAAGCTTTTCACCCCAGGCAAGGCTGGAAGTCACTAGCACGCAAGGGGTTACAGAGGATTTGGAGCGAGAGCAAATAGGAGTGTTAGAGGAAAGGATGTGGAGAAGGATAGAGGATAGATCAAGGCAACTGGAGATGTCGATTGACGTTACACTTGAATAGTTGGAGATCATAGTCATCAGGGAAACAGGAATGAGGAAGGGAGTTCCATAGACGTGAGGTGCGAGATATGAAGCTATTGGAGTAGAAGAGACGTCTACATTTAACAGTTTCAACAGTGAAAGGGTGGGAACGGGTTGCCAGCATCGTAGGACGCTTGAATTCATAGCAGCTCATCGGAGCAATTACCATGGAAGTATTTATAAAAGAGACAGAGAGAGGCGACGGTGCGTCTGTGAGAGAGAGAATGCAGACGAGAAGCCAGATCAGGGCCAATTACATTGCATACCCGTCTATATTTTATATAACACGACGTTATGCATTTAATAGTTTTCTTTCAATTTTTTAACATTTTTATAGTCATGTATGTTGGTTTTGGAAAGTAATAATTCTTTCAGGAATGGACATATTGGAAAAAATCTGGGACGCATCTTTTCCAATATCTTCATTCCTCAAAAAGAATTTCAAGAACATCACTTATTCACTTTCGTTTATTAGACTAAATGCGGCAGAAATTTCTATAAGTGAAAATTCTTATCATTTAAAGTTAGTGTGTGTGTGCATATATATATATATATATATATATATATATATATATATATATATATATATACTACGGTGAGTGCTGAGAGTTCTCAGGATCGAATCACAATATGACTAAACAAGAGAAATGTTGTTTTGTTTTTTATCCCTTTGAACATTTCAACACCCCTTCGTATAGTCGCTCTTTCACAAGAGCACCTTTTCATAGTGCACGCGATTTTCTGACTTCTACACAAAATACACATAAAATACACTTCAGGTATCACCATCTTTTTCGTTTCTTCATCTCTAGTGTATCGTGTTGATTGTAACAGATAACTCTCTCGTTATTTAGTTAGCTTCACTACTCCACTAATGTATTAAAAAGCAAATTTTTCACGAATCATAGCTCTGAAGAAGCCCGCTCATAAAGGGGTGTCTTGGACCCGAAACATTTTTATTTACATGCGGACTATTATCTTTGATGGTGTTATAACAATGTTTCGGCTGTTGTGCACTCTAGCCTTCATTATGTGTAATCGATCCGGCTAACATACAAGGAATTTCGAACTGGACACTTTACTTAATCCACGGAGATAAACTCTTCTCGTTACACTGCCTTAGATTAAATTAAGGGTTGAGTTCAGTTCAGAATTCGTTGTAGGTTGCCCACATAGATATAAACCTGATGAAGGTTGGATGGGATAACGGCCGAAACGTGATAACAACAACAATGAGTACAATAGTCCGCATGTAAATAGTGTAAATAATGCGAATATCTCATCCTATAAATTAAGGCAGAAAACTCTTTATTATGACTCACATCATATGTACGCTTTTCAGAACGTATAAACATTCTTGGTCCGTTTTTCCAAGAACTGTTTTGATATCATTTCCTTTCCGCATTCTACATTATTTTATTATCTTGTTTTTCCTTTCTAAGTGACTTTTATCGTATCTTTTTTTTACATTTTCATTTTCCTATCAATTTTTTCGCTTTCTCCTTTAATGAGCCAACACAGTATAACAGTCTTCAGAGTCATTCATGTCAAGGTTTATAGAAACTGAGAGAAGTTTAATAGCGACAAGGAAAATATTTATTTACAGGTACGTCTGGTAATCTTCCAATAAGCTGTGAAGGTAGCTGGTCCGGGTCATAACTGAGGGCATCTTGGGATAACTGAAGAGCCTCGGTTATGGTGAGTATTGCTTCGTCTTGTGGAAACGTCTCACAGGCCAAGAGATAATCGTCAAGGACCTCCCTGAAAGTTGAAAATATTAGTAGTCTATAAATATACTCATTTGTGCGTATCATATATTTGCTACAAGACATTGATGTTACTACCCATAAATCCATTAATGATTATACTAAAATGAGAGAAAAGACAACAATAACAGAGCATAGTACTAGAATTTAAACTGTTGGAATATAACTGCTACATTTAAGAATATCTGAATGAGTAATATTCAGTTAACTAGTCTCAAGAACTTTTGGGACTCACTGACATAGCACTATTGTGGTTCTCAAACTCTTTGTTGAAAGTTTGGTGGGGGGACACACACGAGAAAAAAGCTTGGAGAATTTTATACTCACAGGAAATATTGAAGGCAAGAGGAAAACCGCGAATAATTTACCTGAGGATGTTGTGTACATAAATGGAATTGGAGGATTAGTAAAAAGGCGAGCATTAAAACTACAAAGGACGAGAAGTAGAGATGAGCCATAAACGTTCTGAAGAAACTCGTCACATAAAGAAATTTCTAAAAAAAACTAAGAGAGAAAAAAAACAAAAAAAACTTAAGCTGAAATTTACACAGTACGTTTATAAAAATCTAAGTATATGCTGAAAACTTACCTATATTTGTTAGGATTTTTTACTCATTTTTACACCCCAGACAAAGCAATAAAGCCACTGAGATGCAATGAGTTACAGAGTATTAGATAATAGAAGGAAATACACTAAGGAAAGGAAACAATACAAGAGTAAACATTAAGACAGAAGATAACGATTAACATCGCATTTTAATTTTTGAGGATTAAAGTTGATTTGAAAGCAGGAAGCAATAAGAGAGTTCCACAAGCGAGAAGTGCGAGAAGAAACTGTTAACATAGGACTTAGGGTGGCATCTAGACAATTCAACTGTAAAATGATGAGAGCCTGCCGCCAATCTAACACTGAGATTAAATTCATAGAGTCTAGATACCATAGAGGAAAGTTCACTATGAATGTATTTATAAAAAAAGGTATTAGAAGCTATATAATGACAGTGAGAACGTAACTGAAGCTGAGATCCCAAGTCAAGATCATTAACATTGCAGATTGTTTGGATTTTATCAATAATCTCTAAATGTATATCAGGAACACCAGAGCAGATGTGGCAACAATATTCACAGTATGGACGAATGATAGACTTATAAATATACAAGATAAATTCTGAAGAGAAAAAAGTGTCTTGCTCGCACAGTGAACCAACTTTACTAGCATCAGATGTAACAATTGATTATAATCTTTCCACTTCATGTCAGCGGGAAATGTTAGTCCGTGAATACACAATGAGTCAATCTCCTGGAAGTTAGCATTAACCATGCTGACGGAAGGCAAAACGGTTCTCTCAGACTATTAAAAGAGCACTTTCGTTTTGGAGGCGTTAAAATTAACAAGACATTCATTGCCCCAGTTAACAACAGAATGTAGATCATATTTTTAGATCAGCTGCCAATTTGAGCATATCGAACCGCTCAGACTTACGCAGGAAGATTGATGAAAATTGGGAACATAGTTCCAAAAATAGTCCCAAGGAAGGCCTGAATTAATGCAAAAAATCTAGACGCAATTCGATAAGAAATATGATTCAGTTAAAAAATTCGTCCAGAAATACCCTAATCTTTCAAATTGTGAAGAAGGCCAATATGCTAAACCCTGTCAAATTCATTCGAGATATCTACAGCAACTGCCCGAGCTTCCCTATTATCTAAAACAAACTCTTTCAGGAATAACCGTGAACTCATCAGCAGTTGACTTAGAGAAGCGAAAGCCATATTGCTTATCTGAAAGAGGACTCTGCGAGATGAGATGCTTAACCAGTCCAGAATTGATTAGAACCTCTAGGGCTTGCCAAAAAAGAGAAGGCTACTAGGCCGATAGAATGATCAGAGGGTTCGGCCAAGTTCTTAAAAACAGGATCTACAGAAGATGATTTTCCAACAAGATGGAAAGTAAGTAGCAGCCAGGCACTTATTTTACAGTTTAAAGAGAACAGGGGCCAGTTCCAGAGCACATTTTTTAAGGACGATTGCAGGGATATACCAATTTTATCGTCAAAACATTGATTCGCATAGTAAAACCTGAGTGTAGTATTAAAGTAAGTCTTCTACTGACCCTTCCAATATTGTATCCTTTGTGGTAACCATTGACATATGGAAGTGTGGTTTCGGTTTTTATTTAGCTAAATTGCATTATCATGATGATTGGTGAGCAAGGTAGTCTTGAAAACCGTTACTATAGTGAATTTGATCGCACCAGTTCCTCGCTGTAAAATAATTACTTACAATCTCACCTTACAAACTTATGTCGACCTAGTTTGATTCTTACTGGGTTCTCCACAGTGATAGTGTAGAGTCATAATCAACTCGGCTGACTAAATATCTGCAGAGAAAACACTAAATAGCACATAATTCATCCTGCACAATTTTCATTTCATATAGAATGTTTAAGACTCGAACGTCAAAGAAATGAGAAAACACGAAAAACCCATCAACCAAAACGGTGACACACCGTCGGCAGAACTGTTTAACGCAAAAATGTTAGAACATCAATTAAAAATGCCGGTTGAAATGCTAGCAGTAAAGATGAGAAGAGCAATTTAAATAAATGGCGGAACACGGAAAACCTCTTCATACCTGATGGAAGCAGCTTTCATTTTGGTCAGTATGAATTCGTGGTTGAACAGCACCTCTTCCTTGAGCCTCTTCAACATCTTGGCTTTTATGAGGGGGTAAGGCAAGTTGTTTAACTTTCGTAAATTGGGAGTATTGTCAAATTTGATTGGCTGTCGAGTCACCAGGCGATCACATTCACCAGATTTCCCATGTTTGTCGACAAACGGCTTTGGAATACCTGAATATAATTAAATACAGAATAGAAATTATTGAAACAAGATGAAAACTACCGTATATAAGTCGACTTCACGTATAGTCGACACCTTACTTTTTTTTGCATGAATTTTAAGTCTCCAGAAAAACGAACTGTGTACCCGGTCACTAAAAATGCATGATTTTTAACCTCTTCAAAACGTGTGCATATTTCGACCGCCTATTTTTTTTGCATAATATCTGTTAATAAAAAAAATTGCAATATACTTTAGTATATACAGTAAACATAACTTTATAGTAGAATGCACATTTTAGATCACAAAACCTAGATGATGTTTGTCGAGGGAAAATTTTACTCCCAAGTCGATATCCTGCAAAAAAACAAACAAGTTGCCGATGACATATCTATCACTGTAGACACCATTACGAATTCCACAGCTCTCCTACATCATCTAGAAAATGCTACCAATGATGTTGAACTATGCCAATGGTTCTACAACTGAATTCATAGACATCAACCAACAAAGCTCAATACAAATTGTCTTAGGTGAATCAACAAAATCTGCCGAAACTTTTACATACCTAGGAAGCGAAATAAATTCTACTGAAAAGGTTGGAAAAATTCGCAAAGCTAAAACCTTGGCCGCCTTGAATAAAATCGATGTAATCTGAAAATCTGATCTAGCAGACAACCTCAAGCAGAGAGTCTTTTGCCTCACTGTAGAGGCGGTGATAATGTATGGTGCCACAGCCTGGACATTAAATAACATCCCTAGAGTCTAAGCTGATGGAACTTACACTCAGCCGGTGAGAGCTATACTTAACATCTCTTGGAGACAACATCCAACTAAATCACAGCTCTATGGACCCATCCTTGATATTTCTACAATCTTACGCGAACGCAGAATGCACTTTGCAGGACACTGCTGGCGAGCAAAAGAAGAACTTGCGAGTGATCTACTGCTCTGGCACTTAACCATGGCGTAAATCGGTCTGGTCGCCCAGGACCACCTACATTGACACAGATTACCACCCTAATAGCATTCCGACCTTGATGCAGTACCTTAATGTTTGGTGGGATAGACTCATGAATGTCTTGTTCGTTAAATATTTTATGGGGATTTCTGGAATGTACTACGTCAGACTTATAGCTACCAAAAAAAAAAAAAATGTCATTCTAATACGATTTAATTTTTACGGCAATATAGCCTTGCCTTAATGTTAGCAGCCAGCTATTGATATCTTAAAAAAAACTAACAGCAAAAAACAAATACGCCCCAGAGTGATAACAATAAGCTGTTTCGTCTCTCTCACATACATACAAAAATGTTATTCTTACATTAATACAAATCTTCAATTGAGAAACATTTTAAGAGACTTGTCAACAATCTAAAGATCCTTCCCTCATATTATCATGACGAGACTAGTTACGTCGAAAGACATGGACATCCAAGTCAAAAGCACAATCATTTTCTTATTATTCGCATGCTTGTAAAATCCAGATTATACGAATGACGCTCCGAAATGATTGCCTCCTATTTTATTTCCACGAAAAATAACAGATACGGGGAGTTCAACCACACCGTTAAATAGAGCAAATTTTCAGTTACAAAACACTTTTTCCAGACAGTCACCAGAATTGGCTATGTATTTTTATTATCATTATTAATAGTTTATTTGTTGCTGATGGTCAATAACCTTAATTTTCGTAGTTTCACAGCTGTGCAAAGCTGCCTGGAACATGGTTTGTCAGACACATAGCTATCGTCACTGGTAAAACGCAATTCCCGCCCCCAAAGTGCTGTCACATCTGCAGTTTGATCTCTGTAACCACCCAGCAAACGAAGATAAACGTTAATGGTGTAGTTTTTCCGCATAGAGAAATTCAATGATACGCATTCGTTTCGTGTTCATTTTCATGTCAAACGTCATTTTACCAAACTGCTGCTCAACTGCTATCTGTAGCAAGGAAGAAGAAATCACAAGTTATTAGCAGTTCAACCTCGACTGCCATAACACCAACAACTTACCTCTGCGGTTCATAGACCAAAACAATAAAATAAGACATTACTTTGGAAACGACCGTCGTATTTAAAAATAATCTCGCAACTTACCATTGGCCCACTTGCTGCTGAAATAGTCCACAAGTCCAGAGTAGAGCGATTCATTGGTGACTGGATCTGAACAGTAGATCTCTCTGGCTGTTTCAATGAATTGGCGATGATACCAATAGATGACTTGAATCCCATCAGATCCACGATTCACTAGACAACATAACGTCAATAACCAAATAAATTAATGGGACGTTTCCGGATAAACTTAGAATACTTTTTCTTGTTGCCACTTGCTAAATTAAAAGTAACTATACTGTGCTATTATTTCATTTTGTCCCTCTAGACTAGTCCGATATACCATGACGATTATTAATATTTAACGATCACGATTCCCATAACCCCTGAGGGTCGTATGGGCAGTTGAAGTACTGTAGCCGTAGAAGCAGTGGTGTGTCTTCGACAAAATGTAGCCTGACGGAGCTCAACGCTCTCCAGGCTGGTTTGGATTTAGAGTTTTCCTTCTCCTACACTGGTTACCAACCAAGGATAGCAGACCCAGTCTGTCTTTTTATTTACCCATAACTAGTGGGGTGAAGAAGAGGTAGATTCATAGCTTTCCCAAGAGAATTTGTCCGTAAGTAGATATAACGAATTCAACTGGAATTTGAACTCTGCCTTCCGACTTCTCATTCCGATCCGCTATCTATTACATCGCCGCGCATCCGTAGTAATATTTAACATTTGACTTATTGTTTTTACGGCTTAAATCTTTGCAGGTTATTTAAAGACGGAAATATTTTTAGATTTTCAGAATTTGGGGCGGTAATAATGATTTTACCAATACAAGTTTTACTAATTAATCCATAGCTGGGGGAGGGAGAAGAGGTGGATTAATACCTTTCCCCAAGTGTATTTTACTGTTAAGAGAATGTAGCGAACCCGGAAAAATCGGGGCTCTGAATTCCAATGCAGAGCCGATATCCATTACAACAGCCGTGCATTCCCAAGCGGTCACCCATCTAGATACTGACCAGGCTCGATGTTGCTTAATTTTGGTGATCGGACAAGAGTAAAGTAACTTTCACTGAAAGTAAATCTGCAAAAGATTTTTTTCTCCATCAGACATATTTTCATCAGGCCACATAATATGGACGCTTTTCATCTTTGGTCCATTGCTTTCCGAACTTTCTTTTCTATAATTAGCCTAAAATTGGAATATAGTTTAAATTTAGAATATAATTTCTCTTATTGTTAATGTCCAGACAAGAAAATATGTATGTGCTTTGAAAAAGGAATTTGACTGAAAACGTTTTCCTCTCAAATATGTTTTCTTATATTTTCCGATTGGAAACAAATTTTTAATAGAAAAAGCTTGTAAAATATTTTTTAGTGATACATTTAATTTTTTTGACTTGATATTAGAAGTTATGTGAGAGTAATTTTCAAGAATAAGGAATTACTAATTATCATCAGCAGTCGCGGCGCAAGACGATCTTGTGAAATTACCCCATCATGTCTGCTGGAGGATATCGCTTAACTCCCGCTAGTTGGCGTGGTGATTAGCAGTATAAAAGTAAACAAACCCTTTTTTGCTCTCTTACTCATTGGAAGCAGTAGGATATATGAGATTCGACCCGACAGGGGATAACTTTTCTCCGTGCAAGCTGACTACTTAATTTCAACTAAACTACGTAGTATATTTCTCACTCTTCATCACACACGAGCTTAACACAAATGTTTTTCTTTCCTTTTTTCTGAACTATATATATCTTTATACATACAGGTATATTTTTATTTCTTCTAGAATGCTGTTAGATATACAAATATTTCTTTTATTAAATCCACGAAATGAATTCGTTTATTTTAAAAGTTTTCAACCTCTTCCAACCGCGTTTGCTACAACATAACCCATCGTAGATGGGTACTTCAGATACTTTGAAAATATTTTGAATAATTTGCATAGTCAACACTGAAATTTTTAAAAGTTGCAAGAAAGAAACTACTTACCGAGATATTCTTCGAGATCATTTTTTATTCGGACAAGCAAAAGCGGTGGTAGTCTTCGTATCGGCGGAGTCCAATACATATAAACATCGTTTAGAACGTCTTCATCACAGGATAATATATCTTCCAGCTCCAGTTCTGAAAGTCCATTATCAGCTGCAGCCATTAATATAAAATTAAAAAAAACCCATCAAAGTACGTCCTTCATCAGACTACTGATTCGTAGTAGAAAACCGATAGGCTTTCCTGATACTAGTTTCAGATTTATAAAACCAAATACAGGTTCTCACTTAAACTAACTGATAGGTTCTTGGGAAACGCGACATAAAACGAATGTCAACATACACTTAATGGTATAAACAAGAATCAAATTTTTAAGGCATATTCAAAGTTACAAAAACATGAAATGTTCCTTCCCTTCAAATGTGTGCTGAAAAAAACATGTGTCGGCGACTTCAAACGAATCATCAACAACAACTGTAGAGACGGTCAGTGAAACTTCGCTGACGATTATGTGTCGGCGACTGCAAATGAATCGTCAGTGAATCTTCGCTAACGATAACTTTTTTTCCTCAACCACAGATCTTTCATGTGGACCAACTATTTAGATGTCTTCTAAACTTCAGATTTTTCTGTGTACTAATAAACCAACTGAAGATAATTTTTATTCCCTTTTTAACTCTTGAATTAATGTACATGTTTGTAAATACAAAGGATTTATTTAACAGGCATAACAAGGTTTTTCTTTGGAATTCAGACGTTCGGATTTTTAATATAAAAAAAACCGCTGGACAACTGAATTTCTTACAGTCTCAAGACATATTCCCAAACAAAAGTTAACTGATTTTAAAAATACCTCCCATATGAAGGCTATTCTGCATTAAAATATGTTCTGTCTATTTTATCACTTTTCACAATTACATTGATGCGAAGAGGCATTTTCAAAGATAAAGTATACTAACTGTATGTATAGGTCGGTATTAGCTGATCAACATTTACACAAATTTTAACCCACATTTTGACTTAGTTGTATTTAAAAAAAAAATTGAATCTTTATTTTTAAAGATTCTTTAAACACTTTACTGAAATTAAATGCCCCCTCTTTGACTTTTCACAGATTCATTTTCTTTGTTATATGTGAATTGCTATGACTTATTGGGAATGATAGAGTGGATTGTCTTTTCTAAGTTTTCGAAATCAGAGCAGTCCTCCTGCTAGACTGACTGCGACCCAAAGCTAGAGAAATCAATTTGCTCTGCTATTAATCCATAGCTGGGTGAGGATGATTAAATGGTATTAGTGTGAAAGTAAACGCAATAGGCAAGATTGGAATTCGAAATCTGCTCGCCGATTCCCTTGTCCGGGCTGATAACCGTTAGTTTAGTTTAACGGCATATCAACTGCAAAGGTTATTTAATGCCGACAATATTTTTCTGATAGGTTCGCATGAATAAAGTATGTATTCTTTATAAGGAATCATTTTGTAGATCAGTTTTCATTGACATATTTTATTAGGAGGGATTTTATAGAGAGTCAAATGCATTGCTGGTAATAATTTTTCTTCAAAAATGTATTGCTGGAAATAATTTTTCCTTCCAAAATAGGTTACAAAACAATGTAAGTAAGCAGTTTTTTTTATATTTTTTCCTCTAGAGCCCAATTTCTTGAATGAAATTTGATGTTACTTCGATTGGTATTTTCAAATAAATCCTTTAAGTTATCCGATTTGTAGAGTTTGATTCGGGTTTCCTGGAAGTTACAGCAATTTAATAGGTGTTTGACGGTATATAGTTCCTGGCATGAGACACATTGGCAGTTCCTCAATTTTTAGATGTTGGTGGATTATGTATGTGCGTTCAATACAGAGTCTAACTAGAACCACCTTCTCTCTCCTTATCATTCTTTTACTTGACAGTCTTTCACTGATGATTGGTTGGATGTTCCGATAACTGTTAAGATACCTGCACATACACCATCTTTAACACACACACACATATATATATAATGAACCTAACTATTGTAAAACTTTCCAAATATAACTATCAACACAAAGTCTGCCAAATGAAAAAAAAACTTGAAACAACAAAAGAAAAAAGTAGATGGCCAAGAACAAATAAAAAGAAACCAACACAAGACGGGAACGGATACAAACTGAAAAGTAAAGAGACGTCTACCTAGGTAATAACTGAAAGTGCTCAACGCCTATAGTAAATACACCAATAACATTAATCAACGAAATAGCACAAAATGACTAGGTCCAAATCATTACTCAGACTTTCTAGAGATCAAACGTCAAGAACTAGAATCGAAGTTAATGTTCTTATCATCTGACGATCACTTTGCGAGAAACACGGGGTGACGATTTGGACATAGTTACTGTACCGTTTTGTTGGTTAGTGTATATTATATATATATATATATATATATATATAATGGAGCACTTTGGCATTTGTTTACATTTGTAAAAACAATACGCTAGATTTAGTTGTGTAACTCTACCGAGTGAAGATAGCTCTGGCTGACACCAAATTAGTTGAGTTTCAATCCTGTCTTGAGGCATTCGGAAGTCTAGTCACACTGAGGAGCTGTGATACAGCGAAACAGTACTGTCTGTGAATGACATATATATATATATATATATATATATATATATATATATATATATATATATATATATATACTTTAAAAATGTAACCGTGAGTTACATGCTAACAGTTTATTTGCTCGCACTTCTCGTTTGTGGAACTGTCTTCCGACTTCTTGCTTTCTATTGATTTTTAAAAATTTAAATGCAATGTAAGCTGTTATCTACTGTCTTCTTGATTACTCTTCCATTGTGCCTTTACTGCCTTACATGGGGCGATATGATGAAAAAAAAGTTATATATAGAGAGAAATTACGCATCCCACTGTCACGCTACCGTGATCATCAGGCCACCAGAACGTTCAGGTCACCTTACGATCGTAGTATCATGAAACTTGAGTATGTGTGAAAGAGAGAGGCTGATTTTATTTTGAGACTTGCACGATCCGCAAGTAAGAAAGAGAGAAAGAGAAGGAAAATATGAACATTACCAATCAGGTTTACTTCCCAAACTGCTTGCCGACTCCTGGTCATTATTTTAGACTTCTACTTGAACAATGACCTTTGGCACCCTCCATATTGCAACACAAAGCTTTGCTTACCATGTCCTATATTGGGCAGATTTTCTTGGCTTTAAAGACCCTAACTTTCATCTAGGCCAAAACATTGATGCTGATGGAAAATACACACAAAAGGCTCCCTGGTCGCGTAAATCTATACTTACTAAGTGTTAGGTAGCCGAGTGCGTGGGATACAAGGATCTTTCCATGTTTCACCTCGATCCGATTGAACAGGCTTTTGATATTCTCTTTCACTGTCTTTTCTAGAACTGTTATACTGTCGGGCGAATAGGAATGCCAGCTGCGTGCGACGTCAAAAGAGAGTTTCAGAAACAGGAGAAGTGGACATTCGTTAAAGGCTTGCAACACGATCTCTCGCTGTTTGTCGGTCAGAGTTTGACCAACCTCTCGGAGCCATTGGTTCAATATTGCACCGACATCTTCTATTGGCAAACGGGGAACCTCCCAAAATTGTAAGTCGTCTTTGATCCAAGACTAAAATAAAAAGTAGCAGAAAAATACTTAATGAAAAAGTTTGTTGAATGTGAACAATATTTGAAATATATATATATGTGTGTGTGTGTATGTGTGTGTGTGTGTGTGTATCTGTCAATGGGACAGAATATTAAGCTGTCTACCATTAAGCTATAAGGGACAATATTTACCCGAAACACTTGTATAATAAACAATAACACATGTTAAAAATTTATATAAGCAAGACAGTATTTTACCAAAGACGCTCGATCAGGGTAATTTTGGAAGATAAAGTTTTTAATGGTAATTAATATTAGCAGTTTCCTTATAAGGAAACATTTAGCATTCATTGACCGAGCAACCAGTAGGACTGACGGTTGAAATTTATAAAATATTTCTCTTAAAACATTTTTTCAGGAAAATAGGTTTCTCAAGTTCAGCAGCTGTTATCGCTCCTTGCAGTATCGAGGGGGGGGGCTTCTTAACCTTTTGTTTGAAGTAGTTTGGAATGTCATCACGATTATGTCATTATTTTCACTTCAAGTTACATATAATATTTATTTAATTGTTGCTGCTGATATGCAAGTGATATGGTTTCTACTATTTGGTAGTTCTTTGTTTGCGATTCTGTAGTTTCAATTCTATATACATTGAATATTGCTGCCACATCTAATAGGTGCTCCTGCTGTATACTAAGATTCTTGATAAAATCCAAAGAATCCGCAATATTATTGGTCCTGATCTGGCATCTCAACTTCAATTACTTTCCCACCGCCGTAACGTAACATTCCTGTTTTATTTCGATAAATATTTTCATGGCAACTGTTTGGATGAGCTTTCCCGTTTAATACTTAGACTTTATGGATTTAAGCGCAGTAAAAAGTCACCTCTACCAATGAAATTCAAACAACACAAAAATAAAAATACCCGATCTTTCCCCATCTCAGTCTCTGATGAAGTTTTATTAAAAGGAAACATTAAATTTATGAACCTTTCCTATTTGTTCTTTATCCTATCATTATGCCGAGTTCAGATTCATTTTATATATATATATATATATATATATATATATATATATCATCCGGTTCACACTCCTCCCCTGTCTTTTGAACAGGAGCAGAGATTTATCACAGGTTTCGGGTTCCTTCTAGTCTTTTGATTCTCTTATAGTTGATAGTTCCTTGGAATTTTTCGTCGTGCCTGTGGTGAAGATTATATATATATATATATATATATATATATATATATATATGTGTGTGTGTGTGTGTGTGTGTGTGTGTGTGTGTGTAAACAGAAAGGTTGCTTTGAAAAGGGCTCGATTCGGCCTGAACCATTTAAAAAAAATTGACCAAATACCTTTTATTGGGGGTGGGGATTTCAGTATCTCTTGTTATAAACAGACAAGGTAATTTAGTTTTAATTTTGGAGACGAGTAATTATTATTATTGATGTTTTTTAATCAATTCACCCCAAGCAAGGAAATAATTCTACCAAGACACATGGTACTATTGGAAGGGAAAGAGAATGAGAAGACTTTAGAAGAAACTGGAAGCCCAATCCTAAACAAGAATTTATTCGAACTGATGTCCCCATTTTTGACCGTTGCATCATCCGGCTTCCTCCAAGTGTTTGTCGTATTTAGCAACATTCAGACCAAACCCTTTACTGAATTCATTCAGTTGTTCGTAGATTGACTGTGACCAAGTACAACAGCCGAAATGTTTTTTATTATAACTACCAAGACGAGGACATCAGTATATATAATATTTCTGAAATAATTATACAGTTACTAATGGTGTGAGTAGTCAGTTTTCGAACAAAGGTAAGAGCTAAGATTTTGAATGCTACATTTCTGTACAAGCAGTCAATATCTTCCTACTTGGAACACGACCTTTCGATTCTGTATTTAGTTTTTATCTGTCCTTCTTTACGGCAGCAAATGTTGGACGATTTCCTCAAAGATGAAGAAGAGACTAGAGGCGACGGATGCTGAGGATATCAGGAACCGAGCGTGTGAGCAACGATGAGGTATTTAAGAACATGCAAACAAGGAGAAGGTTTATACTTAACATCAGAAAGAGGCAGCTAAAGTTCCTGGGACACACAATGAGGAAGGAGGTCCTAGAGAATCTGATACTCACGGGTCGAATAGAGGGAAAGAAATGCATGACATACCTAGCGGCCTTAAGCAAGTGGATGACAGAACGTGGTCTGGGAGAGGTGGAAAAGGAAAGGAACTTGATGAGAGCTGCAAGGGACAGAGGGAGGTGGAGAGCCATGATCGTCTACGTCCTGAAAGGACACGGCACATAGAAAGAAAACAAAAGGACCAATTTAGCAGATTTATACAAGTCCATTAGTCGAGGGCAGACATTAGACAATCTGAGATGACTTACTTTAAGTTTTGGAAAGCACTCGTGTTGTTTTCCAGGCAACGTGGACAGAATGAGTTTGGTGTGTTGCGATAACGAGTCTTTCGTCAACCAGGCCAATTGGCGGCCACCACCTATGGTGTTCAGTTGGTCCAAAGAATCTAAGATCAAGACGAGCGGTTTCTCTTCGCTTCCTTTCTTCAACGATTCATGAAACTGCTTCTCAATTTCTTTGTTGTTCTGGAAAGAGAGACAAAAACGATAAAAGGTTAACTATAACTAAGTGATTCTTTTAAAACAAGAATATTGCATTCGTAAAACCTTTGTATGAGCTGCTAAATAATGAAACATTAATAATACTATCAGTCTCCGTTCGAAATCCGATAATTCACGTCGCTTAGTCATGAGCAGCCTAGCTGGTGTTCACACTGACATACAGATACGCGTATGGGAATTACCATTATTGATATAGATATTATCAATAATAGGATAGTAGGTGGTGTCACCGTGCTTTGATCTTATGGTAACCCCCTATATGTACATCTAGTGTCAGTGTGGATAGCGGTTAGGCTGGTTATGGCGAATATATATATATATATATATATATATATATATATATATATATATATATATAGAGAGAGAGAGAGAGAGAGAGAGAGAGAAGGGGAGAGAGAGAGGGAGAGAGAGAGAAGGAGAGAGAGGGAGAGAGAGAGAAGGGGAGAGAGAGAGAGAAGGGGAGAGAGAGAGAGAAGGGGAGGGGGAGAGAAGGGGAGAGAGAGAGAGAGAAGGGGAGGGGGAGAGAAGGGGAGAGAGAGAGAGAAGGGGAGAGAGAGAGAGAGAAGAGAGAGAAGGGGAGAGAGAGAGAGAGAAGAGGAGAGAGAGAGAGAAGAGGAGAGAGAGAAGGAGAGATATATATATAGAGAGATATAGAGAGAGATATATATATAGAGAGAGATATATATATATATAGAGAGAGATATATATAGAGATATATATATATATATATATAGAGAGAGAGAGAGATAGAGAGATAGATAGATAGAGAGAGAGATAGATAGATAGAGAGAGAGATAGAGAGAGAGAGATGCGCGTAGCGTAACTATCAACCGCGAGTTGAGTTCAATCTCCGGGCAAAGGGTTTGCTTTCGATCTTGGATATATACCCACAGGAAAGATAAATCCAAGTCATCTCCCCCACATATATGATTAGAAAATCACTACACTAGCTATCTCGTCCACAATTCGAACCTATTAACTGCCACAATACGAATACAAAACTTAGCTTCTTATATACAAAGACATAGTAGTAGTGTTCTCGGTAAGGACAGAGTTGCGAATTGATATGTAAAATGAGTTCGCTGACCGATAAGCTACGGTGTGTATCCTCCATATATTTTCAGCTGCAGACTTCAAGACTTATTAATTCAGATATTCTATAGTTTGTTAAAAATGGCTAATACTTACGGCAGATATTGGCTGTGGACAGGAGAAAATGTGCTGTATCTGTTGAATGATACTGACCATTAGACTATTTGCATCAGAGCTGGACAACGTCGTACCGATGAACCTAAAAGGACAAAGATGAAATAAAAGAGTTTGGATTTGTCGCATAGCCATAAGGGAACTGTCTGGTACCATCCGGGATATTTGTTCTTAAAACAGCATATTCACCGGTTCTTTGCTTCTACATCTTCCAGATAATTTAAAATGGTCTATATTTTTTGTTAAATATATCCTATTATAATTTCGCTTGTCCTCCCCCACTTCGTTAGTTCTCACGACCGTTACGCTCTGCCAATACCTAATAAATAATAAACTACTCAATTTGGATTACATAGAAAAACAAGACATAAGCTACTTGTTTTCAGTGAGAAGATAGTAGGGAAGATAGAAATGTTTAATGACTGTTTCAGTGAAATGGAATAAGTTGTCAATTTTAAATCTTTTCATTTGTACCGACATCTTAAAATAACGACCAGCACCCATATTTATGATTGTTATTGCAATATTTTGTTAAAGTTGATAAGCTTAAATATTTAACGATGTGACAGGGGAAATTCTACGAATATTTTATTGCCACAGAACTCGCCCTGAGCTTATTCAATCATTAACTTAAGAATTAAGAGTTATCAGATAATTAAAATAGAAAAACTGAAATTTTAACGAGTATTAAATCATAAAAGACTGATTTGTTAATTCATGTTAACTGTATTGTGACCGTTAAGTGGCTGAAGTTCTTGCGTATCTTCTAAGGGTATCAGTAGGATTTGAACCAAGGTAAAAAACCGGGCTTTCAAATGTTGATTTTCCTCATTTAAAGAATTCCCGCAAGACAGTCCGTTTTCATTTCACTTTATCTGGCTTTGTGTAGTATTGTGATAATCAGAGAAATATCCACGTTAAAAGATTTCTGAGAAAAATTTAAAAAAATGTTTTTTTTTGTGTTTTTTTTCTTTCCATTTTCCTCTATGTCCTATCTTGCTAGTACAGAAGATTATACTGCGTACTGGTCATAAAGAAATCACACACTTAAGGGCCTGTAGTGTAATCGATCCTGACATAGTATCAATTGTTCAGGTGCCTCGACTGCACCAATTTAAGCATGCCACTAGATTGGCAACGAGGTTTTTACCGTTTTAAAGTCGAACTAGCTAGATGCAACCACCTGTTCTATTCTAATAGTTTCTTTTCTCGCACTTACCGCCTGTGGAATTCCCAATTTATTGCTTACCTGCCACCTTCTTTATGTGCAGTGTCTCATCAGGACGTCGGCGATCATGACTCTCCACAACTTCCTGTCCCATGTAGCTCTTATAAACATTGTTATTTCTCCTAGTCCCTGTTCCGCCATATATTTACTAAAGATCATTATGTTTTTCTTTGTCCTTCTTGTCCTCTATCTGCCCCACGAGTATCAGATTTTCCCAGCCCTCCTCCCTCATGACATGCCCCATAAACCTCAACTGTCTCTTCCTGATACATATTAGTATGCTTTTCTGTTTTTATTTAATCCAAAACTTCGTCGTTAATCACATGTTTCCTGCCACCTACAATCTTCAAAACTTTAAATATAACGCCAATCGTCATCTTGTCTTTTTGAATCCTGGCCTTTTATTGTTCTTTCTCCCCACAAGAGTTTTCTTATTCTCTTCCACTCCCAGTAGCACCCCTTTGCGTCCTAGTAGCACTATCACCTTACCTAGGGTGAAAGGAATTTTTAAAAATAGGAATGAAGACAAATGATAATATGAAGTATGTTAGACACCATATACGGCGAAGTATTTCCCTGTTGAGATGGTGACTTTATTCGCATTAGACATCGATTTTATAGCGCGAAAAACACGAGGGATCTATCGGAAAATGTTGGAGATGATCTAGTATCCTTCATGAAGGAAGTGAACCTATCGTATCCAAAAATGAGGAACTGAATAGACATCCGTTGTTCGATAAGCTTAATACGAGATATATTATGTAGAAATAGAAATGTTCTTTATGGTAAATATATATGCGTCGTTCGATCTCCAATAATTCACATCGTTTATCCACGAGCAGCGTAGTCGGTGTTCACACTAACTCACCAGATGTCAGTGGATATCTGCCATACGTTTAGGCATTTCCATGATATCGACGTATGGTGGCGCCACCTACTATTACCTTTATATATTAACTTTCCGTGAACTTTAGGCTTGTTACATAAGAGTATATATCTATATCTGTTGAGATGGTGACTTTATTCGCATTAGACATATATATATATATATATATATATATATATATACTCTTATGTAACAAGCCTAAAGTTCACGGAAAGGTAATATATAAAGGTCGCACTATACTATATATTACCTTTCCGTGAACTTTAGGCTTGTTACATAAGAGTGTATATATATATATATATATATATATATATATATGCGCGCATTCACACAGTATATAGTTAAGTATAGTGCGAGGTTTTACACAAAAAGTAAGGAGTTGCACTATAAACAGCTCATTTTTCTGAAGAGATTAAGAATCATACGTTTTCGGTGATCGTCTGCACTACAAATAGGTAATTTTTTTCTGTTAGTGCTAAAATTCAGGGGTTGCACTATATATGAAGTATGTTTACATCCGAGTATATGACGCGTTCAGCGGAGCAGGCATGTATTTAACAAAAATCGAAAATTGATTTTTCTGCAGCAAATTATTATATCATATTCAAGTATTTTACAAAAGAAATTAGAGCTGATTACACAATATTTCAAGCTTAGTTTAGGTTTATAGATCGTAACCATGCAATGAGATGAGGTAACATAAGCCGTAAATTTGTCTGCGAAATATCGTTACATAATTATAGTGAAATCATTAATTTTTTTTTTTTTTTTGTCAAAAGCATTTTATTTTTGGTCGTATATTAATTTAAGATACAGGTTTTATTTTTTTTAAATGGAATAAGATTATTCTAAATTTCAGAATTTTGCTATTGCCCATCAAAATGACTGGAAGAAAGCAATTTAAAAACAACAATGGAAAAGAGAGATAACAAAGCGTAAACGAAAAAACTCCAGTTTGTTCAACTTAGGAAACTTAGCATTGCAGCCAAAGTATTCTAAAATGCTGCCAATGACAAAGGCGAAAATGAAAAATACCTAACAACAAATTGAATATAGCATCAAAATTAATATTTTTATTTATTTGTTATGTAACTAAATACATCATAGTCAATGTTTCTGTAAAACTTGACATTTCCTGTAATAAATTCTTAATAAATATTGTTATTATTTTACTTTGTGGAACTGACTCCCAAGAGGATGCTTCCCCCGATCACTAAAATCTTAACCTGTTCAAGTCTAGCGTTAACAGTTATCTTCTCCACAGATTGTGCCTCTTACTCTGTAGCCCTCTAAATCGAGTGGCTCTTGGGCATTGTACAGGATGAACATTATTGTAAAAAGAAAAAGTAAGTGTAGCTTAGTCTTACATTTATAATTCTTTAACATGAAAAGAAATGCTGATCAAAGCTGTCTAAAACTAAGCGTGTATTGCCGCAAAATTATCAAATGTTGAATACACCCCTCCTCCGCCCAACGCGCCATATACGGTGTAATATATATATATATATATATATATATATAGTGGAACCTTGGTTCACTAATTTAATTCGTTCCTGAAACCCGTTCGTAAACCGAAACTATTTTCCAATAGGAATCTATGTAAAATGGATTAATTCGTTCCTGGTCCGAAGATGGTTGCTTATTTAAACGTTAACAACAGTACTTTGTGCACAAGTTTATAGACAAAGCTAATGAAAATCATATTATACATAAAACTAATGAAAATCATTTATCTAAGAAAAAAATACCTGTATGGAGGAGAGTTGGTGTAAGTGGAAGGAGAAGGAAAGAGATTTTATTGTTTGGAAAGGGGGCGGAAAGACATGATCAACTCTTTATAAGAATAGATCGTTGATTTTGCCATATGAAACTGAGTAGTAAGAGAGAATATCATCAACAATTGTTTTTCTCTTAACTTTTCTTTTTCCTTTACCAGTATCGTTGCTAGCTTTCTTTGGAGCCATGACTGGGGACTAACGAAGAGAAAAAAGGCACAATACAATAAAATTGGAAAAGAAAAGCACAGAACAACACATGAATGTATACAACACGGCGGTCGACTAAGAAATAATTCCGTTCGGGTTAACTCGGTTCGGCAATGCTGTTCGAGGACCGAAATTTTGTTTGATAACCGAGGCATTTTTATCTCGAATATTCTGTTCGAAAATCCGATTTGTTCGACATCAGAGACGTTCGAGAACCGAGGTTGCACTATATATATATATATATATATATATATATATTACGAGCGGGATATATGCGTAAAGTTGTTGTCATCGGAGACTAGGATCCGAGATCCAGCCAAATAAATTTGTTGCGTTCACTTTCGTACAAATACCCTTGGACGAGTACGAATCCAACTCTTCCGCACCCAGACTATCAAACTATTTATGTAACATATATTTAGTACTGAATGAAGTTTTATTGTTTAATTAGCTCGGTGTAAACGAAAGTTCGATTTTAATAGTTTTTTTCTCGCCTGTTCAACTCTTCCGGTTTCTCGCTTCCCTGCCGCCTAAAATCTTCAAAATTTTAATTGCAACATCAATTGTAATCTTCTGCCTTACTGAATCCTGTTCTTTTATTGGCCTTTCTGCTCATTCTCTTTCACTCGCGGTAATCCCGTGTCTCAGTGGCATTATCACCTTGCTTGAGATGAAATGATAAAAAATTCTATGATTCATTATGGACTGAAACGTTGTTTAATCGATTAAGCTAACCGAAAAAATTAATTTACGGGCTATGTTTTCATTTTCGGCTATTAAGTTGAAAGCACGAGCGTTAAATAGGGTATAATTTATAATTAATACAATGTATCTCTAGGCAGAAAGACTTCATTTAAACAAGTTTTATTAAATTCAAAAGACAAGGTCTGTTTAAAGAATTCCTACATTTTACCAGTTTTCGAAAATGTTATTGTACACCCAACCAATCTCTAGTCTAAAAGCGTCTACGCGCCCTTGTTGGTGATGAATCGTTTCCACCTTACAACTTCTTTCCCACAGAAAAAAAGGATACAAACCTCTCGCTACTCTGTCGCTATGTCTATGAAAAGTGTTCAGACGAACTAAATTCCACCAGTGATAATCTTCATGGCTAAAACCCGCCATGCCACGCCCATTGTAGTGAACCACCCTCATTCCCTTTGTATTACATTGACGAGATGTAAGTTCGACCCGAACAGCTTCTTCCCACGTGGAACTGGCTCCCAAGAGAATACTTCCTCCGATCACTAAAATCTTAACCTGTTCAAGTCTAGCATTAACAGTTATCTTCTCCACAGATTGTGCCTCTTACTCTGTAGCCCTCTACATCGAGTGGCTCTTGGGCATTGTACAGGATGAACATTATTGTAAAAAGAAAAAGTTTTCTTTCTTTTAGTACTTCAATTCTCTCAGCTTTTAGCAAGAAGTAAATTCTCTATGGTAAAAAAAATTTCATCCTGGTGTTTCTGAAAAACTACTTTTCAAATTCAAATATACATGTATAAATGAAAATTTTATTCAAATTTTCATTTGGACGAAGAATTTTTTTGAAAATTACATTACACAATATTTTTAATTTTTTTATGCTGTCCTAGTTTAATTAAATTTCTTAATTTTCTAAAAAGGCAAAATAGCAAAAAGAAAATGGCGATTGACGTTGCATTTAAATTAGGTATGTCCAATATTTCGCTAAAAAGTGGTATACCTTGACGAAAAAAGGTCCCCAAATTGATAAAACAATTTTTAACGTTTAAATATTTATGTTGTTATTAAAGAGGAAAGACCAAAGTATTTTCTGAATATTTTTTCAGATTTTTTAATACTTCCTATAAATGTTAAAAATTTTATTAAAAAATCTTGTTTTTTTTCGAGTCAAAAAATTTCGTAAAATCGAACTTATCGACATTTCTGTCGGAAAGATCATAGTTTGTTAGTTAAAAAATCATGAAAAATCAATTACACCTTTTTCTTTTGTTATCTTAGGAAATTTAGAATGATTAAAGTATACTTAATGTAATTTGAAAGAAACATTACTTACATTTTTAGCAGAAAATTTTTTAAGAGTGATATTTCCAACCGAGGTGGTCTATTTTGACAGGCGTTAATTGATGTACGTCAATATATTGACAACTTACGGCACGGGAATTTATCGGACGGTAGCGCAGAAGTGATATAATTCGTTCTAATTTTAAGTGAATCTGGTTAGTAGATTAAAAAAAAAATTCACTTTCAAATTTTTTTTTTTTTTACCTTACGTTTGAGGAAGAATTCTGCACTGAAAATAACATTTAAATTATGAAAGAAAATCAAATTTTACAAGTAAAAATAAAACAGTAAAAATATACATTTTTTTAAATTGAGGTTTATTATTTCAGTCATGAAATATTTTTCTGAGAGTATAAAAATTACATGAAACACCATTAATTGAAACGGGTTAACTTAATGAAATGAGATTTTATTTCTTTTTATTAAGGCAGATTTTTTTCTATTTAATAATAATTATGATATGGCAGTAATGAGTTTTATTTTATTTATTACTAAAATTTACATGCTATTTTGGTTTTGTTTTGACTCAACAAGTATTTAGTAGTAGCGAGCTAACTCCAGAAAATTTAAACTCCAAAAATCGTTTTATTTGGTAATTTGTCGTGTGGATAATAATTCCAAAGTAATGTACAATGAATTTATGCATTCGATTTCAAACTTGAAAATTTGGGTGGACTTCCAAGGGCGGTTTTTTTTTTTTTTTGTAATTGTAAATAGTCGATATTTTCTTTTATCCCACTATTCGATTATATTTGAATAGAAAAAGAAAAAAATTGAAAATAATACGACGATATCCAGAAAACTTGACAAGCGTTGTTTTGTTGTTACTGAACGAATCAAAGCCATTTCTGAAGTAAAAAAAAAAACAAACTTGCTTCTATCAAAAGAAACTACTCACGTGACATTATTTCAAGGTGTGCATCCATACTTTCGTTGGAGACGTTTTTAAATACAATTTTGGAATATTAAAAATTATTTTAAAAATATCATTGGTTGTCAGATTTTAATAAGCTTTCAAATTTATGATCTTTAAAAAGTAGAGAACATAATATATCATTTCCATAAGGTTGCAGAAAGAACTTAATTTATAAATATATAACAACCTTTTGTCATATCGTCACTATTGTGTATTTAAAATTGAAACAAACAAAAAAATTAATGTAAAAATTCATTTTTCATCAAAAACATTTTTTTCTTTTACATAATAATTACCTTCGTATATATTATTCAGAAAAGCCATTAAAAACTTTCTTAATTAAATATTGTCTTAGTTTTATTGGGTTTTGTATTTTTACAATTGAGATAAAAGTTTGGACAATCTTGGACATTTTTTTAACAAAAAAATCGATGATTTAGATTTTTCAGAGATTTGTGCATTTAATTAAAAAAACAAATTCAGGTTGCAAATAAAATGTTTTTGAGTTTTCATAAAATTAAGTTCGAGGGGGGTAACAGATATAAAAAAAATATTTATACCATGACTTTCAAAGAGACAAACATTTCTAAAATAAGTTCATTCATTTCTGAATAAGTTCTGAAGATTTCATTAAATTCCAACGAGTACTTAATTTTTACAAGAATTTACAAATTAATGTGTCTTTCAACTGAAAAAAAAACAACAAAAAAACGCTAAAAAGGCCTAAATTGGACATACCTAATTTAAATCTAGGTTGACAGGAAAGCAAGAAGCTGGAAGAGAATTGTACAGACAAGAGAAGACACTATTATAATAGAACTTAAAGCTACATCTAGCTACTTCAACTGTAAAATGATGGATACCTAACTGCCATTTTTGTACTGCGCTTAAAATTCACGAGGTTGTGTTGCCAAAGAGCAACGCACATTAAAAGAGATTTTGTTAGAACATGACAGAAGTAATAACAAAATAAACATAAGGAAAAGAGAAAAACCTCGCGCGAGAACTGATGAATTTGAGGATGACAGTCATGCCAACAATAATCAGTGCACCGACCCAGAATTCCCAAGAAATAGATTATTAGAAAATGCCAGTTTGCAGAAACGTCAAGTGTGTTGTGGAAGGCGGATGAAATTTGAGGAATTTTTTAGATATACAATCTCAACCAACAAACATCACGCAAATTGCGAATGTGCAAATACATCCAGGTATTAATAACCAAATATATACGAGACAAAATATCCATCAATTTATATTATGTATTATGTATTAGTTTTACGTTACCATCAGAATGCATTACAAAGAGATGAATGAATTCTGCATCTATATTTACTGAATTAGTAATGATGATAGAATTTCGTAGTAAATTTGGTAAATAAAATTCCATAATTAATCAAGCGTGACTAGGCTTATTTGTTTAGTTAACCAATTTATGTATGGCGTTCAACTAGTTGGGCATAGTTGAGCACCAAGACTATAATATTTTTATACCAAAATGAAGAGTTCCAAACTATTGAATGGTGTTAAAGGGACGTCTTTATTAATGAATGGTGTTAAAGGGACGTCTTTAATAATGAATAGTGTTAAAGGGACGTCTTTAATAATGAATGAATAGTGAAAGGCGTTAAAAGGACGTCTTTATTAGTGAAAGGCGTTAAAAGGACGTCTTTATTAGTGAAAGGCGTTAAAAGGACGTCTTTATTAGTGAAAGGCGTTAAAAGGACGTCTTTATTAGTGAAAGGCGTTAAAAGGACGTCTTTATTAGTGAAAGGCGTTAAAAGGACGTCTTTATTAGTGAAAGGCGTTAAAAGGACGTCTTTATTAGTGAAAGGCGTTAAAAGGACGTCTTTATTAGTGAAAGGCGTTAAAAGGACGTCTTTATTAGTGAAAGGCGTTAAAAGGACGTCTTTATTAGTGAAAGGCGTTAAAAGGACGTCTTTATTAGTGAAAGGCGTTAAAGGGACGTCTTTATTAGTGAAAGGCGTTAAAGGGACGTCTTTATTAGTGAAAGGCGTTAAAGGGACGTCTTTATTAGTGAAAGGCGTTAAAAGGGCGTCTTTATTAGTGAAAGATAGCGATTGACGTTGCATTTAAATTTTTAAAGGAATCTTCATCAGTGAAAGGCGTTGAAGGACATTTTAATTTTAAAACAAGTGTAAACTATACAGAACTTGAGAAAAAAAGGATACACCTCATCAAAAATCAAGTGTTCAATACCTATAGTATAACGCAACCCGAAATGGGGAACCAAACCAAAACAGTTGTATTAACCTATTTATGCATGACGCCTGATTAGTTAAGCATAGCCTTAGTCAGCTCTGGGCAGCAAATCGAATATATTAGACTATAATACTTTTGTGCTATAACGCAAAGTTCCTAACTCTTCGTTATGATACATCTTACATAAGAGGGTTCACCTTTTAGCGTTCGGAAATAGTTGCAAAATTTGACCAAAATTAGTATTAATTGATAAATTATAAATTGCATGCTAACATGACCTGAAAGCACAATGTATTTTAGTCTTTTCCATGTATATTATCGATGAAAAAAATAATCACAATGGTCGCCTGGTATTTTAAAATAAATGTTTAGTGAAACAATAGGCATTAAACAATCAGGAAGTATTCAACTAAAATGTAGATCAGAAAGTTTTTTTTGAAATTATAAATATATTGATTGTTGATTAATTTATTCGTTTTCCACGGTTTAACATTTTGTAGATCATTTAAAGACAAAATATTTTTAGATTGTAAGAATATTTTGAGGGGTCGAAGGAGATAATGGTTCAATGATACAAGTCTTATTAATTAACAATTCCAAGCCATTATCTATTACATCAAACGCAAATTCAAGCTTACAGCACCTGGTATTTTCAAGCGGTCACCTATCAAAGTACTGACTAGGCTCGATGTTGCTTAACTTTGGTGATCGTACAGGAACCTGTTTCGACATGATGCGGCATTAAGCCGAATAATTGCAAAATTTGTTTAAATATCCGTCATTATATGATGGTATGAATAAATTTGAAATCATTATAATTTTTTACCTGAGAACGACGGCCGCTTTACCATTTGTCCAGTCAAAAATGCACATTGCTGCTTTTGCCATGACTGAAGTTTTTCCAGAGCCAGATTTTCCGTAAATAACCAATGGCTCATTTTTCTGACCATGCACATAATCCTTGATTCTCTGCAGCCAAAACACGAATCAATATAAATAAATGAAATTCAGATTATGAAAATCAGTGTTATCGCCACAATACTCAAGAAACATTGCATTAAATATTTTTATGTTGTAAACTGAAGAACACCCCAAGATCAGCAAAAAATAAATAAAATTAAAATAATTTTAAAAAATTACAAACTACAGAAGACTGTATGATTTTCAACTCACTCGTAGAAATAGCCATATGACGAATGGCTAACATAATAGGTAATGAAGTAGCGTAGCTGTAACAGACAGGGGAAGCAGACATAGTTTTGCTGGATTTCGCAAAGACCATATGGTAAAATGGTTTCTGTTTAGAAAAGTGTGATATGCATAAATATTGTTGGCGACCACTTGTAGCCTTTTATGCTCCTCGTGTTTCTCGGTGGTGATTGATTGTTCCAGTAATTTAACGCAACTCGTATCGTGTGCGATTGGTTCCAGAAACACTAGGCTGATTTTCAGATACTCTGTTAGTCACCCCCTCTGTCTCAAACAGTCTAAAAAGACATGCATAACGGCTCCAGCACTTCGTAGACTTCATGCCAAAATATGCTTTTCTGTTACGAGAATCCAAACGGTAGTTTCAACATTTACAATTAATATTTTCCTGTACTAAGATTGAGATCAATTCTGTTCTTTAATTCTTGAGCGACGGGAAAAAGGTAGCAAGAATGGTTAAAAATAAAAATTTTAAAAAATAAGAAATAAAAAAAAAAATTTTTTAAAAGGTTAGTTTTATGCTTATTTTCGCTTTTAATTAAACGTAAAAATTATTTTAAAAAATGACACGTTAATTATTTTAGAATTCATGAATAAAGTAAAAAAGGAAAATAAAACAAATTTTAGGTTTCTAAATTTAATCTTTTAGCAGTATGATATACTTCGAAATATTCAATGCACAATGGTGTTGTGTATTCTTTACACCAAGTTGTCATTTTTCGCCTCTTTTTTAAAATTTTGGTTGGCTGATTTCGTTTAGCGGCATCTCAACCTCTATAGGTTATTTAATGCCGAAATCAGGATACTTTGAGCGCAATTGGATGCCTTCAGCTACATATATTTTGAATTGATGGCCATATTATAATATACTTTCATAGTGTTTTAACTTTGGAGGTTAACTTTTTGCCCATAGCTGGGACCCTAACAGCTGCTACCATCCTGGGTTAAGGTGGACGGGGAAACAACATCCATTAAGAGATGGCTACACGCTCCTCAAAACCTCCAATCTCCCGATTAGTTGCCTTCCTGCCGGACGTACTTTATCGTCATACCCAGGACTAACGTACCTCTTTTTTTTTAAAGTATGCATGCAGACATAGCATTGTCTGTCTTGTTCTTCTAGCTTTATTTACAGGCAAATATAACAGGAAATGACATAGCCCCATGAATCCTAGAGTTGCCAACTAATCGTTTAGACTCGAATCATAAAATAATTCCCTTATTATTGGAAAAGGTTTAAGATTATTAAATGATAATATCCTCTTATTTCTAATGAAACCTCAATTGATGATGTCCGTTATTTAAAGGTTAGAAAATTCTCTTGTACAACTGCTGGAGACAACGAATTATCGGATGACGTGACACTTGTTTCCATATTTAATAAGCTTAATTTCACAGGATACAAAAACCAAACAGGTAAGATATGAAAATTGTTTTACCAATATTCCAACTAGACAGCCTTTAAAAATCATCATTCGAAATTATCAAGGATGGAATATTGATAGCAAAAAGGTGCAACTATTTCAGTTATGAGGTAAACCAACAATTTTCTTACTTTCAAGGTATCATTTCTTCCAGAGAAGGATTCGCATTTTTTCTGGCAGAATAAAGTGTGCTGCTTTACTTCCTCATAAAGTTGGTCGTTTAAGGCCATCTTGTTTTTCTTGGCGATGCTATTTTCAATAAGATGTTGAAGTCGATATTGAAAATCACGACCCAACTCCGTCAAATAGTTTCTGTGTTCTTCATTGGCCTTAGGATCAACACCTACTCAAGAGAATATTGAAAAGAATATTTTTAAATAAGTATTGATACAGTCAACAAAATTATCACAATTTGGGCTATATAATACGCTCATATGACCAAGAACGTGACATTTAAGGGAAAACATGAAATCAGTTTGTAACACTCGCCCAAAGTGATGACAGTATAGAATTCTAGTGGACAAAATCCCAGTTTCATAAATAAGTTTCTTATATAAAAATAAACTTTTAACATTGAAAATTCAAGGAACTTTTAATTCAAATTTCAATGTCAAATTGAAACAATAATAATATTCAATATATAGATTTTTTCGTGCTTACAAATTTATGCTACATTTGTGTATACATAATATTTTAATCATTTCACCTCAAGCAAGGTAGAAATGCCACTAGTATGCAGGGGGTTACAGAGAGTGAGACAAAAGACTGAGTATGGGGGATGAACAGAATTCAAGAAGATGGCGATTGATTTGTATTTAAATTTTTTGAAGACTTGTTTTCAGAGAAGCAAGTAAACGAAAGGGAGTTCCACAGACAAGAATTGCGAGAAAAAGAAACTGTTGGAGTAGACGTGGCGGTTATATTTAACTATTTCGACCTAGATGCCTATCTAGTAGCACGCTTAAATTCATGTAGTCGGGGCACCAGGAGAAAAAAGATTGTTAGAGAAACTCATGAAAATATTCGTAGAACCTACATCACGTCTGTGAGAAAGTAACTGAAGTCGAGATGCCAAGTCAGGATCGATTACATTGCAGATCCTTCTTTGGATTTTGTCAAGAACCTCACAACAGTATTCAATGCACGAACGAGTGGTAGATTTGTAAATGTGCAAGATGGAATGACCAGAAAAAACTTTCTGGCACGAGACAATGACCCAACTTTCCTTGCAGTAGATGTAACTATTGATTCAATGTAGTCGTTCCACTTCAAGTTAGTTGAAAACGCGAGGCCAACAAGGCGCAGTGTGTTGCTTTCCAGGAGTCTAGCATCAGCCATACTGATGGCAGACAGGAAAGTTTCTCTATAGTGGTTAAAAGAGAGCAGTTTCTTTTTGGAGACATTAAAATTTACAAGCAATTTACTGCCCCCAATTAACTACTGATTGGAGGTCCTTTTCAAGAGTAGCGGCCAAATTAGCTCTAATGGATTTGCTATTGAGACAGAAGTAAATGGTAATGTCATCTGCATAAGTGCCTAGTTGAGAACTTATGACATCAGGAAGATCATTGATGAAGATCAGAAACACCGAATGACACAGAATAGAACTTTGGGAGACACTCGCGTTCGTGTGAAAGGATCTGGAAGTAAGTCCGTTCAAAACGACCTTTATGAATGATCACTTGACACAAATGCATGCTGCAACACCCCAAATGAACTCATCTACACTTAGATGAGGAAATGTTATCTTAATATAATATGATAACAGGCAAATGGCCTTTATACCTAATCTTATTAATTAATCTTAAAGGAGACTGGGATTTTGTTCACTTTTGGGATAAGACTAAGAGGCTGGGATTTTCTCGTGGATTTACCCAAAGTTAGGCAGATACTTTTAGGGTACGTTTTTGAAAGCAACTTCGGATTCTGAACAGAACTCGGGTTTCTTAAATTTCCTTGTGTCTGGATTTAATAAACAGGAAATTGCATTTCAACGTAGCTCGTAGAATTCTTGAATACAGTATAAAATAACATTTAATAACTCCTTTTGTTCAAATTTCCTCTTAGTTGCTGACGTCAACAGCGTAATTGCTTTAGATGTACTCAAAACTGAGTACAATTGCTATGGATGCATATATTCATGGAGAAGTCTCTGTTTGAAAAAAAAAAAGCAGTGATTTCCACCATCCTGGGCTTGTCAGTAGACTAAGACACTTCATATGAACAACTTTGGACTAGCTCTTCGCTGCTTTTTTTTATCATTGCTAATTTGTTGTTATACAGACAGTTCTAAAATAGGGAAATTTACCCTATTATCCAGGGATAGTGCATCGACAATTGGCCAGATCTCCGGATTCAGCCGCATAAATTACAACTAAAAGTATTGGAACAAGTTTTACTCGGATGAACAGATTGAAGACAGATACCAGTCATCTCAATTCATAAACCTGGCATCAGACATTATCCTCGTGGTATGAACACGGAGGACACCTCGGCGTGGGGTAACGATTAACAAGCTTTTCCCGCTAGAACAATTACGACTGAGTAGTGAGTTCGATCTTCACTGGGTGTCCCATACTTTCGGCCTTGCATCACATCTAAGCTACGCTTAGAAAATCACCATGGCATGAACACGGTGATTTTTTTTTTAATAAAATCTTTTTACGTGCAATATTGTAAATGGAATGCTTTTCTAAGTATTAATGTTAAATGGTGATTATATACAAAGTTCCAAAGACATTCTTTGGTGGTGGGGAAACATTTTAAATTATCTAAATAAGTTTTTTTTTTTATTTTGTTTAAATTAAAGTTTTGTTTCATTTGAAAGATAATAGCCTAAAGATAATGCTTATGAAAAGGAAAAAAAATCATTTTTGCATGATTTGGACATTTTTAAAATATTCGCACGTTTACTAGTCTCTCATCGAATCTCCATTATAGATGAGAAATATAAACAGCAAATTTTAAAATCACTTAAAATTCCAATATTTGTCTTAGATTTGCTTTTCAAAGTAAATGCTAACCGCCAGGAAAGTAACCCATTCTTCCTTCTCGGAGTAACTTTTTCCACTGACATGAAGTGGAAAGATTATATTGAATCAATTGTAAGGTCTGCCGCTTGAAAAGTGGATTCATTGTGGCGTGCTAGACAGTTTTTCCTCACCAGAATCTGATTCGTTCGTGCATTGAATATTACTACCACGTCCGGTCTGGTGTTTGTTATATATCTTGAAATTCTTGATGAAATCCAAAGAAGAATCTACAATGCATATCAGCGTTGGTCACATTCCCACCATGATTTATTATTTACTTATTTTCAAATTTATTGTTTACTTATTTTCAAATCTTATGACAGTTTTTTTCTTAGTTATTTTACAAGTGAGCCCTGAAATTACTAAACTAGCTATCTTGTGCTTTTTTTTTCTCCAAATATTTTCATGAGAATTGTTTTGACGAGCTTTTCTCTTTGATATCACTTCATGAAATTATGCGCAGTACTAGATTGGCACCTAGGTTTCATCATTATATTGTTAAAATTGCTAAGTGTAAGCATAGTTCTATTCTAATAGTTTCTTCTTTCGCACTTCTTGCCTGTGGATCTCGCTTCCGATTTCTTGCTAAAGTACGATCTTCAAAAATATAAATGCGATATCAATTGTCATCATCTGCCTCCTCGAATACTGTTCTTTTATTGTCCTCTCTCCCCACTAATGTTTTTTTCAGTTTCATTCACTTTCAGTAAACTCTTGTGTCTTAGTAGTCTTATCGCCTTACTTAGGGCGAATTTTTTAAAAAATTAAAGGATAAATACACTAGATTTTCTAAAAGTAATTTCTGCTTTTTGCTTAAAATACAATGAAAATAAAGTTAATTTTCGTACGGTAGCCGGTCTGCTGTCATCAAGGTGATAAGAAAACTAATGTTGTTGATCTGTCTCCTAAAAATGTGCGTTTTTTAAATAAAATAAAATACGGAATATCAGTAATGCAATAATCAAGAAATTGATATTTATGTTTAAAAATAAATTATCTTTTCATACATAACCAATAGTTTAATATATATATATATTATATATATATATATACACACACACACTACCAGTTAAGTGCCATACGTGATACATGCTTGAGCGATCATGTCTCATTCATGACTGACTAGGCAGAAGGTTTTTCCGCAGTAGGTTGCCGTTTCTTTCTGCGGTAGCCCCAGTCTGCCCTGTCATTTAATCCATAGCTGGGAGGAGAAGAGATACCAAGGGCTTTTCTTGTAAGTGAACTCGACTGGAATTCGAACTCGGCTCGACGATTTCTCATTCTGAGTTGATATCCATTACACCACAATGCATATCCTATTTTATTCTATACACTTTTATATAACTTTCTGGAAGTGCCTGAATACATATAATACTAATAATATAAGACGCTCTAAAAAATAAATCCCTAAATCAACCAAACACTGATGGTTAGATTTAGGTAAGCATCTGAGGCAGGATATTAGTACTAGACTAAAACCGAAACACATCTGTTTGACACAACTTCTGAGAAATCCTTGATTAATTACACCGGTGTGCTATATGTCAGTGCGGGATACATAAAGAATACCCACTAACCATTAATTAATCGATTGCACAGCACGATTTGGTCAGATGATAAAAAATCCAGTCGTTTTGTTAGCGGAAATAAGTCTTATGTTTGGTTACGCACCACTGATCAAATTCATTCAATAAATAATAAGATTCCTTCTGTATGATGCCCACTCGTATTTTAAACTTATAAAATATTACACACGAGGTAATTTTTAAAGCGTATTATTTTTTTTAGTTTGTCTTATATTGTTTGCATCATATGTATTCAGTCACTTTCCAATCACCGTAAAGCTGCCTCCCTGTACCTTTTCTGTAAATACTTTCATGACAACATTTCGGATGAGCTCTTCGCTATGGTACCTAGACTTTATGAATTTAAACTCACTACTAGACTGAAGACCAAATCTCTCCAATATGCAGTTGAGTTGGCTACATGTAACCATAATTTATATGCTAACAGTTTTTTTCTCGCACTTCTCGCTTGTGGAACTCTTCCGGTTCCATGCTTTCCAGTTAATTTTAATCTTCAAAAATTTAAATGCAATGTAAATCGCTATCAACTGTCCTCCTCATTACTGTTCTTTTGTACTCACCCCTTAGAAATGTTTCTGTTTTGCAATTCTTCCACACCCACTAACCCCTTGTGTTCTAGTGTCTTTATTGCCTTGCTTGGAGTGAACTCGATTAAAAAAAAAAACAAAAGAAAGAAATACTGTAACTTAAAATAAACACTGGCTTTGCTTTATTTTTTTCAATTAAAGAGTTTGTACAATTTAGTTTGCCTGCTTTGATGTTCAGTATTCATGTACTTGCGAAATCTGCAATCAACACAATCCCACGCTTTCCTCTACCACTTCCTCCAAACCACGTTCTGTCATCCACTGGCTTAAGCCCGCTAGGTAGGTCACGCGTTGTTTTCCATTGTCCCTCTTTCTCTCTATTCGACCCGTGAGTATCAGATTCTCCAGGCCCTCCTTCCTCATCATGTGTCCCAGAAACTTCAGCTACTTCTTCCTGATGTTAAGTATAAGCCTCCTCCTTGTTTGCATCTTAAGGCTTTATCGTTGAACAAAATCAAATAAGGATCATGGGGGGGGGGTCTTATGCCAGTGTGCATTATATACCATTGATTGATATTGCAGGTAAGACATTAGCTCTATGAAGAAACCATTGCCACAAATGTCCTACCATTATGTAGCTATTTCTCAGAGGTATATGTGGGGGATATTTCTGCCACGTCCTGTACTTCTCTCAACTGAATGATGGCAGTGAGTTATGCTGCTCATCTCAAAAGTACAGAGTACAACAGAAATACCTCCCACATAATGGTAAGACATTAGCTCGATGAAGACACCATTGACACTAATGACTTACCATTATGTGGGTGGTATTTATGCTGTACCCTGCATAATTGATAGCTGCTTGCATGTAAAAGTTCAATTACGATCTTTTATAGCAATTTATATTCAAACAATTGTTAATTGGGTTGTTTCCTCACTGGGCGCAACAAACCCGTAACCTAGACCAGCGTTTCTCTCTAATGAGCCAGGTACGCCCCAAGTTAACAAAATAGCAATTTATGAATTAGTTTTATATTTAAAAAATCATTTTTGAAAAGCTAGAGACACCAAGCACATGGCTTCCATATTTAAATAACGTCTTTATCATTTGGTATTTTAAGCTGGATGCTAAATTCCTTAATCTTCAAGAAGGAGTGGATAATCCTTTCCTTTTGCCTTCCTCAAAAGAAAAAATTCTTCATAAATCCCTTAACATGAAAACTGTACCGCTAATCTCCTTTGGGAATGTCAATGAGACTATGTTTATCACATATAAGGCCTAATATTCGAAAATTACCAAAGCACATCGAGCATAGGTTACACACATACATACTTAAATATACAATATAATGTTTTAAAAATAAATGCTTATTTTAGGAGACTTATTTATTATTTACCTATTTTCAAATTTCATGACAATTTTTTTTATTATTAAAATTTAAAGTGCGCTGCCAGAGCTTTAGTTAGTCCACACTTGCACCCTGAAATTTAAAAAAAAAAATGGTTGAGAAACTCTTCTAGACTAAATTCAGATTCTACCTTCAGGAGTCCATGGAATTTCATAGGATAAAATATTGTCTGTCGGAATTTTCAGATACATTTTCTCTTCTTTCAAATTCTCCAACAGTTCTTGGGATTCTCGAAAGTCTTCGCTAATATTCGGGCATTCTGTAAAAGAAAACATACTGGTGCAGCCAAACCTGAATTCATATCTAAAGCGTAACGGTCGTAACGACGGTAAATTTTTCTGTTGATGTATTGTAGTACACACATGCAAAGTAAAAAAAAAAAAGATTAAAATAAATTCAAAACAAATGGTGTATTAATTTACCTGTGCAGTAAAATAGAAATAACGGATAGTTTTCCACAGACTGGCCAATGATTACCCACACATTACATTCCGATTCCCGATCTCGTCGGTGTCCACTGGGAAAGGGCGCGCTGCACGTTCACATAGTAACAAGTAAGACAAACGCCACGTCAAGAAATAAGAACGCGAACACTGCTAGTACGGTTGGATAGGTAGGTGATACTTGGAACAACTTATATATCAGCTCTGTCCTCTTCCAACTCTCAGCCTATCTACACATCCCGACGTGGTGGCTGGCAATACGAAATGGAGCCCTACGAACAGCTTGATGGACACGTCAGTGTTCCACCAAAAACCCCGATCCCAAACATGAATGTTAATATACACCAACGCCCGGATACATGCTATTTCCGGTTTTGTTACAACTTTATCTAAAAAAAAAACCATTATTACACACACACACACACACACACACACACCCGTTAAAGTGGATAACCTTAGAAGATCGAACTTAAAAGGAACCATCCGCTGATTTGTCAAACAGAAACACTTGACACTATTTACATTAATCGGACTATTGACCTCATCTTTGTTGGCGTATTTATCACAAAGTTTCGGCCGTTGTACGCTCCGGCCTTCTTCGGTGGTTGGAACGTCGAACTGAATCCTTTATTTCGTTCGCTGGGGCAGCCTGTTCTAGTTCCACGTGCCATGTCTAATGGATGTCGGTTATCAGTTATCTCTTGTTGATTCCCCTCTCCAAGTTCTCCACCGCCTTAACCAGGTATTGAAGTCACACTCTTTGGGTCATGTCACTGGATCTAACTACCCTAGCGAGTGAAATAAAGAGTTCAGTTCGACATTTCAACCACCTGAAAAAGGCCGGAGCATACCACGGTCGAAACGTTGAGATAAATATGGCATCAAAGATGACGACAATAGTCCGAATAATGTAAATAGTGTACATAATACCTCATCTCAGAAATATAGACAGATACAGAAACACTTGGGATCTAGATAAAACTACCTCTTCCCTTTCTACGTGTGTTTCCATAGTATCACAATATCTAAGTTATCGATATTTTAGAGTGCGAGGTAATTTTTAAAAGAAAGATTGTCGGAAAATAAAAAATAATTTAAAAACAGAAATAAATTACGGTGTTTCATTTGTTTAAATGTCTAAAATAACAAACATTTCTATTTCTGCAATGTCATCAGCAGTATCAAATGCATACAAATGGAAAAATTTCTGGTGAAGTAGAAACTTATTAAAATTTGCTATATTTAAAAAAGAAGAAAAAAGAAAGCGCGCTCAGTATCGGAGACTAGGCGTTTACAGATATAAATATTGTGGACATAGGAATTAACACTGCGTGGCGATTTAATTTCACACCTCAATGCAATCTTCAAAACAACCTTAAGAGCATATTCCGATCTTTAGTGAATATCTATGCAGTTGATACAGTGGTATATGGGCGCACCTCCAAAATCTAGATGACCAGAGCTTGGAAACGATGTCTCCTCTGACGGTCCTCTGACAGGTCAATGGGAAAAAAACTGGCTTGTACTATTCAATACCCCATAAACCAAACAACTTTCCATCACCAGCGAACAGAAACTGAATGTTCGTCTATCGCAATGAACGGATGTTTTCTCTAGGGGGCCTTTTCCATGAACACATTTTGTTCATCTCAGACCTCAAGCGGAACATACACGATTCACCGGTAACGATGCTGAGAAAAAGAACATTTCCTTGTACCACGCTAGAAAGTACCTGACAGCTCCTGCTATGCACTACCTTATCAAGATCAAAAGCCAGATCAGTCCGAAAATGAAGCACTGTTACCATATCCGGACATGGAGCTGCCCAGTCTTCACTTTCCTGTTCAAAAGCATCTACGCGGCCTTGTGGGTGATTTATCTTCTACCCTAAAACCCCTTTCCCAACAGATAAAACGTTGCAAGTCTCACTGCTCTATCGCTATTTCCATGGGAAATGTTCTGTCGAGCTACAGTCCTTACTCCAACCAATTACAACTTTCACAGATAAGACCCGCCATGCCACATACACTAGTAACAGACTTCTGAGAGTATGTTTTCTAATTACTATAGTCTTCAAGTATAGGGTCAACCAATGACTTTCCCATATATCCTGATCAACAGTACTTCTTATCTTTTACTTTTTGCCACTCAAGCGGCAACCTCCTTCACTAACCCTCTGCTTTGAGTGCCTAGGATAAACGTTAGTCTATAGATTTTATATGTGAATTGGGTGTGTCGCGGTGTGGTAACAGTAATTGAGTGATATAAGCAGATCATTGCTAATTTATTGTTGGTTCTACACTCAGGTTTCGTGCGCTTGTGCCAGACTAATTTAAGTTTAGTAAATAACGCTTGGTTAGTCATTTTGCATCACAGATCATTACTACTGCGCACCCTAAGTGACCCATACTTGTGGCCTTGTACCACAGTAAGCTATACTTAGAAAAAGTAAGGGGGTACCTCTCCCCGGAATAATTTACTAGCAAACAGCCGCTGGGGAGTCAAAATTATTGTGACGTATATTCGCTCATCAACGAGTATCCCTATCTTTGAGACATTTTGAACAATCTTAATAAACAATCCTAAGGTTCATTTCTCCATTATCATCTCTCAGTATATATCTGATGCACATATACAAAATATGCAACTGCATCAGCCATTAAACAAACCCAAGAAGCAACAGCAGCTTCTCTAGCTTGTTTAATGTTGCTACATATTAAAAAAAAAGTTTCAACTTTCTCTTGAAGAGGAACTCACCACGATATTTTTTCACGTACTCGTCATAATTTTGGTGCTCGATATTTTTAATATTCCTCTTAAACCATAGACAATGGTCCTCCACAGCATCGATGTTCAAAACACCTTTTGATATTTCGATTTCAGTTACTGAAATTAAAAATTAAAAACTGGTTAAATTTTGTTTTTTAAAACACTAATGTATCACTGTATAATAAAAACACTAATGTACCACTGTATAATAAAAACACGAATGTACCACTGTATAATAAAAACACGAATGTACCACTGTATAATAAAAACACTAATGTACCACTGTATAAAAGTCTATGCCAACATGTTTAGTAGAGAATCATATCTGGCAAGTAGTTCGTAGAATTGCCATCATAAAAACGTTAAGCACAAATACAGCTCTTATAAAAGTTTTCCTTGGAGTCTGATTTTTTTAATCTTCCTAAATTTTGATTAGAATCTTTTGTCATTTATTATTTCTATATCTATTTCTATCAGGCAGAGATAAGCACGTTTGAATACAGTTTTATTACAAAAAAAAAAAAAAAAAAAAAATGCCGAAATAGCCTTTGTCTAAAATTGCTTGTTCTCATATCGCGTTCATCCAACCAAATATGAGCTTTGAATTTTTCTTCTGCCGTAGAATAGTATTAGATAAATTATTAGCTAAATCTGAAAAAAAAAACAACAAAAAAAAAAACAACAAAAAAAACAAACAAAAATAACCCAACAATACAGACATTTTCAAAGTTCATTTTGATATAAAGACAGATGGGAATAAGATTTTTCCATCGATTCGCTACACCACACCCACGCAGTGTTGCATACAGAGCCTACATACAGGGTGTTACGTTTTCAAGGTCGCTAAGTGTGTATGAATCTTCAAGATTGGGGCAAACTAGAAGATGCCCTATATTTTGTAATTTCCCGCATTGGCAGTTGGGATCAACACCAGTTATATATCCCCATTTCTGAAGGTTGGCTCTGTAGCGACCAACAGCTGTTCTTATGTAAATGGGAGCAATGCCACTAAGCAAGTACAGGTCATCTATTTTGGTTGGCTTGAGACACCCAGTGATGGATCTACAAAAGGTGTTTAAAGCAGGGTCAATTTTCTTTGCGTGTGATGATCTACTACTCCACACTGGTGAAGCATATTCTGCTGTGAAGTAGCAGTGGTGCGGTTTGTACCGGCAGAGGTATCCCATTTGGTGTTAGCCATCTTTAGGATGTTTCTTGATTCGACCTTGGCTTTGGTCTTTACAATGTGGTACGTGTGTGTAAGGGACTGGTCGAGAGTGGCCCCAAGGTAGATAGGCTTGGGAGTGTATTCTAAACATTTTCTATACCACTTTCGGAAGTGAGATATAAGAAGATGATTTCTTTTGTTGCTATAAATTTTGTGAATATTGAATTTTTTTTTTATATCAAATTTAGTTTTAATCTAGACAACATCTGTGAAAATATCTAACAAACATTTCTACTCCCAATCGCTCAACCTTTTAAAAAAATGAGTTGAATAAAACGCTGAAACTTTGCCAAATGTTTTAAATTTAAAAAAAAAAAAAAGCTACTTTCCTCATAACTTATCACAGGCGAAAAGTTTTAATAACGACTGCATTTAATCTTATATCAGAACCATTGCAACTTACCTGACATCAGAAAAAGACGAGCTTCCTCTTTGGACAGTAGACGTTTGGCGAGAGAACTGATAATATTTCGCAACCTTTCGCTTTCTTTCCACCACTGGTCTTTGGCTTTCTGTTTTTTCTCGAGATTCGAGCTGTAGAAGTCTGTGAGAACATCTCCTACTGGCTGGAGGATGTACAAAGACTTCAGCGTGTTCTTATCTTCAAAGTACCACCTACAAAGACAAATTTACATCAGATTTTAATTTTTCATCAGGGTTGCTAATTATCGCATTAAAGAAGAACTTTAATGTCAATGAGAATAGATTACACGTGGTTTCAAAATCCTATCGGAGGATCTATTTACTCTTGATTTTCTCGGCAAAACGAAAAATAAATAAATAGATAATTACCGTAACATCAAACTACTGTCATCCGGATTCTCTGTAGCTTGGAGAAATTTTTCAAATTGTTCCTTGTTAATCGTTCTTGGACACGGTCTGTAACCATATTTGTGCGATAAGAAAGACTGTAAAATGAGGAAACATATTTTGACCATTTTATGAAATTTGAAAAACTGTCACTGCATCGGTTCTAATAAAAAAATAACGAATTTTTAAGTTAATCCTAAATTTATAGAGTTTGCTCTTGGTAATGTTGTAAATTCATATATTTCAGATTATTCTTTTTTCCTTTTTATGTTTACTGAAGATTTCTCGGCCAGATCTAATTACGATCAACCAGCTAAGTGCCGTATGTGATACACCCTTGGGCGATCATGTCTCTTTCGATCCATGACTGACTAGGCGGAAGGCTGCCATTTATTTCTGTGATAGACCGGTTGCCAACCAAGGCTATAGAATCCGGTCTGTTCTGCTATTCAACCCATAGCTGGAGGAAGAAGACTTTCATACCTTTCCCAAAGATATTTGCGCGTAAGTGAATGTAACGAACTCGACTAGAATTTGAACTCGACTGTCCAATTTCTCATTCGGAGCCGTGTTCCAATTACAGTCGGGTTCGTTATATTCACTTACGCCGTCGGGAAAAATAAGAATCCTCTTCTTCCCCAGCTATGGGTTAATTATTAATACTTGTATCAATGAATCATCTCAAAAATATCTATTATACCAAAATATTTTAATCCTTTCTTGTTTGGACTAAGAACTTTCCAACATCCCTTGTAAAATCCTAATCTCAAAAAATTATTATACAATAATTCTTCCGTACTATTCCGCACAACGTTTCATTCTCGGATACTCCACAGGTGTTTTATTAATTCAGTCGCCTTAAAGGATGCGTGAGTAGTGTAACATCTATTAGCATGGAAAATGGAATCTGCGATTCAAGTTCAAATTCCGACCTAGTTTGTTACAATCACTTTCGCACAATTGCCATAGGAAAAGAAATTAATCTACCGCTTCTTTCTGCAGGTATGTGTTACATAGGGTAGACTAAGCACTTTAGCCGGGGTGGTAACCAGTCTAAGAAAAGGGCTACTCTGAATTCAAAACTCAGAGGTTTTTAGTTTGGTTTGTTTAACGGTATATCAACTCCTTATGGGTCATTTAATGCAGCAATTTAATTCTGTGAGCTTTGTTCCCCTCCCCCTAAATGTATTGCTGGTAATGTTTTTCTAGTGTATTAACACCCCAGGTCAGGGTGAACCTGGGAACAACAGCAATTACGTGGTGGTCCCACGCTCCTCAAAACCTTCCGCACAGAGGCCTTGCTGCAATTTATTGTCATACCCAAGGCAACTGTGGACAAGGCAACGGGAGGCCACGACAATTCACAAAAGAAAAGGAATAAAATGAAAAGAATGCGCAATAAAGAGAAGGAAGCTACGGAAAGCCATGATCGTCTACATCATGAAGAGACATGTCATTAAAAATATTAAAGAAAAATTTGAATATAACTATGCGTGCTTTACTGAAGGCCAAGACATAGTGCTTCTCTCACTTAGAACTTGAGACCTATCACAAATCTTGTTATTCCAATGGGAGCGAACATTTTTCATTTTAGTTTTGGTTATCTGCTGTAGTCGGATTAATAATTTGAAAGGAAAAAAGATTAAGATCGTAATTAATCTCGAAAGATTAATCCTCTTTATCTTGATATATTTTTCTTAATCGTCTGTTTTTTTTTAATTGATTGATTCATTTTCTATCGCTTAACCCTTTACAAGCTATTTAAAGCCAGAAAATATTTTTAGATTGTAAGAATATTTTTTCTTTTCTTTTTCTTTTTTGTTGAGATGATTCATTGATACAAGTATTAATAATTAACCCATAGCTGGGGAAGAAGAGGATTCTTATTTTTCCCGACGGCGTAAGTGAATATAACGAACCCGACTGTAATTGGAACACGGCTCTCTGACTAACAATTCCGAGCCATTATACCATCCGCACATCCGAGCTTAGAGCATCTGATATTCTCAAATCCATCTACAGGGTGGTCGGAAAGTCTTGTCACCCCGACATAATATAATTTTCTATTTCAGATGGTTGACAAGCTCCTACAGTTTGGAAGAGAGGAAAAGGGTGACAAGACCTTCGGACCACCCTGTAGATACTGACCAATCTCGACGCTCCGTAACTTCGGTGATCGTACAGGATATAGTGATATAGCCGTAAGCATCATAATTGATATATAATTTGGCGAAGATTTGGATCCATCTCTTCCCACCCCTTTAACAAAAGTGTATGAAGTGTTATATGCATTTTTATCATTCACTTAATTACCCACGTTATAACTGTTTTAATGAAGAAAACAAAAAACGCGGGAATTATGGAAGAAAAACATGATGTGAAACAAAATAATTATCAAAATAACATTTTATTTTATTAGAAATAAAGTACACACACGTGTCTATGTATTCAAATGTTATTTTTAATGAATACCAGCCTGTGAGTAGACGTTCCGTTTATCAGCCTGCGCACCCGAGAAAACCTTTGTTCAAGTGTTTACTATATATCTTCAGGTAAGAGGATAACGAATAGAGTACAATTCTAACGTTCGTAACATTTAAAAGACATCTCAATAGAGAATAGAGCATTTTTTTCTTTTTCGCTTGGTTTGAATTAAACGTAGGTCATTTCCGATTAGTTGATCAAGGTAATCCCTTCAGGCCTATTTTTTCTCTCTTGAAAAGAGATTTTGCTTTTGAAATTAATCGTTCACTCGCCAGTAATTTACAGTCACCTGAGGAGACTCGCAATTATGTAGCGATTTTTAACATTTTTGATTTAATATCTTAAAATAAATAACGAAAGAGAGTGATTGACATATATAATACTTACCACAAAATTCGGACCTGTAGAAAGTTTCTGACAAAGCTCTAACTCTTTGAGGCACAAGTCTGTGGTCATGTGATCATTTGTAGCTTCGTCTCGTATGCCCCATCGCATGTCTACGATCTGAAACTGGTAGCCTTTTTGCTGACAAAACACTTTCAACTTAGAGTACACGTTTTCCATCAAGTAATTTCGTTCATGTTCCGTATCTTGAAGGAAAAAAAAGTGCTACTTATTTATTCACATGTTACTAAACTAGATACTTTCACTTTATCGGCATAAATTTTCGATACCTAAGGTTTAAAATGAATATTTAAAAATGAAAAGGTATTCTTGAAGATTTCATTTTAGCTTTAATTGAAAGCTAAAGGATTAAATTTATTATTTTCAGTAAGTAAAATATCCTGGTGTATTTCAAATTATATAGATTGAAATGTCAAATTTAATTTCTGTTTCCTAAAGTTTTATTAAAAGCGACCATTTTCTTTGAGAAATTTGTAAACAAAGCAAATTTAACGATTTTAAAACTCTTCCAATATATATATATATTTCTGACACATTGAGTAAATTAAATACTACCTAGTAACTTTACAAATGAACATTTTCCGCAATTGTCTCAATTTATTGACTTATTTACCTTTCTAAGATATAATATATATATATGTGTGTGTGTGTGTGTGTGTGTGTGTGTGTGTGTGTGTGTGCAGGTATGCAGAAAAATAGGAAAGAACACGTTAGGTAAATAATCCGGAGTTCTTTAGTATTTTTGTTTTTATTTTTAAAAAGACAGTGCTCCATACAGAAGTAGAGCTTATATTATAATATTTTTTAAAAATATGATTCCTTCGCTACATAAGAGTTCTCATGTTTCAAAAACGAGAGCCGAAACCTTCAATATAATTATTGAAATTAAGTTGAATTATCGAGTATCGAGTCCCGTTTCATCTTCAAGCGAAAATTTAGGAATAAGCTGTCTTGTGGTTTGCGCGTGTTTATAAGTATGGCCTCTTGTAACATTAATTACTATGGAAACGACTGGGGGGGCATATTGGTTAGGTGGTCGAAGAGTTAATTCTTATCTACACCTACGGAAAGTTTATGTCAGATTATGGTGGGGTCTCTATTTCAAATCTGATGGTGGCGGTCACCGTCTAGTTAGTTTAAAGCGAAAGATATTTTATGGCGCGCTGGCAGGTCGTTAAGTGTCGAGAGGATTCTGTTTTATTATTATCTATCTATTAACTTCTTTATTTATTTGTTTATTCAAATGGCTATTTCTTATACAAATGTGTTGTACTGGACAACAATTTGTTTTTTTGACGACTTCACAAAGGGTTTTTCTATTTAATGATTGGGCTAAGATTTTAAAACTTTTATTAAACTATGGAATTTATTTGTTTATCTATTTTTTTATGTTAATTATTTAATGCGAAAATTTGTTGATGCCTATGGTTTAAGAACTTTTCATTATTTAGAAACTTGATGTGTATTTTTTCATGTAGGCATAAAGAGCATGGGTCATCCCAGGTTTTACAAGTTCTTGTCCTATTTATTATTTTCCATTTTACTTTTGGTGTTTTATTCGTTTCTTTTAAATGCCAGAAATATTGGGATAGAGATGTCTGATTTCTATTTTGAATGTTGTTGAAGAAGCTCTTGTGTTGTCTCCATCTAATTTTAAATTTATTCTTCGTTGACCCAGTGTATATCCTATCAGTGTTAAGACTCTCAATTGATGAGAGAGTGCATTGGTATACCACGGATTTTGTGAGGCATTTGTTTTCCAACGGGCAGTCTTTAGGGTATCTACAATCACATAATTTTTCATTATTTTTGTCTAATTGCAGTTTATGAGTTTTATTGATACTGTTTTGACATGCGTGTTTTCCAGGATTTTATGTTTTTTTTATGATTCTTTCTAGATTTTCAGTGCAGCTGTAACTTAATTTTAACGTGTTTTTATTAAAGATCTCGCTAAGTTTGCTATTAGTGGGAAAGTATTTTTCAATTAATGCTAGGAACTTATGCCCTAGTTTAATACTGACCATTTGGTTGAACGGAGGGGTATACCATATGATCTTTCTTTTCCTGTTTTTCTTACTATTGGTACTATTGTCTCTATAGCTTATGTCAGCGCTTTTGTATCCACTATTTTTCAGGGCTGTGTTATAAAAACAACTGTGTTTGTCGGAATAAAAAAGGAGAGGCCGCTGTATTCTGCCCATTGGACAAACTCAAGAAGCTCTCTCGCTAAAGGAGTGGGAAAGGAGAAAATATATACGGACATGGTAAATATAACAGCTGACCCAGTCAAAATGAAAAAAAGAGGGAACAAACTGGAGAGGTTGGGAATCTCAACTTGGATCATAACCAAAGCGTCTCTCTAAGCCATCTTGAGCGAGACATTCACGCTCTTTTCTTATTATACTGCTTTGGTCGTTATCAGGTGCTTTGGTAAACAAGTAGAGGTAATCCCATGGGATCACGTATGAGAAAAAACAAAACAAATGAAATTAAAGAAAAATTAATTGTTCTTACCTGTAAAGGTACTGCTGGTAAATATTCGCACAATCTTGTCGTTACTTGGACAGACCGAGTCCACTTTTCCAGAAAGAACTTCATTGATCATATAATTCAGATTTAAGCCACTGGAAGTGTCACCTTTAGACAGGGACTTTAGCAAACCTTTCTTGTTGGCACTTTGACTTATATCATTTGAGTTTCTTCCCGTCGGTTTGTTCACTTGACGCCTATCAATTTTTGACTGCAGCTTTTTCATCTTGTTCATATTCCGCGATGCAATCGAACATCTCTGAACTGATTGCATTTCGCGCAATAATTTATTCAAAACTGGATCTTTTGAATAAATCTGTTGGTGTCCACCCAATTGGTTAATTTTGACGCTTTCCTCTTTGAGACTGATGTCTTTAGTCACCAACTTTTTAATATCTGGTGGCGTTGCGTGAGGTTCCTTACACGTGCCTCTGTCTAGATTCACGTTTATTTTACCTGTATCCACCTTCCGGATAACTTCGGAGGCTTCATTGGATCCAACATAATTTACTTGTCCTACAGTTTTTTGGTTAGACGAATTTGGCTTGGGAAGTGAAGCATATTGGACTGTCTGTTTTCTGGATAATAAAAAGTGACAGGATTGAAAATAGGTTTACAAATTATATTTTGAATTGATGAAATACAGTTTTTAGAGAAAATTTTAATATAATGAAGCGACTAAATTTATCAATTTCTTTTTTTTTTTGCCCATTTGTTAATTCTAAGCAGTAATGCTCAGAATTATTTGCCTCTGACAAAAGAACGTACAAGCCAAATTAACTAGCTATAGTTCGAATAATTAAAATATTTTTTCTTCAAGTTTATCAAGTTAAATATGTATTAATATTACAGCAAGATTGTTTTCCACTGATTTAAAAAAAAAAGTTAGTGGGGAATGTTATGTTACTTCACAAATAAAATAGATCATAAAACAAAAAGAATTTGCATCCACGACGATACACAGTGTTCCTGGTGCGTTTCGGCCATTCGTACATTTTTTTGCTGAAACTGAAAACTAAATTTGTCTTCTTGGCCTCAATATTATAACAATGCAATTGAACTGAGCTGTATGATTTGTCTAAAATCATTACAACCATTTTCTAAATAATGTTTCCCTCCCACGAAATATTAGCGTCTAGAACTTATACAAGTCTTAAATTCCTTAAAATAAGTACAAACGAAAAGCAAACAATAAAATTTTGAATTGAAAAATCAAAAAATATTGATATATAAATTTAACAGATAGCGACATCTATCAGAGAGATGAAATTTAAATTTTTATTATTGCATGATTCCAAAATTTTAACACATCAATATAACTATTAATGTCAACAACTGAGCACAAAGTTATTAAGAAAATAGTAATTAATGTATAATATTATCCATAATTACATGTACATGAATGTCGTTTTTGATAAAAGTTAAAAAATAACCATAAATACGTAAAAATGCGCATATTGTCGAAAATTCCTTTTTCCACAATATATCTATTTGTGCTGCTATAATGCTTATTACCTGAACAATAATACTGAATAATTTTTTTAAACATTAAAGTATATTTAATCACATCTCCTTAACTAATAGCTGTCGCAATCTGACAAAAAAAAAAAAAAAAAAAATTGTTCATTTTTTTTTTTTTATAAGCGGACCAGATAAAAAGTACAAAATCAGAAATTTTTAAAATTGATTTCGCTTCCTCTGACTTTATTTTGTGACGCTATAATTTTTTTTTAATCAATTCACTCCAAGTAAAGCGATAATGCCACTAAGACACAATGCGCTATTAGGAGCGAAAGAGAATGAAAAGACTTTATAAGAAACCGGAAATCTGTTTAAGATTGGGTTTTCGGTTTCTTCTAAAGGAAACAAGATATAAACCTATTCAAAAGCCCGGGGAGGCGTATGAACCGGACGATTTTTTGTTCATTGGCCGACCGGGGCACCAACGACAATCTTCCACTCAACTTCTTATAAATTCGATGGAAAGATTTTAATAGAAACGTAAAAATCCCCTTACAAGAAATAAGAAACAAAAACAATACATTTTAAGTTGTTTTTTTTTTTAATCAAGAATCAATGTTTCTAGCTGGAGCGCCTCATTATGGAGTAATGCTTAACGAGGTAGTCTAGTTGATCATTAATACTGAGTGTTGAATTCTTTTTTCCCCTCCCAGATACAAGTTCTAGTTAACTCATAGGTGTGTGTGTGGTGGTGGGGGGATTCATACCTTTTCCAAAGGTATTTGTGCATAAGTGTAATGAACCCAACTGGAATTCGAAAACTCTCCGATTTCTCATTCCGAATCGCTACGGACATATAGATGCAATATTAAAATTGTTTTTTTTTTTTTAATATTGTTCTCTAATATTCTAAGTTTTACGTGACACTGTCCAGAAATGATCCTTAAAATAGACCCACCGTCCCCGTGTTAAAACTACGTTTATAAATAATTGACAGCAGGACTTTAAAAAAAAAAAAAAAAGAAAAGAAAAAACATCGTTTACCTGGAAACAACATTTGAATGGCTCGCTGTGCACCCCATGATATGATCTCATTTAAATTTGCAGTCAATGTTGATGTTTCTCATTGATAAGCAATTTTGCGGCTTTTAGCGGACAAAAGAACTTTTACGACCTGTAGTCGATGGCACAACATCTAAGTAGTACATCTGAAATATCAATACAAAACAAAAGTGTTTACTTCAAATTGGTTAAACACAACAATCGCTAACATGCTTCCATTCCACCAGTTCAGATCTTCATTGCTAGGGTACGCCAAACTACTTTCACGGAATCCAGTTTCATTGATTTCGTCCCTATCCCAAATATGATGAGAAAGTTCCACCCAGATTGTTTCCAAAAACGTCTACTTTGTAGTACAATCACGCACGTGGCTGCTTTACTGATGACTACAATATTAAACACTTCAAGTTCACTTGTTATCTATTTACCTTATCCCCATAATCTTCATTTCTTCCCATCACTTAAGGACTACCGACGGCAGCAGCACATGTAACTAAAAAAGAAATAAATGACATAATATTCCACATCGCTTCAAATAAAAGGTTAGCAAGGAAAGACCCTATAAATACCGGAAAAAGTGATAACACCGACTGGACTTTAGAAACCTATTTTCCTAAAAAAAAAAAAAAAAATAATGTTTTAAGAGAAATATTTTCTAAATTTCAACCGAAAACAGTAGTGGTTACTCGTTCAACAAATGCCAAGTATTTCCTTGTAGGGAAAAGGATAATATTACCATTACCAATCTCCCCCTTCATCCATATCACACACGTCATTCATAAAAACAATTTTAACAATAACCCTCTACTGCGAGTGGCTATCGTGCTTTGTACTTGACGATCATTAGTATAAAAACAATTTTCGTTTACTCTGGAAGCTTGCCTTGTGGGTATTGTCTTTACACGTAAGTGATGAGAGTTCGAGACCAGTCAAAAGACAGGATTTGAATATATTTATTTGTAATAAATTACAAAATGTGGCACAAGGCCAAAAAGAGGAAATGGGGAAAAGGAAGGTATTCTTCTGTCTTAACCTTAAACTTAGCTAGCCACAAACACACAACAAACACCAAAAACAACGCATTCTTACCTTTCTTACGACATCCACCATAATACCTCACTGTCTCCATGAAAGTACTAACTAGTTCCCTTATGTACAATTCATTGTCTGTGGTGTAAGGTGAATAAAATAATTTAAAAATCTAAAACTCCATAGCACATTTACAAAATGTACAAAAACTATTTACAACTAAACAAAATAATGTTAGTAATAATAACTTCTGCATTTGGGTTAAAGGACCTGAAGCTTAAGTTTCATTAGTTTCATCGTAGATCAGTCACTGCTTGTACTTATAAAATACTTGTTAGAAATATAAACTAAAAACAAAAACTTACGAGTAGGTTTCTTCGTTGTCATTAGATTTAGCCTTCCAAGCGTAATGAGTCGTTTCCCGAGATAAGGACTAATACTGGCATATGATGTCACTATTCAAGTAACTGAAGCAACAAGGTTTATTGATAATAATTTAAAACTTTAAACATGTCCTCATTCACCCAATCCTGTTTGTAATAATTTATAAGTACGTCTCTATTATTCTTGTCCGCAAGACAAGTTCTTACTTGCAGTTGTGTAAACTGTTCACAAAGAGGGAGCGTATTTAAGTTTAATGGCTCATGAAGTCTACGTTGTAATTTCTATTTTTACAGATGCACGAATGAAATTACACTAGAGAACCAAAGCTTCCAAAAGAATCTCCAAAGACTACATACTACCGATAGGTCTAAGAATCCAACTGTGTTCCTGATATCTTCCAAGTCGTTTTTATCTTACCTATTGTATTTACAACAGCGTTTCTATATGTCTAGACATTTACCAAATTTATTTATGTTCTACATGGTCCAAATACGGAGTATGAAAACAGTGTTGCGCCATGATTTTTAATGACGAGGTCTGCTTTTCAACCACCACTTGTTCATCGACAATATAATTTGGGAGGTTATTAAGAATTTGTTTTATATTTTTTAGTTCACTGTAGAAAATCTGTTTTGTGGATGAATTAATTTTTGCACGGTTTATTAGTTTTTATAATTGCTATTTTATAGTAATTTGGGTATTCATTCTTATAGTTAAAGGTGTACGAATTTATGCTGGTAGGTTTTTATATAGGAAGATAGTGAATTTATTCTTATTAGTATTTATCAATATATCTAAAAAAGGAATTTTGCTATTATTAAGTTCGTATGTAAATTTAAGGACATAATTATTTTGGAATGGATGTATTTCTTTTGTATTCTTGACTAATATAAGGATATCATCGACGTATCTTAGGTAGAAGAAGGTTTTTTTTTAATACACACACTCTCTCTCTCATATATATATATATATATAACATCGCTACACAAAATCTTTCATCTTTCGTAACTATAATGTACCTTCACTGGGCGATGAAAGATAACTTATGATGAAAATGATTTATTTGGGAAACTAGAAAACAAATCATTACCTCATTTGAAAGTTAAAAAGGAGGGGAAAAACCCCTAATTTCTAAGTTAAAAAACATACTTGTTGACATGTCAGGATTAACCAATCAAGACAAAGATCTAAGCTAAAAGGGAAAATTAAAAATAAGGTCAAGGGTGTAGGTAGGTGGGTTATTAAATCATGTCTAGATAAATTGACACTTTAGGCACGTCCAACAGCAGACAAACTGTTGCAAACAAAGTTTAAATAAGATGAAATAGACAGTTATATTTAACATAGGTACCTCCATGAGATCACTAAAAAAAGAGCATAGCATGATGAAAAAGACGCCAAACTTGACGAAAACAAAATTTTATCGTCTAAATGTTTATTAAGAGGAAAGATCAAAGTATTTTTGTGGTAATCTTTTTACATTTTTAATCGTTCCTAACACGTCCGAAAATTTCGTTAAAAATCTTTTTTTTTTTGAGTCAGCAAAATTGACCATTTTTTCCATTTTATAGAATCAATGAAAATCTAAGTTTGAAATTCTTTTAAATATCAATTATCTTTTTTTCAAAACTTATTTTAAGAAAAACAGAAATTATAATGTTTATTTAAAATATTTTGAACCAAGCTTAACTTAGCTTAGCTTCTGCGCCGAAAATAGGTAATTTGAAAATAAAACAAAGCAGGTCATAAACTTTCGCGTCACTTGACAGGTGTTGAATGACATACTGATGGATTCCCTGAGGATAATTTGTTCTACGGAAGGAGAAAAGTGAAATATTTTACATTTAAGTGAACAACTTATTGACCTCGTTATTTTTAAGGAAAGCTTTCAGCGCTCTAATTTTTTTTTTTTTTTTTTTTTACTTAGCTTTCACCTTTACGTTTATGATGCTTTATGGAAAATATATTATAAAGAAATTAAAACAAGACTGTTACGAATGAGATTAAATTTCATAAGAAAGGTATCTAATTAATTTATAGATAACTTTCTCATGAAATTTTATCAGAAGTGTACATAAAATACTATAATATCTGTATTTCCATTCATTTTATTATTAATTTTGATATTTCATTTATGGAAAAAATGCCATAACTGAGATTAATATAGAAATTAGATCTTATAAATTTCATAAGATGACACTGATACTTTTAGGTACCCTTCTCAAAATTAAAGGCCTTAACAGCGAGAACAATGCTTAACTCAAATAACGCAACTTAATTGTATTCTGGTTAGTCTTCCGTACTTTATGATTAGAGCCCGATTATAAACACAAAATTACATTTCTTAATTACTGCGGGTCTTCTGATTAGTCAAAACGATACAATTTACAACGCACTAAACAAAGATCTATCTCATCAGGACACTTACAAAACCCGATGCGGCTTTTAACTAATTTTATATTTTAACAACTTAAATGTAAAAAAAAATATTATAATTAAAAAAAAACATAATTGTATTAAAAATTCATTTTTCATCGAAAAAATTTTTTGCTTTCAGAAAATATTGTCCATATTCATAAAAACAACTAAAAGCAAATACAATCATTTGAAATTAAATAATATATTTGTTTTATTGAGTTTTGTATGTTACAATTCAGAGCTGATTTTCCAATTAAAAAACAACATTATTTGCATTCCTCAAAGCCTTGTGCTTTGAACTATTGTAATCACTAAACCCGATGCGATCGAATTTCTAGCGTTTTCATAAAATTAGTTATGGGGGGGGGTAATAAATATTAAAAAAGATATTTCTACCATGACTTTAATAAAAGAAAACATATTTATAATAATTTCGATCATCTGTGAATACTTTCTGGAAGTTTCATTAACATCCGACAATTATTTTCATTTTTGCAAGATTTTCCAAATTAATGTGCATCATACAAAAAAAAAAAAACGTGCTAAAAAATGTATGTGTTATTTTACTAGTTCTGGTGATACAAAGAGAAATAAGGATTTTTAAATAAAAATTCAGATTGTTCTAAAAAGAAGGAAAAATTTTAAATAATAATTAAAATAAACTTTGATCTTTCCTCTTAATAATAACATAAATATTTAAACGATAAAATTTTGATTTCGTCAAGTTTGGCGTCTTTTTCATCATGCTATGCTCTTTTTTTAGCGATCTCGTGGAGGTACCTAATTTGACAAAAAGTTAATTTGAAGAAATTTCAAAAAATTTTTATACTACAAAAGCTTCTTAAAAGGGGTCCCTAGTATAATTAAATATTATGTGTGTGTGTGTGCGTGTTTGGAACCTAAAATGCGATACTTATTATATTGAATGGGCAATGAGACAAGGAAATATTAAAGAATTAAGTAAATATTATGTGGACTATTATATACTAATAAAATATTGGATATGTAATTGTAATGCGTAAATTTTTTTTGAAAAATTCTTTTAACTATATTTTAAAGTAAACATTATACAATGCCTACAAATTACTGTTAATATATGTCTTTGATTTAGAACTTTATTTTTAGGAAACTTTATAATATGCAGCGTTTCATGTAAACACGGCGGGGCATCAGTCATTTAACATTTAATTACTAATATATATATATATATATATATATATATATATATATATATATATATATATAATTATTTATTTGAATATTACAACATAAATATGTTATAAAATCACGACAAAAGTAGCCATTTTGTTTCAACACTTCTAGTGTCTTTTCAAGTGACGATGTAGAATATAGAATAAAATTTTATTCTATATTCTACATCGTCACTTGAAAAGACACTAGAAGTGTTGAAACAAAATGGCTACTTTTGTCGTGATTTTATAACATATTTATGTTGTAATATTCAAATAAATAATTATATCTTCTCTACTCTGTATTGAGCACTCTTTAAAGAATATTAATTGTTGGTTATTGGATCTCACTCCGTATATACCAATCCTAAACTTGGGTGTATATATATATATATATATATATATATATATATATATATATATATATATATATATATATAGGGGTTGTTAAATATTATTTTCAAGATTAGACATATAGAAATTGCTAAAGGACAGACCCAGAACTGAACCCATAGAGACGCCATCTCGCTGTAAAATTGTGCACTCTTAACTCTAAGAGTGAATATATGTATGTAAATTAGCATACCTAAAGAGCCAGACCCTATCTAGTTAGGTTTCATCAACCGGGTCATCAGGATAATTCTGATGAAAGAGGATTGGCTCAAATGACATTTTATTGACAAAGTGGCCAACAGAAAGAATAAAAAAATTAGCATAAAAAACAAAACAAAAAAAAACACATTCTAATTGCCAAGTAACCAGGCTTTTTATGCCTACAACCATTAAGTATTTTAGTTTCTTGTACAATAATTCATTAGGGTTATTGTAAGAAGCTATAGCTAATTTTTCCTCCATATATATGAGGCAATATCTATCACCAGTCTTATATTTACGACATTTCTTTTACTATCTCTCATTTTAAAATAGGATCTATACCTTGTTTCTTTATAATTTCCCACACATAGATAAATTAGTCATGTACTTGTATATTTCGTGTGCGAAACTAGTTCTATGATTGTAATATCTTTTTTTGAAAGCTGTATATCAAGCATATCCCTGATGGCATTATGTTTAGATTATCTACTAATTCTTCTAACATCAATATTTTTATTCAAAGTAAATACAATTATGAGATGGCGCTAAAAAAAAAATTACAAAAGTTATAAAACCAAACTTGTTTATAAAACCACAGATGAAACATCCGAGGTACGTAATAGGGGCAAGAATAGGGCAAGGAAAATGCTATAGTTCACGCCGTCATATAATATGGCCGTAGTTAATAAATTAGGGAAAGAATTCTTTAGATTATTAAAAGAATTTTCCCCTGTCGAACAACCTATACAAAATATTTAACAAAAATACCATTAAATTAAGCTATAGTTACATGCCTAACGTTGCAAATTTGATCAATACAAACAACACTAAAAATCTAAAAAATAAACAACATACTGAGTCCCCCAAATACAACTGCATTAATAAGGCTGCTTGTCCCCTTAAAGGCAGATGCCAATATGAATGCATAGTGTATAAGGTGGAGGTGTAGAGTAGCAGACCCAATAATTGTAGTAATGGTAAAAAGTAAACGTGGGTTCTACCCAAGTTTTATATATATATATATATATAACAATCATAGAAGTAGTTTCGCACACGATATATACAGGCACAAACCTAGTTTATCTATGTGTGGGAAATTATAAAGAAACAAGGTATAGATCCTACATTAAAATGGGAGATAGTAAAAAAACAAAACAAAAAAACTGCCGTAAATATAAGGCTGATGATAGATATTGCCTCTTATGTACGGAAATTTTTACAATAACCCTAACGAATTACTCAACCAGAGATCTGAAATACTTAATGATTGTAGGCATACAACTCCTGGTTATTTGGCTATTAGAATGTGGGTTTCTTTCTTTTTTTTATTCTTTCTGGTGGCCGCTTTGTCAATAAAATGTCGTTTGGGCCAACCCTCTTTAGTCAGAATTTTCGGGTGGTGAAACCTAGCTAGATATGTAGGTTCTGGCTCTTTAGGTATTCCAATTTGGGTATACTTAGTGAGCATTTTTGTGTATCAGCTTAGGTAACTCTGTTGGTTTTTTTTTCTTTTGGCTAGACATTTTGGCGCCAGTTGATTATGTGTAAGCAGTACGGATGTTTTTAGTATTTTCTTTTTTTTTTTATTGAATTTCTTTTAATAACTGCCTCCAGACGACATCAGAATCTCCTGCAACTTTTCTGGGCGGTTTCCTTGTTTAATTCGGTGAATGCTGCCATAATCCTTGCCTTCAGTTCATCTTTGGTGTTACAAGAAGTTTTGTTAAACTCTCGCTCAACAGCGCCCCACACAAGAGGATTGCAGTTTGGGAAGTTAGGTGGCCAGATGTAAGGGGTGATGTGGTCGCACAAATTGTCTGACAGCCATGACTGGGTTCTCTTGCTTGTGTGGCATGGTGCAGAGTCCTGTTGTCAGACATAGGATCTTCCAGAAGCCACTCTCTTGGCCTAGAGCAGCAGTACTATATTTACTTCAGATTTTATCTTATCGAACCAAGTGTACTCTCTGTTCTGTTATTAACCACTAGCTGGAACGAGAAATAAATATCCTTACCTTTCCAAGGTTAGTTGTGCAAATAGCGAAGGTGGCGGCTGGAATTTGAACACGGCATGCCAATAACTACGAGACTATGCCCTCCACATATATACAGAGCAAATCAAAGGGTGTACTTGTATACGAGAAGTGCTAAAAGAAGTTATGAATCCCTCCCACTTTCCAAATTTTAATAAATGACCATCAGAATTTGTATGTTACCTCTTCTTGGTCTAGCCGGGAACTTTTTGGCACCCCCTCATATATACATATTTTGGGTTGAGAAGCCGAAATTTGGATTTCTAAAACAAAACTTTGGCAAATAGTAAATTTCAGATATTTCGCCATTGTGTTAGCGCTTTTAACATTTTATATGCTAAAAATTATTTATATTGGATTATAACTTTTGTTTTTGTCAAATTATGAGTAAATTATTAAACTTAATTTGGTAGATAAATTTGCAGTTATTTTAAAATTGAAACATACATCACTTCCGTTCATATTTAAAATGATAATTTTTCTCATTTCAAGACACTGTCTATCTTATAATATAAGCGGAAGTTCATGGCGGATAGGAGTTGACGCTTCTCTATTCACTGCTATGTAGACCGGAACTCGAAAAGAAAGGCGAAATGTCTACTGAAGCATGAGGCTATAAATGACACAATAAATTGCTAAAATGTAATATACACAACGTTTTTTTATACATTATACAAAAGCGTTTGATAAAGTACGTCACGTGGAACTGCTAGGTATTAAATATTAAAATAATCCACAACCTATACTGACAGCGAATCGCCTGCATACGGATAGAAAATAAATTCAGAAAAATATATAAATAGAGGAAGGTGTGTAAGACGAGGATGTGTCTTCTCACCGAACTTGTTCAACCTATAGGCGATACTGAGAGAATTAGAAGTCCTGTCCAGATTCATTATTGGCGGCTACAATCTTAACATAAGATACTATTACTGTACACCGCATACCATATCCCCAGCAGGCTGTAACATCCTAACATGGTACAGTGTTGATAGACATAGAAAGGAAATTACAAAATCCACAGAAGGCAGTTAAGGAAAGCAAGAAAAAAAGGACGAAATATCACTTGCAATAAGACAGCATGTATTGTTGTTGGCAAAAGTAATAGCTCAACATGCAAATTACCAAATGGAGATACCAAAAATCAAACAAGTCCGACAACTTAAATATTTGGGAAGTGTTTTAACAGAGGACTGAACGTGTGACACCAACATTCGAAGACGTATCAGAGGAAAACAGTGCATAACTTACCTAAGGAGCTTGTGTAAATTGTTGGCAGAACAGGGATTAGGAGAGATAGCAAAAAGACAAAATTTACTGAGGTACAAAGGACAGGAAATTGTGGATAGCCATGATCGCCAGCGTCCTGAAGAGGTATGGCACATAGAAAAATAGTGATTTGCTAAGCGTAGATTAAATGTAGCACAAAATCACAAATATGCAGCACCCAGTGAGGACCGAAGATTAATCAGACGTCCAGACGTCATGGATCTAAAATACAAGTCGACCTCAAAAGTCTAAGTTAGGCCTATATCTACCGCATAGGTCGACCTCCAAACTTACGTTAGATTACAAGTGGCCCAAAATTTAGGCTTACCGGTAAATGAAGTTAGACCACAGTATACGATAGCCTGTGCCATATCTACATAAGTTCACGCCATTTCCCTTTATATTGAGATACTAACCGTAACATCTATGAACCTTTTATAACAAACACCCCCAACACACACCGCTAGGTACCATATATTGCATCGGTAATGGCAAGAGGGACAGAGGAAAACAACGCATAACATACTTGACGATCTTGAGAAAATGGATAGTGGAACAGGGTTTTAAAATAGCGAAAAGACAGAATTTATTTAGATTTACAAGAAACCGGAAATTGTGGAGAGCCATGATCGCCTACGTCTTGAGGGTACACGGCGCATAAGGAGGGAGATAACTTAGCAAACATTTAAAATTCGACAGGTATACTGATAAACACATTAAAGCCAACATCAACTCCTATGAACTATTAATACCGTAGATTACACATCATAGCGTTAATAAAATAGTAAATTTGTATTACTATTTTATTATTAATTTTGTTAATATGTCATATGTTCACCAAACACAAGTTTTAGTAGGATGTTACAGCCTGCTGGGGATACGGTATGCGGTGTACAGTAATAGTTAAGGGCTCTGTCCCACTTGTTTACAACTGTGGTAAAGGTTTGCATTTTATACCCGCCATATAAGTCGACCACTAGTTTTGGAAATATTTTTGGCTTGAAAATTCGCCTTGCACGTCGTGATTTACGGTAGTTTGCGAACCATGACGCTGCGTCGAAATGCCCATCTATATCACAGCTTGTATTTTATTTTCATTATACATTAATATTTTAAGAAAATAACAAGTCGTCATTCCGCAAATAAAGTGAAAAAAAAAATAAGCACGTTAGATGTTTTAAGTATCCTAAGAGTGATCAATAAGTCTGTAGCCTAAACCGTTTGAGTTTGGTGCTGAAAGGTTCTCGGCGCTATCAAGACGGGAATGTGCCATTGTGAATGTTATTCAACATATTCAAATTACAGTTAAATACACCAGACATTTCCTTTTCCGAGTTTCTTTAAGTAGTTAAAAGATTAACAAATGGTGTTATCACGTCCGAATCCTTCGAAAAATGCAGTCCTTTTCAAACTTAAAGTTGAAAAATAATGTAAAATAGATAGTTTTCATCATTCGACTACGAACTTAGGTAATTTAAGATCAGGCCTGCACAAAATGCAACCCGCGTGACTACAGAGTGTGGTAAGCAAGATGTTGTCAATTTTTCGTGTTCATCAGTATAAATTCGGCAACTGATCGTGTATGAAAAACTGAGTTGTATGGAAGCCTAACTTTATTTAACTTAATATTTCATTGTTTTTTTTTAATTTATCTATTTTTTTTTTTATCTAATTAATCCTTTTAACTCTCCGTAAAAAATAGTTCTCGCCAGCCCTCTCTCTCTATATCTTTTTCTATCTCACCCATATTCAGTAATTTACTCTAAAATTTACTCTTTCGGCCCGCGGTTTACTTTCTGCGACCAATGTGTTGCTTCATTTTTTTTTTTTTTGTGTGCAAGCCTCTTTATGATTACCCGTCATAAATAAAATTTCTTACTCGAAATCCTTAACACAAACGAACGCGTTGATATTTTTAATATCAATACATATTTAAATGCAATATCAGTCGCTAACTAGTGTCCGCCTGATTACTCTTTCCTTTTCCCGCTCATTAATAATGTTTTTGGTCCTAATTCTTCCACACCCTTTAACCCCTTGTGTTTTAGTAGCGTTACTGTCTTTGGGGAGGGGTGATACTGATTAATAAAAAAAATAAAATTGAATGACTTTTAGTTGCCTATCATGAAAAAAAAATCTCATTGTTGACATTTGTTCGAGTCAGTTTTTGTTTCTTTCTACAGGTAACCGATAGGCAGACTTCAACCGAAAAACTGACATGTATCGAACATCACATAAACTTCCAGGCAAAGTAAGAGGTCGTTCCGAAAGAATTGAATCTTCTGACACTGGCTCATGACGTCAGAGGCAAATATTGGTTGTATGGTAGAAGAGGGTAAAGCTTCCCGCCAATTACTCAATTTCTTTTACCTTTTTAAAGATGATTGTCTGGCAAAATCGCATCTGCCATGAAAGTGCATACAAAGCAGAAATATATTACTGAATTACATCATGCGAAAAAAATTGATCCACTGACATCCATCGACATATGCTGAATGTTTACAGAGACTAAACAATGGACGTGAGCACGGTCAGACAGTAGGTAAAGCGTTACAGTAGTGGAAACAGCGATATATATGACAAGACATTGTTTGAAAATATGGCATGCAAGCTCTTGTTCGTCACTAGTAAAAATGCATAGTAATTGGGACACTTGGGGAAAATAGTGTTTGGTAGCTGAAAACTTGTTCGGCGGTTTTATTTATACTACCTGTATTTGTAGTAGTTTCCGTGGAAATAAGTAAGAGGCGTTACTTTCGGAACATCTCATAATCACTTAGGTATAAGCTAGGTTAAAATCACTGATTAAAGAAAGAACTTTCTTTGTCCATAATATTTTCCGTATTACGTTGTCATAGGTCAAATTTTGAGAGCTATTATATGTGAAACCTAACAAAAAGTTAGATTAAATTGAAGAAAAATCTATACCTTTTTAAAAAAACTCAAACAAAGGTAAGAAAGTTTGTTGCTCACAGGAGGGATATACGGTTTGTATAAGTTCAAAAGTAGACGAAAAGAGATAATTTGAAATACTTAGTTTTCTTGGTGATCTTACCAGTGCTGCAGTGCGATGTGACTGCCATACCATTATACCACTCGCACATAAAGCTTACAGCACTTGGTATTCCCAAGCGGTCCCCCATTTAGGTACTGACCAGGTTAGACTTTGCTTAACTTCGGTGATCGTATGGGAACAGGTGTTTCAACGAGATTTGAACGCATTCCCCCACTCCAAAAAATAAATGCAGATCAGGTTACGGGAAAATACATACAGTATCTCCGACTACAATTAAATTTTCCTTAAAAGTATATCCGACTACAATTTAACCGTAAAAAAAATGTTCAAACCATATTTTCCATCTAAATTTTGTTAGCCAAGGAGCTTTAACCATATGTGACTTGGGTCAGACTAATATCTTTATTGTTGTTGTTTCATAACAATACTGTGTACAAAGATGAAAGATGAGGAAATTCGTCCAAACCAACTTACATACATACATACAATGACTACATTCTTTAGTCAAAGCAAAAATGTTGTGATATGTTTTCACCGTGCATGACTCCAAATAAAATCATTAAATTTCAATCATCAAAACTTATTTCTGTACTTTTATTTATTGTGAATTCAAAACCGTACACAATATGGTTTTGAATTCAGAGTTTTCCTTCTCCTATACGGGTTAATAAATTATTAGATTAGTTAGAATATTTTCATAAATTTTAAAGATTATTGGGTAGTTAAAATATTATATAATAAAGGAGCTCACGTTATATTCAAGTAATTTTTACAGATATGTCCCCCGTTGAAAAAAAAATCCCAAACATAGATCTACCGAGACAGTTATCAACTTCTCAAAATAAAATACTCACCTCCCTGTTAAAAAATGCTTTTCTGCAACATTTTAAACTAAAAGTAATATTTGTTTTAAATTTAATTAAATATTAAATCAGCTAATATGTCTCAAATAAAATTTCAGAAAAGTACTTTATTTTTGAAAGATTTTGTAATAAATAGAATTACGTTGTGCTGACAGATTTGTAAATATGGCTAAAATCAGACATTTTTAGAGATTTGAAAAAATCATCCCAGTAAATTTAAATTCGTTTTGAAATACAGCAAATATTTTGCTTATTGGAAATATTAAATTTAATCTATTAGCTTGAAAATAAGACTAAAATAAAAGTTTCAAGAAAGATTTTTCATTTTAAAAAAAAATGTTATTGCTTAGGTATCACTTTTCTTTGGAGGTACTTAATTATAACATTCTGTATTTATATTTGGTATCTACTGCATGTAATATGTAGAGTACATGCACACTGTAATTACTAAGAAATACACATTTTTTCCACAAACAAAAATAATTGTACTCTTTTTTCGATATGTATTTTGGAAAACTTTATTTATTCGTTACAAAAATTAAGTGAGAGCACTATAGTTATGAGTGTACCCTACCATTCTTTCCCGGCAACCAATATTTTAGATCCAATCGGTCATTGATCAGGGAGATAAATTATCAGTGATGACGAGGGATGGAATTTAAATGCTTCAACATCACTTAAGATAAATAGAAATATGCAGCAAAAATGTTCTCAACCATAAACATACATAAGAATTCTGTTAAAACTACCAAAGAATTTTTCTCAAACGTCAGCTTCTCAAATTTTCATGGAAACTTTGCATACACATACGTTCGAAAAAGGTCATCTGTGGGAATGAATGACCCAATTGTCTTTGAATGAACTTCTTCTAACGACCGATAGATGTCGTCATATAAAGCAGTATTTCTAAAGAAATAATGGATTTCATTTTCAATCCGACATTTTTATTACTTGCATCGTTATTATAGTGGATATTCGTATTTGAAAGACATCCTATAAGCATTATACACACTGTTTAAAAAAATGGAGCGTCTGTTTTAAATATGGGTATCCACTAAATAATAATGTGGAAAGTAAATAAAGCAGTATATAACAATTGGTGAAAAAGTTTCATTTTTTCCTATTTAGCCTCAGGATGGTTTAGAGATAAGAAATGTATCATTCTCCCCGTACTGTCTCCAGCGAACCACATGTCATTAAATAGCAACAAATTACCCTTTATCATTTACCTCTTTAATCTTTCTATTCATTTTCTTCAGGCAACAAAATATGTTGTTTAATGCACGTAATTGTTTGCGTAGTCATTTTGATTCTCTTGTTTAAGGAAACACAAATATGTCCCCTATCTTAAAAACCAATTAATATTACTCAACATGTGAACAACACTAACATATCTCTTCAACAATTGGTAATAACTGCAATAAATTAATTCATTCCTTGATACATGTTCTTTAAAAATGTTTATTAAAGTTAGTATGCTCTTTAATTTTGATGTGCAATGTACCGGTTCAGTTTTATGCTTGTACTACTTACAGAGTTATAATGTATTATCTTTTTTAACTTAAAAATCGGGAAGATATCAATTCAGCTTATCAGAATCCGTTCTGTTCAGAATTCAAAAAATAAAAAATTCGTTTCACTGATTTTTGTCATTGTGTTCTGGACGAATGAATTTAACTTTTATTTCATTTCATCCACCAAAATCCGACATGACTTTCTGGATAAACTTTTTGGTAGTGACTTTACCACCTAACCGAATGGCTAAGTCAAACTTTTTTTAATTAGTTCACCACAAGCAAGGTGATAAAGCCACTAAGATACAAGGGACTACCGAGAGTTAAAGAGAATGAAAATATTTTAGAAGGAACAGGAAACCCATTCCTAAAAAAGGAAATAAGGGATAAACCTCTACTTGTTCAAAATACCCGGGTGGAGTATGAACCGGACGATAGGGAATCTACTCCTAATGAGGAGAAATGAATAATTAGTAAATAAAATTTCAGAGTTCAGGCAGAACGTTAGAAGTTTAGAGTTAAAGTAAACTTTAGAATGAACCAGAAACCTAATCTTAAACAGGAAACACGGGAAAAAAACTCTACTTCTGTTCAAAAGATCGGAGAGGCGTGTAAATCGGACGATAAGCGAGCCATTTTTACATATACTAAAAAAAGGTATATGTAAATCTGAATTTGAGTATGCTTAATAAATGAAACGGTTGCATATTTCCAGTCGGCATTAGTTGTCAATATTCGACCCCAGTTATATATTGCGAATATACGAACACCATTTTCTTTTTTTTATGAGTTGTCTCTTCGGACTCTCCCCAACTTCCCGCCCTTTAATACGAAAGATACCATGTTTTATGGGCGCACTCAAAAAAATCTAGATGACCAGAGCTATGCAGCTGATCTTCCCTCTGAGCTAGCTCTCACAGCACAATGAGGAAAGGGCAGGCTTGTATCATTCAATAGCTCCAAAACCAAGCTAATAACGTTTCATAATCACCGAGCAGACCCCCAAATTTTCTCCTCCCCTTGAAGTTATGCTCTCTAGGGGGCTTCCTGCATTGAATGTGTATTAGGACGAACTCTCTCCAGACTTCAAATGGAACTCGTATATACGAACCATCGCTAAAGATGCTGTAAATAAATGGTCGGCTCCTTGTATGTCTCCAGAAACTACCTAACTGAGATTTTCTTTTTAACTGGTCTCGAACATCGACCACGGGTACCGGGTGGAAATATGCAACCGGTTCAGCTATCGAACCTGCTGCAAGTCAGATCCGTGCAAAAGTGAAATATCGCTGCCATATCTAGACTGGAGCTGCCCGGTCCTAATTTTCCAGTTTTGCCAAAGTTCAAAAGCGTCTACTCGGCTTTGTGAGTGATGAATTATTTCTCACCCTACAACACCTTTCCCCACAGATGAAACGTCGCTCACCTCTATTCTATCATTAGTTTTATTGTAAAATGTCCAAACGAACTACATTCTTTAGTTCAACCAGTCCAGACCTTGACAGCCAGTAACAGTCATGCCATGTACAATGGGCTGACTCAGCCATATTCACTATATATTCCATTGGTGGTGAGGAAGTTTCACTTAAATTCTTCTTCAAAACTGTTACTTTGTGGAACAGACATCTGGGAGGATGCTTCTCCGATCTTAGTCTCAAGTCTATAGCCAAGTGTTATCTATCCTATATACCCATATAGTCTGTATTTCTTACTTTCTCCATTTACGTCCTTACAACAACCTAATGCAGCAAACCTCTGCATTGAGCGGCTCTTGTGCCTTTATAAGATAAAAAACAGTATCAAAAATATCTAACCAACGTTGGATTCTTTACTGCCTCTGTCCTCACTATACCATCCATTCACACAAAGCCATTAGTTAGGTTATACACTGCTGCTTTGTCACGTTCCGCATCGTTCAGCCCCTTAGACCCCAACGCTACCTGATAGATAGTGTCAACAAGACGGTTTCTTATTCTTATTCGTTTTATTAGAAGAGAGAGACAACCGTAATTGCATCGATTCTGGGGTACAGCAGGAGGAAGGACTTCAAGGGAACGCATGCTGTTCGTTGGCTTAGCGTCCCACCGCTTGCGATCTTAGTGTTCTGTCGATCTTGGGTGTGGGCAGCGTACCGACGCTTCAAAATTCCAGCGGTCCAATGCCGACTTCGCGCCGCTTTTGGTCTTATATCCAAAACTTAGAAAAAAGCAATCACTGTCAGAATACCACGCCCACAAGGTATTCTGAGCAATCGCTGACCGTTCCAACAAAACCCCCGCTTTCAGGAAACATTTGTCGCTGTTACCCTCTGTGTTCTGTGAGTGTTAATTTCTTCAAGCCCTCTTTATTATAATTTTCCAGAAGAGTCGACCGTCTCTTTCTGATTTTGAGTATAAGTCTTCTTTTATCTCCCATGCTCAGTTCATGGTATTCCCAGCATCAGTAGAACGAATATTCTGTCGCTTCCAGTCTCTTCCTTCATAAGAGAATTGTCCAACATTCACAGTCATATGAAAGGATAGCTACAACTTAGAGTTCAGTACTTATTTCTTTGTTTCTGACAAAATTCTTTTATTTCTTAATTTCTTAGCTTCTGGAAAGCATCAAGCAAAAAAAGAAAAGTTTCAGTTTAACCAACCAAAGAAATAATAAAAAAAAAGTAATAGAAATAATTTTCCAATTGATATCACAACTAAAGATTGATCATATGGTCTAAACGCCAATTCTTTTTTTAATTTTTTTCACTAACATTTTCATCTTACTTGACGGATCTTTATAGTGGATGGGTGGGTGGGGGAAGACCCATTAACAACGTCCATTGGAGGCGAAATTTGTATCAATGACGTAAATTAACATCGTTATTAGCTTTCCACATCTCCAAGGCAACAAACTGCATGCACGATTTAATGGAAGGCAACTAATTATGTATATTTTTCTCATCTCTAGAACCGGAACACATATTCGATATCTAAAAATCAATTTCGGATGTTAAGCTATTATTATGGTATACAAATATATTCTCTCGCTTTCGCTATCATATAACGCCGGCTTAAAAACATGGAATTGATTTTCTTTTAGATACAGAAAATTCGCAAGGGATATCTTATTTTTTTATCAGAGGGAAAACCCAAACAAAGTTCAGGGTTTTCAATATAGAAAGAATAAAACCAACGCACGAAAATAAAGCTTTTCTCATATTAAATAGCAGTTAAACACCTTTCTGAGGTGAGTTTAATATCCGCTCTTCCATTTTAAACTTTTTCTTTTGTTTTTACCTAACATTGTAACTAGTTGATTCTCCTACACTTTTCTGTAGTAGAGCCTTCGTGATTTTAATATGCGGATAAAAACACAAAAGGATCTGCATAAATAGTGTAAATAAGGATTTAAAAAAAAGTCTTGGTGATTATTTTTTTCATGACAAAAAGAATTCCCTCCCTCACCCCATAAAATGTATCATAGCAACTGTAACGGTCTTGTCCTGGGTATGACGATGAACTATATCCAGCAGCAAGGCCTCTGATCGGGAGTTTTTGAGGAGCGTAGAACCACTTAATTGCGGTTGTTCCCAGGTCCACTCTGACCCGGAGTGGTAGCACATGTTAGGGTCCCAGTTATAGTGACCACCCAACAAAAATCAACAGGTATTCTTTATAGTAAAATGACTAAGCAAAATGATAGTGCAAAATGACAGTGCAACGTAAAAAGTATAAAAATACATTTTTATAAAATAAAAAAATAAATTATAAGCAATACATTTAAAAGAAACCAACAATGCATTTTATGATCTACAAACTATATCTAGACATAACTTTACCTGAAAGTATAAAATCATGTACAAATATTTAGATTTCGGCATTAAATAACCCATAGAGGTTGATATGCCTCTCAACAAAATCCACTACCACGGTAAAGGTCAAATTATGAGGAAAAAAATCTCTTCGTTGAATACATTCACCTGAAGAAAAATAGGTCATGTGTAAAGCTATGAAATCCCTCAAACCAGATTATCAGCAAAATGATACCAACAAGACTTTGGACGATATATAATCATTTCCACTATTTACATTGGCCAGGTATTGAACTCAGAACTCTTTGGGTCAAGTTACTGGATCACTTCAACCAACGATTTTATCAACTGGGCCGCAGCAGAGTTGAACAAAACCTAGAGTTACTAAAGGGAATTAACTGAAACTGAGATAGCCATAAAATGCGTGGCACTTGGGACTAAAACAATCTACCCTCGTAGACTAAATAAAGGGCTCGGTTGGAAATTCCAACGTATATTACCTGAAGAAGGTCGCAGCGTACAACGGCCGAAACGTCGTGAATATGACAACGATGAGGACAACAGTCCGAATAGTGCAAATAGTTATAATACAGCAATATAGACAGAGATATAATCACCGAAAGAAGGCCACTGAATTGACTGACCGAATTGTTTTGGAAACAACAAAAAATGAGAACAGTTCCAATGTTCTTTGAATACAAGCTTGCATACATTCGCTGCGGAAAGCTAAACACGGAAACATGTAGTTAACGGGCTATTTTTTTTACTGATCTTACTTGTCTCAATTACTGTGCAAGAGAACTATTTACGTACACACGCTCAATTGTGCGCTGTGTGCGTAATAATCAAGACAAGTGAAAATAACTCATAGCTGTTCTGCAGCAAATGTATGCAAACAATGCCAGTAATCGCTACCGAAACGCGAATGAATTCGAATTTTTACTGTCGATAACTACAGAAGTGTAGATTTTATCAAATTTATCAAGCCAAATGAGAATGAAGCCTGTACAATTACACATAAGTGTAAGCATTCTGGGAATTTTTAAGGCGAACTGAGCGCGGGTGCTAAACTGCAAATAAACCAGAAACGGTACAAGAGCTTGCGAACATTTTTATTACGGCTTGGCACCCTAAGTTTAATTGAATTATCTCACCTGAAAGAAAGTAAATGTCTTTACTTCAGAAACTCGGGGTATTATGACCTGAATAAACAGAATCATATTTACATTGGTTCGATGGGTAATTTTGCAAACTGCTCTCTAACGTCGTCGTCGAATTAGTTATAATAATAGTAGTAGTAGTAGTAATAATAATAATAATAATAATAATAAATAATGATGATGTCAATAAAACCTACACAAATCTAGCCAGCAAGAGATCCAAGTAATCGGCGAAATATCTCGTCAACTCCTGTAGAACATTTATTGTTTCCGCTGCTATTTTACTGGATTACGGCCATATCACATTGAAACATCGGTTTTCGTACGATCACCGAAGTTAAGCACGTTGAGCTTGCTCAGTGCCGAAATGGGTAACCGCTTGAGAATGTTAGGTGCTGTAAGATTGGATGTGTGGGTGTGTAATGAATGAAATCTCGGAATTGGAGAGCCGAGTTCCAATTGGATACGTTACATTCATTTACGCTCAAATACCCTTGGAAAATATATGAATTCACCTTTTCTCCCCACAGCTATGGGTTAATTAGTAAGACGTACCAGTAAACCATTACTATTTCCCAAAATATTTTTACAATCTAAAAAAGTTTTCTGGCTTTAAATAATTTGCAAAAGCTTGATAAGCCGTAAAAATCCATCAAACAATGTTATTTACTTGTGTTGAATCACTATCAGGATCTTGAATGCAGTTTAAACATTTTCTAGCTTTAAATAAGCTACAAAAGTCTGTTTGTTTGTTTGTTTGGGGTTTTATGGCATATCAACCACTATGGGTTATTTAATGCCAGATCCAGTATTTACTAGATATATCAAAAACGTATAGTTGGCAACATCATTGTTTCAAAAACGTATAGCTGGCAACATCATTGTTTTAAAAAAATGTATCCCTGGCAACATCATTGTTTCAAAAACGTATAGTTGGCAGCATCATTGTTTCAAAAACGTATAGCTGGCAACATCATTGTTTCAAAAACGTATAGCTGGCAACATCATTGTTTCCCATCACATTTTAGGGGTAAGGTGTTAGTATATTTAGTGTAGGGTTTGGGAGGGAAAATTAATTGTAAGTTGTAGTTGTTTTGGGAAGGGTTAGATGTGATGGGGCATGACATGACCAGCCGATTGATCGGACCGACGGCCTTTTGGTTGGACGTACCCAGGACGCGGATGTAGTTTATCGTCATACCCAGGACGCGGATGTAGTTTATCGTCATACCCAGGACGCACAAAAGTCTGATAAGTTGTAGAAAAAACAAATCAATCAATAAAATGCAGTGGAGCTGAATACGAAACAAACATTGTCTGGTAATTTGAAAAAATATAGACTGGACATTTAAAATGTAAGAACAAGAAATATGGTGAATAGGATGATATAAATAAGAATTTCGTTTGGCCATGGGAAGTTTTTCTGAACAGTTGCATGGTTGTTAGTAAAAGGGATAGCCCAAAATGCAAATTATAAATTGGACATACTGAAATCCATCAGGTGCAACAATTTAAATATCTAGGAAGTTTTTTTTAATAGAGAATGGAATGTGCGACATGGAAATTCGAAGGCGCCTTGAGATAGCGAAAGATGCCTTCCAAAAGCTAAGCAAAATAATAAGAGACAGACAAATTTCGTTAGAAAAAAAGAAAAGAGCACTGAACTGTTATGTAATATCAGTCCTCCTATATGGCAATGAATGCTGTACAATTTCCTCACAGATGAAAAATAGACTTGAACAGAAATATGGTTCTACAGAAGGGTGCAGAGAATATAGTGTATGGAACATGTGAGCAAGTTATAGAAACAATATCAAGGACATTTATACTTAACATCAGCAAGAAACAGTTGGAATTTCTAGGCCACATAATGAGGAAAGAGAGTTTGGAAAATTTGATACCTCACAGACAGATTGAAGGTAAGAGAGACAGAGAAAAGCAACGCACAACCTATCTAGTGAGCTTGAGTGAATAAATGGCGGAGCATGATTTGGGAGAGATGGTAAAAACATAAAAGTTATTGAAATCTTCAAGAGACAGAAAATTGTGGAGACCTATGATCGTCAAATGTCCTGAAGAGACACGGCACATAGAAGGAAATGGTATAACTGATGTTACATGATGTAGCAAGCTTCCATGGTAGATGATTACAAGACTGAATCTCTTTTGAGGCGGTTTCTTTCTCCTGAATTCATGAAAATTATGTTCACTTTCAAAGGTCTGCGGAATTTAAATGGCTGTAAAAGTGTTGATATCAAACAATAGAAAAGATGAAGATTCTGGTCTTTAGAATTACTTCAAAAGTGAGTGTTCAAAAATATGACGCTTCTGATTGCCGGGTTTTCCGAATAGAAATGCAGGACACTGTTCAATTTTAAATCCAAATGATTTCTAACTTATACATAAATTGGTACAAGTGTTTCTACCTGGTATAAACTTATGTACTAAAATCTTATATACTAAAAATCAATCTATTCCATTAGAAAAAAATACAATGTTACTTTATGTATTTTTTTTTTGTTTCCGCAACTTGATCTGTCTTTATTTTTTCGTGCTTATGACCATATCACGTTGAACACCTGTCCTCATACGATCAGTAAGATGGGTTACCGCTTGGAAATACCGGGTGCTGTAAGCTTGAATGTGAGAGTAGTATAACAGGCTGACGGCCATACGATCACAGAATTTAAGCAACTTAGAGCCAGTCCTGAGTGGCCGCCTGGGATACCAGGTGTTGTAAGCTTGGATGTACGGGTGGTGTTATTGGATAATGGCTCGGACTCGTTAATCGAAGAACCGAGTTGAGTTCGTTATATTCAATAACGCGTAAATACCCTGAGGAAAGGTATGAATGCACCTGTCTTTCCAAGCTACGTGTTAATTAGTAAGATTTGTATCACTGTTTCTTTGGTGACAAAGAAAATAATACTGAGCTGCTACGTGACATCTGTCGGCAGAAAATGTTGGACGGTCTCCTCAAAGATGAAGAGACTCGAGGCACTGGAGATGTGGTTCTACAGAAGGATGCTAAGGATATCATGGAGCCAGCGTGTGACGAACGATGAGGTCTTGTAGAGGATGCAAACAAGGAGGAAGCTTATAGTTAACATAAGGAAGAGGCAGGTGAAATTTCTGGGACACGTAATGAGAAAGGAGGGCCTGGAGAATTTGATACTCACAGGTTGAATAGAGGGAAAAGGAGCCAAGAGAAAGCAACGCATGACATGCCTGGCGGGCTTAAGCAGATGGATGGCAGAACGTGGTCTGGACGAGTTGTCAGAAGCACGAAACTTATTGAGAACCACAAAGGATAGGGGGTAAGTAGAGGGCCATGATCGCCTACGTCCTGAAAGGACACGGTACATAAAAAGAGAAAGAAAGAAACCGCTATTATCACAAAAAATCTTACTTTGTGAAAATATTTTCTGGGTTTAAATAATTTGCAAAGGGTTGATAAACCATAGAAAATGAATCAATCAATATCTTTTTCACTTAAGAATGAAACAGTCCGATGGTATGATAACGGGAGGCTTTACTTGACACCAATAACTGAATATCTCATTAGTAAATAAGGAGGCTTAAGACATTGCATTGATTTCTTTTGCTTCGTGTAAGTTTTTGGGAGTTTTTTAAAAAACTTTTAATGATTTAAAAATCAGGATTTGTTTTCCTTACATGCAATCAGTGCTGGACTTACACATATGATAAATAAACAATAGGCTAGTACCACACACCCTCGAGGGTTTTTTAAAATATATTTTTTATTTTATTAGTTTATATTCTTTAATACTAATTCATAAAAATATATATAAGATATTATTCTTTTATCATGTATAATTATTAAAAAAATTCTATACCGGAATTTTTTTTAGAAAGGCTTCGAATTTCACATAGCCTAGGACTTCGCAGGTGAAAAATTGGCCCTGTATGCAATAACAGTTAATTGAACAATTAACTGTTATTACATACAGGGCCAGAATATGTGTATTCTTTTTAATAAATTTGTTTGGAAGAACTTCCAAACAAATTTATTAAAAAGAATACACATTATGTCTATTGAATTTATTCATCTTTTCGAAATTGCGAATTACTTTTCACAAATTTGGCTGTTTGTTGTAGATGTAAAGAATAATTTTTACAGCTACAACAGCCAAGTTTACGAAAAGTGATTCGCAATTTCGAAAAGATGAATAAATTCAATAGACATAGTATGTGTATTCTTTTTTATTAAATTTGTTTGGAAGAACAAATAACTATTATAACCTGTGGGACCACAGGTAAGAAAAGAAACTTACATCGACAATAAAACGAGGAGACCAAGTTAGGTTAAAACTTTCCAGATCTTTCTTGGCTTATCAGAAATATAGCACTGATTAAAGATTAATAACATTAAGAGATTTCGCTCGCAAATATATCACGGATTTGTCAAGTACAAAATAAGCAGTTACTGAAGACTGGAGAGGATTTTTTTTTTTTAGTGTAAAATTAGGCTCCATTCGTGGAAGTACCATAATCAGGCCCAGTGCGTATCACCCCCGAACCACCCAACCCAGGAGGGCCAAGCCTGATTGGGTGATCTCTAGCTATCTTATCAGTATTTACTTTTTTTCTGCCTACTTTTATGTACATTACAAATTAAAATAAACAACTATCTTTTAAAGGATTAATTTTTTTTCGGATTTTGACGTCATTTTGGGTTCTTTTTTTTTCCTTTTTATTTTTTTGTTCAAATCCGTGAATTTGTTTTGCTCATGCTACGGCTCGAAGAAAAGACACTATATAAAATTCACTATTTTTTTTATTCATAATGTTAAATGTGTTACAATTGTTAAACTTATTAACAAGAAAAATATCAAGTTGATGTTGAAAGCTGCTGCAAAACATTGATTTATTTCAAATGGAATTATCTATTATGACATGTCTGTAATTTGTATTTCGATACATTGTATTTATTTTAGAATTTTTCTAGTTTAATTGTTCCCCTATGTTGCATATAATCTATTATTGTACATAATTAAGTTAGAATAAAATGAGTATTTTATATGAATACTACCTTATAATAACTGAAATTAAGTAGAGTTGGCTGGGGTATTATAGATTCGGTAGGAGCTTACAAGACTCTTGCACCGGCCCTGACTATAACAGTTTAGTTTATTCAAACTATAATCTTAGTTTCACCAGTTTACTATCATATATGCTACGCTATGTAAGTAAACAAAAACAAAAAGCGTTTACTTACCTGTCTCCAGCAGTATCGTTCGTCATTTGCATTAAAATATTAAATGTATGAAAGGATCTCCATAGAAACACCCAAATATCATTGAAAGATTGAAATTATATATATATATATATATATATATATATATATATATATACCTGCGTGTATACACGTGTCCTTCTTCCTGTTTTCAGACGTCGTCCTTTATATTTTATTTCTCTTTGGTTCGTGAATCATCGTAATTGTCGTTTTTACAAATCCCTCTTTCTGTGAACGCCAGTAACTCTTTCTTATCCTTTCAGATACAAAATAACTGTTTCCATTTTTACGCAATCACTCAAAACCATCTGCTCCAGTGTAACTGATGATTGCAATATTTTCGATTCGCATCGGCAAACACTGACAGGAGACTTGAACAGACTGGCCCGAATGATCCTCGACCGGCTTTACAAGTTCGGGCAAACTCGCCGTCACTCGGATTTCTTCGTTTGCAGCTTGGCTTAAGTGATTGATACTTTCAGACTAGCACGTTTTTTTAGTATAAATATTTGACACGATAAGCAAACTATTCCTAAGTTAATAAACATGTTAACGCGGGCGTACCTTAGTAGGGGTGCAAACAAGAAGTATAAATAAATATAAGAAAGATGGTTTTATCTTATATTCGTATATAAGGGGCACCTCGATATGGTGTAATAGTTAACAAGCTTGTCTCGCTAGATCACTTACAACATAGTAGTGAGCTCAACCTTCAGTGGGTTGCTCCATACTTGCGGCCTTGTGCCACATAAACTATGTTTAATGACTGTTACGAGTAACAAAAACAATGAACATAGATCAGAACGGCTATTTGTTACAAAAGGATAAAATATGAAACTAGATAAAATAATAATGTGCTTGTGTGTAACAGTCGTGTGTGTGTGTGTGTACGCGTTTGGGAGAGAGAGTACGGAAATCTAAGGAGGCATCGTTCTTATCTACGTGCGACTACATCTGAAAGCAGATTTGAAAAAAAGAACAGAAAATATCATTGTCTATTTATAGGCTTAAAGAGCGACCTCTAGAGAGCGCTTTAGGCAGAGTCAAGTGGGGTAACCCACAACTCATTATATTCGGCTATAATTATACTCACTGAAGGATAATCTTGAAGTACATTTGTCTTATTGGACTAAACATGATTTCCAAAACCTGTTAGTTTTCATGTTTCATGTTTTCATGTTTTTATTTATTTACCGTCTTTGGATGTAACGTATATTGGCGCCAAGAGTTCAATCGGCGAGTCGAGTTCAAATTTTAAGCTGGTCTTATGTGTTCACTTTTAACCTAATTCCTTTGGGAAATTCACATTCACACTAATGCCTTACTATAGAGTAGAGGGTTTCAAAATTAGTAAACTTTCAATACATTTTCGCATTAAGAAATTATGATCAGGTCTATTACGATGAACGACCATAAATTCGACTGAAAGAAAACAATTTTGATTAACACAGAAAGTAATTTTTCATTATGTAGAAATATAGGTTTGGGTAACTAGGTTTCATCATTTTACAGTTGAAATTTTACAGTTGAAAATTCTAGGAGAGGATTCATACCTTTCTTAATGGATAGCGGCTCGAATTGAGGAATCGGAGAGCCAAGTTAAGCAAGGTTGGGTCTGGTCAGACTTACATCACTTGGTATTCCCTAGATGGGTGACCGCTTGGAAATACTAAGTGATGTTAGTCTGAATGTGCGGGTGGTGTAATGGATAAGGGCACGGAATTGAAAATCGGAGAGCCGAGTTCAATATTCAGTTTGATACGTTACGCGCAAATACCCTTTGGAAAAGTATGAATCCAGCTCTTCTCCTCTAGCTATAGGTTAATTAGTAGGACTTGTATCAGTAAATCATTATTATCTCCAAAAATTCTTACAATCTAAAAATATTTTCTAGCTTTAAATAATCTGAAAAAGGTTGATAACCCGTAAAAATCCATCAATCAATCTTATTTACTTTTCCTGAATCACTACCATGATCTTGGATGCAGTTTAAAGTCCTTCTTACCCACGTTTCTTATACATTTCAAGAACACCTACTTGAAATAGCGGATAGTACCGAACTCAGTATAGACTTTTTCTTATACATATAATATGAGTTTAATGTATAAATTAGGCCTAATAACAGATTAACAATAATAATTATATAAAACAATTACTGTATTTGACGGCATAAGAAACGCAACGGCACCCAAATTCCACCCGGAAAAGGCTTTAGTATATTTCAGTATATAATGTTTAAAGTCAGCCATTAGTACAATACAAGACATAACAAAAGCGTTTCAACTGTAGTAGAAAACATTACTGTACATAATAGTGTTTATTTACACTATTTACATGTGAACTATTGTCCTCATCTTTATTTGCGCAAGGATCAAAAATGATGGACATATATTTGATTTGCACGAGGCTAAAAAAAAGCTGGGCATAAATTTGATTTGCACGAGCGTCAATAAGGTAGATATATGTACAGTAAACACATGACCCCTCTTCGCAGGGAAGTAGTTGACGTATTTTTTATTCTCAACAGTCAGCGAAGACATAAAACAACAAAAATACAACTAAATATAAGGCAATATATCGCAATGGAAAAATACCCTATTCGATAATAGTAATGAAAGAGAACGTAACCAGCACTTCGTTACGATAATTACTTTTACAGTAACAGAAACAGCAACTGCAGCAGCAGCAACTGCAACAGCAACTGCAGCAGCAGCAACTGCAACAGCAGCAGAAGCAGCAGCATCAGCAGCAATAACAGCATTATGTGAGTAAATAATATTATTATGAAATGGGGCTAAGCAGAAGTAACCATCTGTGATAAAATAATATAGCGTTCGATAGCGAGCACTGGGGATAAATTAATCACTAGGAGGTAAATTCACATATAAGGGCAATTTTTAACCATTTGTGGGGAGAAAGTGTTCGTGGTATCCTGTCAAAAACGATATCACAATGTATATGACCGAAAGAACAATTCTTATCGTAGCAAATTCAAAATACATTTTTTCTTTATTGATTTTATTAAATCAGCAATATACACCTTTTTATTTAAAAGAAGCATTTTACAACTTGGCATATCCGAATTTCCTGTATCACTACTCTTGAACTTTGAGTCCATTTATAGGTGAAACGTGCTTATTCCTAGTGTTGGTCGCGGAACGAGAAACGCTGTCAATATCCCATGACAACAGGGTTCAAACCACCTTCATTCAGTCTGGGTTGTCAAAGTTCTGACCAGTACAGTAATGTCTGGAATTATATTCGCTATAATTATTATTTTTTCCTTTTTGTCTAGTGACAATAGTTGAAATAAATATGTTAAAATGCATAGGTCTTCAAAGTAGTGGAATCAGATTAGTACACCAAGCGTTTTTTAAGTGCTCTGAGAGCGCATTTATTCAAAATATGCCTTGTTCATACAAATATAAATGGAAGGGTTAGAAGATGAACGATAATGAAATAATAAAACAAATAAGCAGAGAATAATAATTATAATAATAGGAGTGACAGAAACAGTTCATACATTGAGAACAATGCAAATGACTTGGTTTAAACCATGTAAACAAAAGGTATCAACACAAATCAGAGGCTCTCTTGAAAAACAACATCAATAAAATACGCTGTTTCTTTCATATTTCAGACTTATGGCCTCACCTCATATAAGTAAGATTTGATAGCAGTAAACAAATGAAAAAAAACTGTCAGAACGTAGATGGGATTGTTCTAGCGAAACTACAAATGGAAAATAAAAGAAAGCGAAAATTTGCAAAATACCAGAAGTTCATCTACGAACTGCGAAATCTCTAGAGATTAGAGTAGGGTCTATAATAGTTGGTGCCAAGGTCGATGCAAGAGTCTCGTGCACACTCACTCTATGATACAAACCCACCCGAATCTATGATACGGTTCCCCCCCATTTAACTATATCTCAATTTTCATAAGATAGCATTCACATAAAATACAAATTTTATTGTAACCTAATTATGTATAACAATAGATCATATGCAATATAAGTAAAGAATTCAACTAGAAAAATTGAAAATGAATACAATGTATCTAAATACAAATTAGAGACCTGTCATGAAAGATAATTCCATCTTAAACAAACCATCAATATAATGCGGCAATTTTTAACATCACGACTTTAACTTGAGATTTTTCTTGTTAGAAAGTTGAATAATTTTAACACATTCAACATTATGGATAAAAAATAGTGAATTTTATGTTTGTTATTATAGTAATAATAACAATGATATATGAAATAATTACAGCTTAAAATTCCATCGTCCGTCCTCTGTAATGTTAGTGTCAAGTCCGATTAACCGCTGGGCTGAACTGTAATATATTATAGGTGAGGTGATCACAGATTGGGGAGTGGGTAAAATCAAACAGTAACATCTCATCAAAATACTTCCTACATTACCGAAAATTTCCGGAAATTTTTTAACGTGAACGGAATGTAGTCCGGGCATTTATCACTACTCTTTATGAGCAGTATGCATTGTGAACAGTGAAAGCATCATACAAGGAACCGCTTCGTAGTAGACGGTGGAAAACAGATGTGAAGGCGAATAATTCTTTAATGAACATTTTACAGAACCTCGTACGCCTTCCATAGTTGTTATGTACAGTGTACTGATGAAAACACAAATGAGATATATGAATCAAAAATTGAACAAATTAACTGAATTTACACGCTTTGGTTCGCTTTAATCATTTCATTCCTGCCCATGAATGGATATAAAAGCCATTCGGCTGCAAGGGGCTACTGAGAATGAAAGAAACGAAGAGAACAATAAAAGAACAGGAATTAAGAAGACAGAAGAATACTATTGGCATTGCATTTATATTTTTCAAGATCGTAATTAACAGGAAAGCTGGAAGCCAGAAGAAATTTACACAAGCTAGACGTGCGAAAGAAGATACAGAAAGAGCTTATGGTTAAAACTAGCAATTTCAACAGTGAAATTATGAGACATGGTACTGCGCTAAAATTCGTGAAGACGAGATAACAACGAGGAAAGCTCATCAGAACAATTACATGAAAAATTATCCACTATGGAATTTCTTCTGTGTTCTAATGAACGCTAAGCATGAACAGTTGCATTTGAAAGCAAAACGAAAAATTACAGTAATAGATATCAAAAAACAGTTTTGTATTATTACTTGCACCCGTGAACAACACAGTTTGGTATTACTACGTACATCCCTGAAGATGATCTCGGAAGAAGATTGAAAGTACTTGGAAAATGTTAAAAAACGTTTTTCATAGTTATAGCACATTTCTCACATCAATTAATTGCAATACACGGAAGGTTATGAACGGATTTTATTAAAAATAAGCAGACATAATGTGTGTAATTTATTTAATCAGACATGCCTAAAAGAGAATTTGCTGCCTAAATGGACAAATATATATATATATATATATATATATATATATATATATATATATATATATATATATATATATATATATATATATAAACAAGAATGTATCAATGATAAATTCTCCCTCCCCATATATATATATATATATATATATATATATATATATATATATATATATATATATATATATATATATAATTTTCAGAAAAAACTACTGACAAGGTACTGCGGTTAAGTTTATTTAATTTTTCTTGTGTTCTTATAATTTTCTTCTATTCGGGACAAAAATTATGTGGAAATTGTCCGAATGTTCTGAATGCCCAAGCGTTTTCGGCTATACTTTTAGCCATTATAAAGGGTGATTTTATTTATTTATTTATTTTTTTTTTACTTTTAACTGAATTTATGCAGTTTGTTATGTACATATCTAGAGTTATAAGGAAGCTTTTATTTTTAAACACGGTGACCGTGTTAATAGTTGATATTATTGAGTGTTGGCTTTTTGTTTTTTAATGCCTCCATTATTTTTAACTACTTTTTCGTGTGGATTAGGCTATTATATTTGTACTATCAACGAATATGTTTCGAATGATGAACACAAGAAAACTTAAATACAATGCTTAAACGCAGTACTTTGCCACTTGCTTTTAATGAAATGTGTATAAATGAGGGATTCCTGCCCAAAGACACAATTTTATACAGGTGCGATGGGTTAAATTGTCGACATTTTATATTTTTAATTTCGTACATGTGCGTTGTTTGTTTTTGATTTTGTCGACTGCATAGTATAGTAGGGTCATTTGGGTAGCGTCTGTGAGAAAAAGAGCACTATGACGCAATTCACCCCGCCAGAAATTATTGTGTATTGCTTGACATTCGCGCCAGAACCTCCAATACGAACATTTCAGAGTGTTTGGATGTCGATCTGAGGAGAGTAAAGAGGATTTGAAAATAGTTGGATGAGACTAATGGTGATTACGAAGGTACGGCTGCTTGAAAAACTCACTCTGATTGTTCTGATAAGAAAAGAACAAATGAATTTGTTGGTGAGGCCCTCAGACTCAACGCGGAAACCTACATCAAGTGCTTTGAGAAGGTAGTGCTGACCTGGGTCAAGAGGATGGCTGCTGGAAGACCCTATGTCTGGCAACAGAACTCTCCACCATGTCACCAAGCAGGAGAACCTAATCATGGCTGTCAAACAATTTCTGCGACCACATCATCCCTTGCATCTGGCCACCTAATTCCTCAGACTGCGACCCCTTTGATTATTATATGTGGGGCGCAGTTGATCGAGAGACCAACAAAACTCTTTGTAACACCAAAGATGAACTGAAGCAAGGACGATGACATCATTCACCAACTTAAAGAAGGAGACCATCCAGAAGAGTTGTAGAAGATCCCGAAGTCGTCTGGATATATGTTTAAATATATACATATGTTTAAAATTTGCTATATTTATAGGAAAAGAGTGATCATTATCGGAGATAGAGCGTTTATAGATAAAAACAGACAGGAATCAATATTGTCAATTTTCCGCGTCAGTGCGATCACATTGAAGTAGGAAGCTGACATTCACCATTGATTCCCATCTTCACACTATCTATCTATCTATATATATATATATATATATATATATATATATATATATATGAACATAATATATGTATGTATGTATGTGTGTGTGTATCTTATTAAAAAGTGAATCTAACCTTTTTGCTAAATTTTAGTCACAATAAAAGTCAGACCACACGATTTTTATATGTACTATTGAGTGACAGAAACAAATAATAAATCCGAATAAAAACTCTTGCAATCAAGATTTCATTCGTTTTAAATGTCGAATTTAAAATATATAAGTGTTGTGAGTTAGATGTGTTTTATTGAGTTGTTACTACGTAATGTAAGCCCGTCAACTTTAACCTTTGATAAAACGACCAAGTTGGTCATCAGAACAAAGACGATTTGAATCTTTAATGACAATAATGATATCAAAATACTTGATACAATAATTCAGAAAATCCCAAGAGATCCATCTTTATCTGAAATAGAAAAGATTAATGACTACTGTTCACATAGAAAAAACTCTTTCATTCCGTTATTCTCAATGACTTTCTAAGAAACATCTTCATTTATCTTAAGTCTCAATTGAAATATTTAGTAAATGATTGTATCAAACACCATTTTAAAATAAATGAACAAATAATCATATAAATATGATAAAGAAAACAATAATGATATATAATTAATAGTCGAGTAGTAATAATAATAATAATAATAATAATGATTTATATATTTTTCTAACGACATTTCTTAATTTTTGGAATGCCTTTCCAGTCGGCAGTATCCATTGTGTAAGTGTCGTCTCTGGCGAAAGATTCCAACTTAAATCCGAAATAATTTTTCAGTAGAATGTTCATGGCTGATTCGTCGAAACGGTGACAGTTGGCGTAGACGGTCTTGGTAAGAGGTGAGTCGCACTGATGCCTACTTCCGACGGGAGAGAGGCAACCTTTTTCCAGAGAGCATAGGATGAGCCATTTGAGAAGTTTGTTCTGGAAAAGATAATAAAATAAAATCCGATGAAATCATTGCTTGTACAGAAAATACTTGTATGCACCTCAAGTGGCCAATTTTTATAAAAAAACAAAATTATCAGTATTTATAGTCTTTTATGCTTCTTTGAAAGTTCAACCAGACAAACTGTTATTATGAAAAGCCAGAGCGTGTCTTTGAAAGTAAGAAGGAAAAATACATTGCGACATGAACATTCAGTCTTTCATTTGACCTCAAGTACAAGCCAGTTTGAAAACTACAATAACAACAACAACAACAACAACAACAACAATAATAATAATAATAATAATAATAATAATAATAACAATTTTGTGGGACTTTACAATATACACAGACAGAACAATCAAAGCTAATCTCCCAGGCATAGTGATCAAAGACCATAAAAACAGACTCCAATGTATCTTTGAAGATTTTCAAAAAACTAGCAAAATAAAAAGGTTTTGATAGATTCATAGAAGGGATTCCTGGTAGCCCATGCCTTAAAGAAATACAAAAAATTGTACTCACAAGTACAGCTCACATTACGAAGATCGTTATCTATGTAAAATGTGTGTGACCTTAGTTTTTTTTGTTTTTTATTTTTTTTTACATGATCATTGGAAACTGTCGTGCGGCCATTTCTGAACTTAGGACTCTAGTTAGGACCCGGAAGTCAGTGGCGTAGTTAGGAGGGGGGCGAAGGGGCGGACCGCCCCGGGGGCCAGCACAGGAGGGGTGACACAATGTCACCCCCAACAAAATTTTTCAACCAGGCTAAGGTGCCAAAAATAGTTTGAAAACAGTGGTGGAGACACAGGGTTTCGCAGGCGGGCATATGATCCCCTAGAAATAATTTATGACCCCCCAGTTTTATTTCATTTTACAAAAATGTTCAGTGGAAAATGTCATGATGCCATTTCTGAGCTTAGGTCTCTCGTTGGGACCCGAAAGGAAATCAGTATACAACAGAAATCAAAGGAAATAATGTTTGTGGATGTGTTATCGTAACAGCAAAATCTACACATCCGTGGTGGCATTCTGTACAGTCCACGACACGACATTACTAAGAATGATGCTAGAAGTTTTAGGGTTCTCGCCCTCTTTCGGCCCTCAGCGATGATCAACACACATTTGGTGTGAATATGCAAATGCAAGAAGAAGAAGAAATTGACGATGCTGCTGCTGATGATGATGAAAAGAATACACCAAAACCAATGAGAAAAAAAAATGAAACAGAAAATATTTAACCCAACTTTAAAGTAAAAAAGAAACAAAATATGTCCATGCATAAGTTAGGGAATTAAAACCAAATTTTTCAGCCCTAAAGAAGACAATACTCCATCAGACTGGCCCTACAAAAAACCACACATAAAAAGCTTTACCGAATAACAGAGGACATCACTTGAAAAAAAAAAAAACCTAATCAGCAACAGTAGAAACAGGTAGCACATGTAACTAGAAATATTATATAGTTTAGATCTTGACTTAGTCGTTTTCGATCACCTCTGTCTTGTGACGTATGATTTCTCGTCGACTTCAAGTCCATACTTCTTATATAGGCACCAATGCATATGAGAGACCACTTTATCATTCGGCACCGACATATACATTGATTGTACTTCTGGTTGCAATCCGTTCAGGATGAACGAAAACGAGAAGAGATTTTTCAGTTTCACGCCAAATATTCACGAAAAAACGATATATATACATATCTATTTTTTTTTACTAAATTGTCACCCGGTACAGGGTTAAATAGCCACTCAAGGTGTAAGATGACTGATTGCGGTTATTTTATGGACGTGAGAAATGAAAGTAATTGCAGATTATGAGTATATGTAGGATAGATAACGGTTGACTTTAAACCCTAGAACAGGGCATATATATATATATATATATATATATATATATATATATATATATATATATATATATATATATATACGGAGAAATATAGTTTTAAGGTGTGCTATATTTATGGGATGAAGTGCTCAATATCTGAGATAGAGCGTATGTAAATATAAATATAAAGGTGAACATTGAAATCAACACTCAGAGGCGAGAGTTATATAGTTAAAAAATAACTCAAGGGTCTTATGAAATTCAGTTATCTGGTAGACTAAATTTTGTTTTAATCAATTCACTCCAAGCAAGGCAATAAAGCCACTAAGACGCAAGGGGTTGCTTAGTGTTAGAGAATATGAAAAAAATATACTATTAAGGAGAATGGACAATAAAAGAACAAGAATTAAGAAGATAACGATTGACACTGCATTTAAATTTTTAAAGAGCAAAGTTGACTGGAAAGTAAGAAGCCGGAAGAGAGTTCCACAAGCAAGAAGTGCGATAAAAACTGTTAGCATAGAAATTACGGTTACATCTAGCCATTTCAACTGTAAAATTATGAGACCGTGCTGCCATCCTAGTACTGCGTTTAAAATCATAAAATCTAGTTACTGGAGAGAAAAATTCACCGGAACAATTATCATGTAATTATTTATAGAAAATATAAACATATAAAAATATAAATTATGTACCTAGACGATGTTGGCTTACGGTCATATCACGTTGAAACGCCGGTTCTCGCACGATCACCGAAGTTAAGCAACGCCGAACCTAGATAGGTGACCAATTGGGAATACTAGCTGCTATTAACGTGGGTGTGCGGATGGTGTAATGGATAACGGCTTCGGATTAAAAGTCGGAGAGCCGCTTTCCAATTCCATTTGGATTCGTTATATTCACTAACGCGCAAATACTCTTAGGAAGGGTATGATCCGCGTACCTCCAGCTATGGGTTAATTAGTAGGACATGTATCAATAAATCATTATTACATCAAAATAATTCTTACAATCTAAAAATATTTTCTGGCTTTAAATAACCTGCAAAAAGTTGATAAGCCGTAAAAAACAGATCAATCCACCAATCAGACGATGTTATACCTAGCCTAACTCCATAATACTGTAATATTTTATTTAAATGTTGTAAGGGTTACATTCCATCAGGTATCGTTATTTGTCGTTTCCTGGGTCTGAATCCCCGAGTCGACGCTTATGATTTAATTGCCCCAAATTAAGGTCGACTTCCATTACAGATTGATATATGCACGAATATATATATATATATATATATATATATATATATATATATATATATAATATGTATATGTGTGTGTGTGTATGTGTGTGTGTGTGTGTGTGTGTGTTATTTTTTAATCGAATTCATCCAATGCCAAGAAGTAAAGCCACTAATACACAAGGGGTTACCGGGTGTAACAGAATTTGACAACAATCATTATTATTGAGGAACCAGAACAATAATCAGGAAGATAGTAGATAATGATTGATATTGCATTTAAATTTTTAAAGATCAAACATGACTGATAATCAAGAAGCTGGAAGAGAATTCCACAGGCGAGAAGTACGATAGAAAAGAAACTGTTAGCATAGAACTTAGGGTTACATTTAACCAATTCAACTGTAAATCGATGCTACATTGTTGCTAATCTAGTACTGCGCTTAAATTCATAAAGTCTATGTACCATAGCAAAGAGCTCATCCGAACAATTACCACGAAAGTAGTTATAGAAAAAGCACAGGGAAGCAACTTTACGGCGGAGCGAAAGTGGCTGAAGCTGAGACGTCAGGCCAGGACCAATAATGTGCTGTATTTATGGATAATTATATCAAACTATATTGTAGAATATATGAATTTTCCCCACCTGAATTCGTTTCGTATTGTGAATAATGACAAGTCGAATCTCAATGTGACTGATTTTCTTCAGCATCTCCATATTGGTGGGTAGGTAACTGTACATGTCAGGATGAGTAACAGAATAAGTAGAGTAGTGTTTGTTTGACGTGAGTATCAGGAGGTCCTCTTCTTCTGATTCTTTGATCAAACTTTGAAAATGCCCTTTCACCAGTCTCGTGGTCGGATTAATCCACATCACACTACCAAATTCTGCTAATGCCAACTAAAAAAGATATTACACAAAAACGGAAAGTAAGATTAAATATTTACATTTATATATTGAACATTCCAAAAGAAGTTCTTTGTTTACGTTTTTTTTTCTTCTTTTGTTTAATATTTCTACAGATTGGAGCAATTTTCGGGTTTCTGTGGAAATTTGATCATAGATTGTCCAATGTCTCCTGAGTACTTTCAGCTTTCATAAACAATTAGCAAAAAACTTTATTTTTGTGTTGATTGGATTGTGCCAGTATATATGATACTTGAGAAAGAAAACAAACATAACACCCATCGACACGTGAAAACACGATACTTGAACAAAAAGTGATGTGATACCCATCGACATTTAAAATGAAACACTAAAAAAACTACTAAAGATAACACATTACATACACAATCGTATTAAAACAAAAACAAAAAAAAAAAACTTTGAAAATGGCTTATGAAAGCCAAAAGTGTTCAGAAGAAATTGTTCAGTTTATGTAGAATGTTTTCCAGGGAAATTTTGAACAATGTCATCTAATCGCTTTCGACTTTCATAAACTATTAAGAAATAGCTTTATTTTTGTGTTACTAGAGTTTCGTCTGTGTATACGTATTGCGTTTCCGTTGGTAGTTTTCGAGCGCCGCGTCTTCACGCGTCAGTTGGTAATGTCGTATCGTTTTTTTTTAATATATTATTAGTTGTTAAATATATTAAATATGTTTCTTCTTCAAATGAATGACATTGTATTGAACAATCTATGTTCAAATCGTCCCAGGAACATCAATTTCCACGGGTATGTTATTATAGTTGTGAAACTCGCAAGGAGCTTATTCAATCATTGAATTAAAGAATTATGATTTATCAGATGATTCAAATTGGAACAACAGGAAATTTTAATTGGTACTACTAGTTTCATATTTTTTGTTATAGGCTCATACGTGTATATTAACCCCAGATCAAATGTCCTCGGTGATCCGCTTTCTACGAGGTTTGCCTTGGTGAGAGAAAGTGTGTGTGACACAGAGAGAGAGAGAGAGAGACAGACAGACAGACAGAGAGAGAGTGTGTGTGTGTGTGTATGTGTCTGTGTGTGCATGTGTGTGTGTGTGTGTGTGTGTGTGTGTGTGTGTGTGTGTAAAAATAAAAGACTGACCTGTATGACGACGGGTCTCCATGATGTCTCCGAACAATTGTGGACGTGAGCGGGAAACATCCACATCCAGAAGATTCGTGTTTCTACATTGCAAGCTGCCTCCAACTGTAAAAAAATAACAACGCCAGAATTAATTCCAATGACAAAAAATTATAATAATGACACTGAAAATGATGATTAGCTTGTTAGCTATCACCCTGTGACATAAAAAGCCAACACATTTACCTTTGCGAATTTTAATTTTGTTAGAAATTAGATTTAAATTAGATATTAGTCATATTTTACACACGCAACTCGATATTATATCTTTATTTGCAACATGTGATCCTATTTGAAACAACTCGTCTGATCCTTGTCATACTTATAAGTTTCAGGCTAATAAGAAAAACTGTGTGCGATATCGACAAGGAAGACTTACAACTGAACTATAAGTTTTCATCCCGGTCTATTGCTACAAATATACAAACTGAAATATCGTGCTTGTCACTTCCGAGACAGCTCGTCTCGAATTGACAAACGACGTAACTCGCACATCATACTTTGTAGAGTAAATGGAAGTGAACAGTATCAAATCAAAGGAGCAAATGACAAAAATAAACACACCATGCAAGGGCTCCGCGCATACTTCCGAGTTTGAAACACACTTCAAATTTTCAATTTAGTAAAAATAAATAACCAATCAAATCAGCTCCCGCCAATAAATAAACACTGGTTTCTGGGGCCTACACGAGCCCATAAAACCATTCAACTCGGCAGAAATACTGATAACAGTAAAAATATACGTGTCAATCTCGTCGTCCTATCTTTCTCACCAAAGCAAATCCCTTTGATATTATTTCCCAACTCTACACACACAATAAAATTCAAAATTCTTTTTAAAATAGCGGAGGTTGCTAAATTGTAGTAAGCCTTTCCATTTATGATTAATAATTACAGTTTTTATTTAATAACTATATCACTTAACCGCAACAAATTAATATAGAATTTTAAAAAGATTATAAATTATTCTAATTAAAATTTAAAAAAAAATGTAAAAATATTTTTTAAAATTCATTATTCATCAAAAAATGTTTTCGTAAGACAATTGTATTCATAATATATTTTATTCATAAGATATCCAAAACGAACTTCATTTTGTTGTTACCTGGGGCAAAGGATGACTTGTTAATTTTACCGCCTCCAAAACTAAACTTCTCTCTATCAATCATCTGAGAGATCCCTCTCTGACTTCCATCAGCATGGCTGATGCTGACCTCCAGATGTGCGACTCGTTGCGGCTTCTCGGGCTGACGTTCTCGCCTGACATGAAGTGGAAAGACTATATTGAATTCATTGCTTGGTCAGCTGCTAAGAAAATTGGTTCACTGTGCCATGCTAGACATTTTTTCTCTATTTCATAAGTCTACCATTTGTTCATATTTAGAATATTGATGCTCCTGCTATTTATCTAGAGCTCCTTGATAAAATCCAAAGAAGAATCAGTAATATTATTTGCCCTGATCTGAGTCTCGGCTTGAGTCAATTTTCCACCGCCATAAGGTTGCTTCCCTGTACCTTTTCTATAGTTGTTCGGATGAGCTCGCCGCTTTGGTACATAGACGTTTTTAATTTAAGCGCAGTACCAGACTGGCGACAAGGTCTCAACGATATAGAGTTGTCTTGGCTACATGCAACCGTAAATTCTACGCTAACAGTTTCTTTTCTCGCACTTCTCGCTTGAGAAACTCCCTTCCAGCTCCATGCTTTCCAGCCAACTTTAATCTTCAAAAATTTTAAACGCAATGTCAATCGCTATCTACTGTCCTCCTGATTACTCTTTTTTTGTTCTTGCTCTTTAGCAATGTTTCTCTTTCACACCCAGTTTTCCCTTGTGTCTTTGTGGCTTTACTGCCTTGCATGGGAACCCGATTAAAAAAAAAACGATTAAAAGCTTTTCTAATTAAATAATGTCTTAGTTTTATTGCATTCTTTTATTTTATTTTAGGATTCATCGCTAATTTTCTATAACTGGGATCCTGTTTGAAAAATAATTGATGATTTTAATTCTCCGAGGATTTGTCTATATAATTAATATAAAAATCATACCCGACGTTATTTAATTAGAAAAGTTTTGTTTTAATGAATAAGATATATTATGGACACTACTGACTTAAGAAAAAGAAAACGCTATTGTTTAAAAAAACTGTTGAAATTGTTTCTTGATCTCTGTCCTGGTCAATATGGCACCAGTTGTTTACTGACTGGCGGAGATGGCGAGAATTTCGATCAGAGGTCTACTCCTCCGCGTTGTGATTATTGATCTGAGCAAACCCTTTTCCTTATCAAATCGTCTCCCTATCCCACCTCGTCCGTTCACGTTACTAAAATGACCAACGATTTATTCTACTTATTCGTCTTCGTTGGAGGGTTTGGTTTGAAGCGACTCTCTGGATGTCAAGGTGTCTGTCTACCAAATAATTGACAAAGCACGCGAATTCATTTGTCTACTCTATCCTCTTAAACTTGGAACACAGACGAAATGGGGGGAGGGGTTTCACGAAGTCGAAAAGACCCCCCTTCATTTCTTTCGTATTCCAAAGGCAAGAAGAAAGTTGCACTCAGTCATCTCCCCACCCCCAATTTGACAATCTGGGACAGACACCCGAGTGTGTGCTTCTCTGAAGACTACACTAATTCAAGTCAAGGGTCTGTCGTTATCCATCTTCTTTATCATCATAATTCTTCACTTCCAATCACTTTCGCTTTCATTCATATCATGCACATCATTACCATTTTAACAGTAACTCTCTACATTCAGTAGCTCTCGAGCCTTCAATTATAGTGAATTGTAGTATATAAAAAAAGTAGTTGACAACCAGACAAGTTTCTTAACTATCGTTCTATTTACTCAGCTTCGTCTAATCTACCACAAAGGCAAAATTGTGAGGCACCCAGTGAGAATCAAACTCGTTTGCGATCAGTATAGTGCACAATAATTGCCTTGAGAATATTCGTTGTGCTTAAATCAGTCTGGAATATAATTAAATCTACTGGTGGTCTAACTCATCCGCAATGACCTGCGATGTTTTAATTGTTGGCTATAAACCAAGTGGACTAGTCTGGTATATGAATCGTTTTTCGTTAGACTGCGAACTTATCTTAGGGCTTACAACCATATCACATTGAAATACTAGTTCTTGTACGATCACCGAAGGTAAGCAACGTTAAGCCTGGTCACTCTCTAGATGAGTGACCGTTTGGGAATACCAGGTGCAATAAGCTTGGATGTGCAGGTGGTGTATTGGATAACGGCCGACTGAAAATCGGAGAGCCGAGGTCCAATTCCAGTAGGGTTCATTATAGTTACTTACGCGAAAATATCCTTGAGAAAAGTATGAAGTTACCTCTTTTTCCCCACCAGTCATGGACTATTTAGTAGAACTTATATTAGTAAACCATTATTATTTTTAAAAAATAAATAATAATTCTTAGAATATATAAACATAATATATATAATTATTTTCTGACTTTAAAACATTTTCTGGCTGCAAAAGGTTGATAAGCTGTAAAAATTTTTTTTTTTAAAATAAAACAAATCACTTAATCAATAATTTACCATAGCGATCTGTTCTTCAGTGAGGTCAATGTGAAAAATCACCAATTTTTTATCTGGTAAAAAGTACTGCACTGACTCAATTAACTTCTCGACGTCGTTCAGCGTCTGGCGTGTGACTGCCGTTACAATGACCGGGAAATGGTCATCCGGGAAATTGAGACGCATGTGGCGTTCCGCTTCTTCCTCAATGTCGTGCTCCGTCTTAGAAGCCTTCATCGCAAAATGCCGGCCATGGACGATTTTGCCCTTCCCTTCCACATCGATCGAATACTTATAATGCTCATCTTCCTGATGATCTTGGCTAGCATCGTGGGGAACGGCTTCGTCTTTGGGCACTTCATCCATGTGCTTTTCTAGGATCTCCTTCTGGAGTTTTTCAAGCTCCACTCTGAGTTCTGCTTGCTTTTTGGCGTCGGCTAACCTCCTGGCTTCTTCCTCTTCTTGCAATTTTTTCTGAATAAGAGAAAAAGGAAGAAAACAGAGGAGGTTGCGACGATTATGTATATCAGTAAAAGATCACAATAATCAACAGATATTTCATATCAGCCAATCAGTGGACACCTGATAATGTCCGGAGAGAACATGGTCGAAACATCGATATCAACCAAGTTGATAACAATAGTTCTAAATAATACAATAATATTGACAATTGCTCATTTCAGAAATGAAATACTATATTATGTATATGTTAAAATTTTGTAAATTTTACAAATGAAAGGTCAAATGTAGATTATCAAATATATGTTGAACGACCTCTGTAGCATTTGACTGTCGAAAACAGATTATTACGCAAACATTTATAATAATTTATAATAAAAAATGAAGACGGCTAGAGAGAAGCCGGAAGAACGAGAACATGTTAAAATTTATAGAAATGTGTTACATACATTCTCTCCGATCCTGACTGTCTTGGGTAAGACGATAAACTACGCCCAACAGCAAGGCTTCTGATCCGGAAGTTCTGAAGAGCGTGGAACCACCTCATAATTGCTAGTTTTCCGAGGTTCACCCTTACCCGGGGTGGTAGCACCTGTTAGGGTCCCAGCTATAGGCAAATAGTTAACCCCAAATTGGGGTCAAAACACTATGAAAGTGCAAAAATAGGTCTTAATACCAGAAATACACTGTAAAAATTATTACCAGCAATAAATCTTTGAAGAAAAAAATTATTACCAGCAATACATTATTACCAGTAATACATTTTTGAAAAAAAATATTACCAACAATAAAAATTGTCGATATTAAATAAATACAAAACAAACCAAACCAAACCTGAAACGGAAACTATCAGTCAGTTATGTGCCATGGGTGATACACGTTTAAGCGATCATGTATCTTTCGATATATTATTGACGAGGCAGTAGGTCGCCATTTCTTTCTGCGGTAGACCAGTTTCCATCCAAGGCCTATATAACCTGGTCTGTCCTGCTATTTATCCATCGCTTGGGGGAGAAGAAGACGATTCATACCTTTAGCACGTAAGTGAATGTAATAGATTCGACTGGAATTCGAATTCGGCTCTCCGATTCCTCAGTCCGAACCGCTATCCATTACTACACCGTATCTGTTTTACAAAAAAAAAACGTCTTTACTCATAAGTCCGGCACGTCATGTTGCAAAAATTTGCGGCAACCCACAAGTCCTGGGGCACAACTCTTCTTATCCGAGCAATAGACAGAAATTAAACTACAGGAAGTCCTACAGAAGGTAAAAATGAGGAAATGAGAGGAAATGACTAAACATCAATTGTAAGACGGCAGAATCTACGGTTGTCAGCAAATGGAACAACCCAAGATGCGAACTGTGAATTGAAGACACCATTCGTCCGAGCATTAAATATTATTGCCATATCTCATCTGGTGTTCCTGCTCGACAAAATCCAAAGGAGCATCTCTAATGTTATAGGTCCTGTCCTGGCATCTCGACTTCAGTCACTTACTGACGTAACGTGGCTCCTCTCTGTCTTTTCTATAAATATTTTCATGGAAATTGTTCTAATGAGCTCTCCTCCTTGGTACATCAACCGTATCATTTTAAGCGTACTACTAGATTGTCAACTACATCTCGTTGTTTTACTGTTGAAATAGTTAGATGTAACCGTAAGTTCTATTCTAATAGTTTATTTTCTGGGACGTGGATCTCTCTTTCGGTTTCTTGCTTCCCTGTCACCTGCGATCTTCAAAAATTTAAATGCAACGTCAATCGCCATATTTTGTCTTACTAGTGTATGGAAAGTGGTTAGTATTGAGAAACTTAATAATACTGAGCGAAGAAATAGAGATATTGGAAATAGAAAAAACGGGGTGGTTAATCTGATTGGAGCCTGATGAAAAAAAATTCCGGTTTTAAAAATATTAATTTAAACTCATAAGAAAAGCCTCGGAAGAGTTTGAAATCAAATTAAACTAAGTAAGCTTTAATAAGATTCAGTATAACTGACAGCCCAACCCGAATTCATAACGCCGTGAAATTTGGCATGACGTGACTAATGAGTTTGCCAAAAGTTCACAGGTTTTCGGTTGCTCTAGGGTTCATTTATTTAAAGACAAATCCGTTATATGTGTTAATTTCGATGTAATTTTTCAAATTTAAAAATCCAGGCCAAAATCGAAAATCACTTTATGGTTAGCCATCTGGTGTTTCTAACAGTAGGTTCTTTGTTCGACAAAAGCTAATTAATCATGTCTATTTCGATTCCGGAAGCCGATATAAGCGAAATACGCATGTGCAGAAATCAAAACGAGAGGAATCGTCAAAGCGCGCGCCTCACAAAGAAGGCGCTATCCTTCATCCGCCGTAGAAATCAATTGCTGCAAAGGCAATAGCGCTCATTCATCTCTTAGAGTCAGACGTCTCTTTGTGCCTCAAGTTTAGCAAGGAGGAAATTGGAACGAATTTCTGTTGTACGATTTCATCTGTAATGAAAGTGTTGATAATTTTTCAACATCGTCATTTCTTTTGTGGGCACGTTGCACTTTTTTCAGCAGGATCCCCCGGCATTGAAGAGGCGGTACGATCGAATGTTCGCACAGACCAACAAAAATTCATGGCTTGTGAATTCCTGACGGGTAAACACAACGAACTGGATCGACTAGATGACACACCCTTGTGAAGGAAAGAAGTCACCTTCACCAAAGTATAGCCTACCCACTGGTATTTGCATTCGACTCCTAGAAGAAAGTGTTGCTTTTGATAACCAGCTTCAGCACAGGTTACGTCAGGTGTCTACACTACCAGGGGACAGGCTACACACACACACACACACACACACACACACACACACACACACACATATATATATATATGTATATATATATATATATATATATATATATATATATATATATATATATATAAATATATATATATATATATTTCCCCAACATGAAAATTACATTATTAGCAACCAGTCTAGAACAACAATTCTGAATCCAAAACTGTTTGCTCTAGGGTTAGTAACTCTACCTTGTAAAAACCTACTTATGGAAATCACAGTGGTAATGCCTAAAAAAAAAATAAAAAGTTACGGGAACCACAGCGGTAATACCCCGAAAAATCTACTTGCGGAAACCTGAGCGATAATACATCGAAAAAACCTACTTACAGAAATCACAGGGGAAATACATTGAAATAACTACTTACAGAAACCACAGCCATAATATCCCGAAAAAAAACTACTTAGAGAAACTTCAGACATAATACATAAAAAAACCTACTTACGGAAACCTCATCGATAATACATCGAAAAAACCTACTTACGGAAACCTCAGAGAAAATACTTAGCGTGAAGTGACTATAGCTCTATACTCCACTGATGGTCTACTGGGTTAGCATACAACACTTGTTGGGTAATTTAATATGAATTTTTTGTTTTTCATACTTGAGTCCATACGTAGACATAGGATATGTTTACCTACTTACGTTCTCAAGCAACCACCCGTCAGGTGCCTTCTTTTGGTTGGGCTAGTCTTATTCCTCTGCAGGGGGCACAGTAGGCGTATTCTAGGCTCCTGTCAACTGGACAAAGTAATTGGTCATAAAAAACTATATATATTTACTAGTTACAGATTCTACCAATATATATGTAGTAATTGGTCTTGGTTGGTTGGTTGGTTGGTTGGTGTCTGTGTGTACGAGAGGGAAAGAAGAATGGGTGACTGTGTATGCTTACACAAAAATGAAAGAGAAAGATAGGGTGTGGAAAAGGGTGTGTACGTGTTCACGTGGAAGGTAGAGATTATAAAATGTTATTTTTCTCCTTCCTTGTCAATGCCCTTGATTCAATAGTTAATATTAATCACATTAATATTAATATCATTTCAAGTCAAAATATAACTGATAACTCCATGTCAGAATATGGATACATTGTCGCACAGCATTATGTGTATGTGAGAAAGCTTTTCTCTTTGCCTGCGTACGTGTGTTTGTGTTTGTTTAGACAAGCATTTCTCGACCGGGGTTTCCCAGAACCCTAAGGTTCCTCAAAAGCTCCCAAGGGGTTCCGCGAGAACAGGTTAGATAAGCTAATGCACTTTTGACTTTTTATTTAATTTTATATACGTAATATTACTAAACACACAAAATATATTCCTGTTATTGTAATATTGTAATAGAGACATCATCCTATCTAACCTATTATGTTATTAAAATATATAACAATCACTGGGAATATATTTAGTGATGTTTGCATGGCGCCAGTGTGAAACCACCTTCACTAGTCAGTGCCCACTCAACGAACGGGACTTGTACTTAAAATTACTTATTTGTTTTTCCTTTATTTTTACAGAAATAAAAAAAAACTGATGCAGCAATTATCGGTTTTCGTTCTGTTTACATTTATATTATAGGTATATGATAATGGTTACTTATCTTTATTTTTTACGTTTGAGTTTAGAATTTTTTGTGTAAATAAAAACTCTCTGATGAAGTATTATAAACGAACAGTATGAATTTTGTTATCAAAAAATTTGACAAAGAACTATTAATTTTTCTTAAAACCAGTTATTCAAAAATATATACTATGATATTTACCACGTGAACTACGATGAAAATAAAATGAGAAAGATATGGTATATAATTTTGTTTTTGCACAGGGAATTCCTTGAGACATGTAATTTATTTTAAGGGTTACGCAAGGGTAAAAAGGTTGAGAAATGCTGGTTTAGACTAACAAATCTGTCATGTCTACTTAAATAATCGCCGACATTAAATATTAAGGAAGAGACAGAAGTGTTACTTTTAAAACTATTTGCAACTGACTTGCCAAGAATTATTGCAGTCATCATCATCATCATCATAATTATTGGGTGAGAGAGCAGCATGCTAAAAGATCAACACCGAGGAAAATATATAGAAAACCAAATACACCCATCATGACCCTCAGTCGTATAAGCGATAACCAAGCACGTGCATTCAAAACAAATGTGTGTGCTATGATGACAGGTCCTGATAAAAGCAGAGCATACTTTTCGATGGTAAAATTTACTTTGAAATACCTTCAGGTCGAGCAACCAAATCTGCTAAGATAATGTCTGGTTAAAGATGTTCTCAATTAATTAGATGTAACTTCCAAGACGCCTTGGTGGTCTTATCCTTCAGACTCATCTTCTGTGGATGCAAAAGGCACTGTGTTTATTGACTATCTTCAAAAGGGCCACACTATTAATAGAGAGTACTATGCCTGCCAACTTGCTGATGCAGTTACGAAAGGATATCAAGACCAAACGTCCAGAAAACTGATGAAAGGGGTCTTGCTTCATCAAGGTAATGCTCCAACACAGAATTCCTTGGTTTCAATGGCTGCAATGCGTGACTGTGGCTGATCACCCTCCTTATTCTCCTGATTTGACTATGAAAAAATACTTGATTGGCAACCAGTCTAGTAGTGCCACAACTATAAATCCAAAACCCTTTGCGCATAAGACTAGCAAATTTACCTCGTAAAAACGTACTTACGGAAACCTCAACAGTAATGCCTAGCGTGGGGAGACTATGGCTCTATACTCCATTTGGTTGCATACAGGGTTACCATACAACAACTCTTGTTGGGTAATTTAATGTAGAATTTATTTTTTGTTTTTCATACGTAGACGTAGGACATGTTTATATACTTGTGTTCCCAAGCAACTACCCGTAAGGTGGCTTCTTTTGAGAGAGAAGTTGAGTTCAAATTTTGGTTAGTCTTCTGACTAGTTTATATGGATTGTTACATTTTTTGGCACAATTATCTCCTCGTATATATATATATATATATATTTTTTGGCACAATTATCTCCTCATATATATATATATATAATATATAAACTCTGCTGATCTTTTAAATAACCTATAAACAAAACTACTCTCATTTAACCAACATAGATAAACTTCCCTACCCCCTATCAACATGGTCGATGCTCGACTTCACGAGAGCGCCTCCTTGGCCTCGCGTTTTCCACTGACCTGAGGTAGAACAACTACAATGAATCAATAGTTGCTTCTCTGTGTCGTGCCAGTAGGTTTTTTTCGTCTGAGTCCATCCTACACATCTATAAATCTACCATTCGTCGGGGCAGATTTTTTCCAGCAGTAGGTTGCCAAGGCTATAGAATGCGGTCTGTCCTGCTATTTACCCATAGGAGAGGATTCATATCACGTAAGTGAATGTAATGGATTCGACTGGAATTCGAACCCGGCTCTCCGAAGCATCAATCCGAGTCGCTATCCATTACTCCACCGTACCTCCACAATAGGCAATATTAAAAGTTGTCTTGCATAATTATATGAAGTTTCAAATTCCAATCTTCTGTTTGATTGAAAATAATCTTGAAAAAGAGTTCTTTTCTCAAAACTTTTTTTTAATTAACCCTGGCCAAGACATAGCGTCGCCATAATCAGGCTCTGAGACAATCAGTCAGTTATGTCCCATGCGTGATACACTCTTAGGCGATTATGTATCTTTCGATACATGACTGACGAGGCAGATTTTTTCCCGCAGTAGGTTGCTATTTCTTTCTGCGGTAGACTGGTTGCCATCCAAGGCTATAGAACCCGGTCTGTCCTGCTATTTACCCATAGCTGTGGTGAGAAGAAGAGGATTCATACCTTTCCAAAGGGTATTAGCACGTAAGTAAATGTTCTACTTACGAAGCTAAACTTCGTAAATAAAATAAGATAGCTTATTTTCTGACTAAAATAGCAGCTTGATTCTCTTTGGGCTTACAGTCAAATAATGCAGAAAACACTGCTTTTCGTTCAGTCACCGAGATTAAGCAGTGTTAAACCCGGTTCACTATTTAGATGGAGCACCGCTCGGGAACACTGAGTACTGTAAACTGAAAGAAACCTCCTACAGTCCGAAATATATTTCGGATTTAAATAACACATAAATACTTGACAATCCGTAAAGAACAAGCCAATCACTCAACTTTTCTTCCGTGTCTGAGATCTATTTTCTTTCCAGACAATCCCTCTTCACTTTGTAGATTAGCACAATGCAATCTTCCTTGCCACATTTTCCTTAGTTTGGGCTTGAACTGGACTAAAGTAAGCTTAGAACAGATAACATCATACTCGGTAGATACTACGTGTGGTAGATTGTATGATAATATGTCCTGCCAAATCGCATTGTCTACAATCGCCTATTTCTGAAACACCAAAAACCGAAAACGGAAGAAACAGTAAGAAATTAGGTGTTGTAACAAGGACAAGTTTACTATCGCAGGCCAAAACTGATTTTTACATACAGATCACAAAGTTAATCGAAATTGAGTTTAGTGTTATTACAGGGAAACAAAAGCAAAATTAGTCGGTTTGTCTCAACTTGTTATCTTTAAAATGTAAACCTGTTTCACAGAATATCACCCAAAATTAATGACCTCTGAGAAATTAGACCATTTGCTAAATTAATGACCTCTGAGAAATTAGACCATTTTTCGATATCATTGGGGCCAAAGAATTAATAACCACCTAAAAATCGTGTGGTTAGCGTGTACTCATTCCCCGCCATTTCATTGGCTACATTTCTTAACCAATCCGTGACAATGATTAAAACGGTTCGTCTATGAGCGATAATCCTTAAAATTCAGTACAGTCAAATGACAGTTGTTAAATAATAGTTTCATACTATTATTTTTAGTGGCTATGTATTTCGGCTCAGACTTTCTGAGGCTGACCTTTAAGATCAGATGGTAGACAAAACAGAGGAAGTCGTTTTTGATTGGTTAAAACTAGCGTGGGAATGTTAGACTGATAGAAAGTGATTTCAGAGAGTTAGGTTTTTATACGTCATACACAGTAGACTTGGTTATTTCCTGTCCTGAGGAACTTGCTCCCCAGTGGGTATGATAGAGCGTCCCCACTGGCCAGTTAGAAATGTACACGTCGACGTGTTTAATAAAATAGATAAGTTTAAAATCCCTTTTGTTGTTCTTATTTTATCGCCGAACAAAACTACTGGCGATCAGCAACCGGAAGAAGACGAGAGAGAGTGAAGATACAACGTTATGGAACCGACCTCGTCAATCAAAATACTTCCCCCGAACGAGGAGGCTTTGCAACACGATCATTTCTTTTCATAATCATTGAAGTATCCTGGGAATCCTCAACTAATTTTGAACGTTCAACAAAGAAGGTTATTGAATGCAGAGTATTTAGAGACAGAAAACTTTGTTCGAAACAAAGAAAGGAGTACTGAACTGTTACTTGATATCTGACCTCCTATATGGTAGTAAATGCTGGACAATTTCCTCAAAGATGAAGCATCAGAAATGTGGTTCTACAGAAGGATGTTAAGGACACCATGGACCGAACATGTTAGCAACAACGAAGTTTTAGAAAAAATGGAAACAAAAAGGAAACTTATAGAAGAGCAAGAGGCAGGAAACTTATACAAGAGCAAGAGGCAAGAAACTTATACATCAGCAAGAGGCAGTTGAAATTTCAGGTTCACATAATGAGGAAGAAGGGCTTGGCAAATCTGATACTCACGGGACAGTTTGAGGGCAATAGAGATAGAGGAAAACAACGCATAACCTACCTGGTGAGCTTAATTAAATGGATAACGGAACAGGGTTTAGGAAAAATAACGAAAAAACAAAATTTATTAAGAGCTAGAAAGGACAGGAAAGTGTGGAGAGCCATGGTCACTTACGTCCTGAAACGCAGGACATAAAGAGAAAAACTTAGAGGTCAGAACACCTGCACACTTTTTTCTTACCTGTTTCTCTTCGAGTTCGTCATGGTATAACAATATCAATAAAAGTATTGCTTACCAATTTTTCCTCTTCCTGTTTTCTTAATTTTTCCTGATGCTGAAGCTCCATCTGGTGGCGTAATTCCTCTTCTTTTCTCAGTTGTTGTTCGAGTTTCAATGCAGCTTCTTTCTTTTCAGCCTCCGCTTTGGCTTTAGCCTTGCTCTCCTTCGCCGCTGCTTCTACTTTTCTGATGGCTTCCTCCATTTCTAATTTTCTAAGAACTTCCGCTTCCTCTTTTTGCCTTTTCTTTTCTAGATCCGCCGCCTTTTTTTCTTCAGCGGCTGCTTTCGCTTCAGCTTCATTTCGTTTAGAATCTTCTTTCCTTTTGGCTTCCTCAGAGTCAGCGTCCTTAAACTTAAGCCCTTTGTCTCGGTCGTCTGACCGGTCTGATCTATCGTTTGATTTCCTTTCAAGACTTTCCGGAGGCTGCTTTTGTTCTTCCTGCGGCCGGTGACTTACGTCATCTTTGATTTTCTCTGATTCTTTAATCACTACCGGATCTTCGTCGTCGGACATAAGTTCCTGAAATATGAAATGAAGATAAGAAACAATTACAATACAGTTCGAATTATATCACTTTTAATGGTTATTGAAACATGATTGGTTCATCAGTAATGCGTTAAAAGTAAATAAACGACTAAACTGCATCATAGTTACCAGATATATTCCCATATATTTCTCTATAAGAGGCTGGAGCACGAATCCGATAAAGATCTGGGCATTACTTGAAGCCAACGTCGTTAAAGATATGAATATTGCTTGTTTATTAAAAATAAGGCTCCCTTTTAATAATCTAGACTCCTTCTTTAATAGCCAACTTGTACGGTGTGCCCGCCCTGTCTTTGAAAGATAAACAAAACAGCATTTTTGATTACACTGATCATTATTTGACAAATAGCTGTAAATTGAGGATTTATCCACAAGCAGTTGTTTCATTGCATGTTCAAGGAAATGAGGATAGTTAAATTTTATATGACAGTCTTGAGGCTGCAAAGAATAATCTGGATGTTGCTTAAAGGCAATTTCGCTAAAGATCTGAATATTGCTCAGTCAGTTTCAATAAAGATCTGGATATTGTTTAACGTGTTTCGATAAAGATCTAGATATTGCTTAAAGTCAATTTCGCTAAAGATTTGGATAAAACTTAGCCAGTTTCTTAGGCAGTTTCGATAAAGATCTGGATAATGTTTAACGTCATTTTTCATAAAGATCTGGGTATTGTTTAAAGTCAGCTCGATAAAGATTTGGTTATTGCTTAATCAGTTTCGTTAAAGATCTGGATATTGTTTAGTCAGTTTCGATAAAGATCTGAATATTGCTTAAAGTCAATTTCGCTCTTTAGCGAAATTGACTTTAAGCAATATTCAGATCTTGATATCGCTTAGTCGATTTTCAGATCAATATTCAGATCTGGATATCGCTTAGTCGATTTCGATAAAGAACTGGATGTTGCTTAGTCAGTTTCGATAAACATCTGGATATTGAAAATGTCAGTTTCGCTAAAGATGTGGACATTGCTTAAAGTTAGTTTCGACAAAGATTTGGAAATAGTTTAACGTCAGTTTAGATAAACATCTGGATATTGCTTAGTCAGTTTCGATAAATATCTTGCTATTGTTTAAAGTCAGTTTCGCTAAAGATCTGGTCATTTATTAAAGCCAACTTGTTTAAAGGTGCTGACATTATTTAAACCTAACTTCGCATGTAGCTGAAAGCCAATTTGATGAAACCAAATTCTTTACAGGTGTTTAGTATGATTTAAAATAACTGATAAATGTACTAAGAATAAAAGATAGGCTAATTACGAAAGAACATTTTTTGCCTTTCTCCAAAATCAAATTTTTCCATCCACAAAGAAATTTGCTGTAATGTGAATTTCTGACCCAATACGCTAAAAGATATCTGAAGCTTCATCTAATAAAGATTTATGGTTGGTAAGTTCGTCTCACAGCAAAATTCCTGAGTGCAATGAAGTTGATCCTCCTTAGAGGATCCACACCTTGGGTCTAATTATACTCTAAACTACACTTTGTAGATATTCTAACTGGGCGTCCTATTACAGTGGGATTGTGTCAGAATAAGACTTGAAGACGCTTCCCGTAAAGTGTCGGCAAACATGATTATCTCGTAGACCAATTCATTAGTATAGTGAATTTTACCGTTACTAATGCTCGACTATTGCGGTTTCGTGTCAAAGCTAAATACGTATTAACAATGTTTCGCAAACTTCTCTCACAGAGCAATTTGTTAATCTAATTAGGTGCTCACTTTTGTCGCCTTGTGCTAAACTAACCTATTCTATATATGAATACATATTGTGGCCTTCATGCAAATTGCTTCTTAGTTTCGTAAATATATTTACCTTTGCTAATAAGTCCCACAAATTTTTCATTAGGCAAGTGATTTCAATATTTATTAGTATTTTTAAAATCTCATATCTCTTGTTTTTTTTCTAAAAAAACAAAACATTAACCTGAAAACTCGAGTCATGTTCTTAAATAGCATCATCAGATCGAGACTTTCAAATAGATGTCAGGCATGGCGCCAACCCCGTTCATAAATATTTAAACTGTCAGCTGTATACAACCGCTTTCTAAGATCATTGATTAAAAATGGCTTTGAGCGAGTGAAGCCTACGGGTGTGGGTGAAGACCACACTTCTTCGAACCTTGTGGACTGGCGCTACAGAATCACAAAGAACTGTACCAAATAACAGAAACCACATCACTTGAGAACTTTCAATAGAAGCAACAGCCGAAATGGATACCACATGTAACTCGAAGAGAAAACACTGACATAATCCTGATGTTGATATTTCACACTACTTCAAATAAAAGGTTAGAAAGGAAATCTTTTTTCAATACTAGAAAGAGAGGCGACAGCTACTGGAGTTGAGAAATCTATTTTCCTGAAAACTCTCTTTAAAAGAAAGATTTTATAAATTTCAACCGACAGAAGTAAAATATGCTCGGTCAATGAAAACCGAATAAGGAAACGACTAATATTACCATTAACATTAAGCAAGAGAGTTCGATATTTATTGATTTTACCTGATGATAAATATTATTTAGGTATTAACGAAAATATTCAATTTAATTTTTTTTAAGATGTTTAACCAGTATCTATTTTAATATTAATTCTTAAGTATTATCTTAACTAGAAAAGATTTTAAGAATAGTAATTCTGAAAGTCCTTTTGGGCTACCAAGGCACCGTTTTTAACTCTAAAAAATAATCATTTTAAATGTATTTTTTTAATCCGTTACCAGTATTTCATTGTTAATCTATGTATGCAGTCTGTGCGACCATCTGTCACCGCATCGTTGCCAATTATAGATTGTGGTCGGCTGTGATTTTCTAGTGTTTCATCGCTTGGTCCGTAAACAGTTTGGCGGACGCGCCATCTTGCTTACAGAATATTTGCTTCAATCATTAATTCATATTTACTAAGCTAAGTATAGTTCGGTGCGAATCTGAACGAAAAGAAATACAAAGTAGGAAGATTCCTGTTGCGTCAATCTTACAAGTGGGGAGGGCCTGCTTACACTAAAAAAGCAAAAATTTTAATTTCTGGCTTTTTACCTCCCTTTCGTTTGAAAAAAAAATCAATAGATATCGAACTCTTTTGGTTAATGATAATGGTAATATTAATCGTTTCCTTATAAGGAAACATGCGGCTTTCATTGACTTGTACTACTGCCGGTTGAAATTTATAAAATCTTACTCTTGAAACGATTTTTCAGGAAAATATATAGATAGCTTACATACACACACGTATATATATATATATATATATATATATATATATATATCAAGAATAAACCTTAAAGATCTATTTCGGTTATAATTTATTTCGTGAATACTGTTATATTTATCTCCTCAGACCGAAAGTTTTTAATAAATGGAGACAATTCATCCGGACTGATATACTAGATTAACAGGAGGATTAATAGCCTGACGTGCTATCCAATTTAGCTATAGGTAGCTAAATGGTATAACACGTCAGGCTGTATAAGGATACAATTCGATTTCTGTCGGAGGATACATATTTTCTATGAGATTTCTCGGACATTCAGGTCGGAAAATGTTGTTAATACTTAATAAACAGAGCATTTACTTAAATATTTATTTCTATAAAAATAACGTATAAACAGAAAATATATTAAAATAATTGTCGAACTTAGTCCATTTCATTATATATATATATATATATATATATATATATATATATATATATATATATATATATATATATATATATGGCATTCAATTAGGAAATTGAAAAAGAGAATTACAATTATGATGAAAATGTGTCCGGGCACCGAAGTATTTACTATACTTGTTAAAGAAATTATATAAAAGAGAGAGGGGGACATCAAATTCTTGTATAGTAATTCCCATTGTCCTGAGAAATGACATGACTCATGATCTAACGATATACTAAGTCAATGGATAATTCAGTTTTCATATCTATCTAACTCATTTCGCCCTGTTATATCATCAGACTAAAAGGTCTCCTCACTGATATGCCACAATAGTTTGCTCGAGTTATATGAAAATGCTTTACCCATTTACTCTCTCTGAGTGAGAGAGTAAATGGGTAAAGCATTTTCATATAACTACGTTATCTGCTCATGATCGGGTAGCAGCAGCAACAAAATACTGTCGACACCATCACACACACACACACACACACACACACACACACACACACACACATATATATATATATATATATATATATCGGACGTATTTGAGTAGAAATCTTACATTTTTACAGAAATTTTTGTATTTTTACTTTTGCGTTGTTTCTTTTTTCTTTTTCTCCATATCTCATCTTCTAGTGAAGCTTTAAGAAAAGGGAAAAATGTAAAATTGATATTTGTTCTTTATCTTATCATTCCGTTGAATTCCGATCCATATTTCATCCCAACTTATATAAATATATATAGAGAGAGAGAGATAGATAGATAGATAGATAGATAGACAGACATACAGACAGACAGACAGAGAGAGCGCATCCCAATATTAAAAGTAAAGCTACCTTTTAAAAAAACAGACGAGCAATCACAATCAGATAACAAAGCAGCCACATTTCTAAAGCGATGCACGTCCGCGAAGGCACATACCTGTAAATTAAACAATTGGTAATTTGAAAAGATCGTCTCACCTTGCCTATCCACACTACACCTTGCACAAGAAGATATCCTAACAAAAAAAGTACTCCGTATCTGCAGTACCGACGGCATGTTCTGGGCCTCATGGTGACGTGCTGATACGAATTTCGGCAGTAGACCAGTTACTGGTCCTTTTGCTTAGAAGTGATAGACACCAGCTCTCAAACTGTTGCAGTAAAAAAAAAAAAAGGAAAAAGAAATGCTGAAATCTCGATTCAATACGTGTCCTGTTGAAAATTTGTGGCGGCAGCCGGTCGCCATCATCATCAGCGTCAATTTTGCAGACGACAGATTTGCATTGACATCTGATATTTGTACGTTTGAATGGAAAATTGCAGGTTTGTATGTGTGTGTGGGTATGTCTAAAAGTTTACGTGTACTTGAGAAAAGGAGAGGCAAGCAGAGAGACGAAGAGAAAAAGAGAGTTTACTCGCATCTACACGTATAAATACAAGCATGAAAGAAAACCAAAAGAAGGTTGATGGTAGTTTCCGAAGACACATTTATACACGAGTGTTAGTGGGAGTGGTGAGTTTGTCAATAAGTGGAAGCGTGTCACTTTCTTATGGATTATACCTAAAGGGTTATATGTATGTTTGCTGGTACGTAGGGTGTTCTAGCCTACACGTGTATAAGATAGCCAAGAATAACGTTTGTTTGGAGCTTAACATTGATAATGATTATTATTGGTTATTACCTAAATGTTAGTTCATCACTTCTATAAGAATAATAACTGTTATAATAAATTCAAAATGAAGCTTTAATTCAGTCATTCTTCATCATCGATTTGTCTGGGTTGGAGTAACACTGGCAAATATAATAGAGTATGTATATAGGAAATATGCCTTATTTCTAACACAATTACATACCCACATATGTGGACGCGTGGCCGAGAACGTTCGTTTTCTGACCATGAGACCCATCTCACTATGGTCGATTTGTCAGAAAGGTGAATTCTAGAGGAGGCGATATCAGAGTGCGGCACCTTTGGAAGGTGCCTGAAGACTATATTGAGAGAAATTGGGTGGACGGAACCCTTTGTGAGTTGTCGATTGTTGTGCTAGCACTAGTCAACGTGACCGATGGTTTGAGCTTGCTGGCCTTGTTCAGACTGTTCATTACGCTAGATAACGTGTTCTCTCCTAGAAACTGTAACTAAGGTCCGCTTAGCATAGTTGCCGTATAAACCACAAGTGGGCTCTGTGGGTGTTGATCTAACACAAATATGCCTGAGCAGGCGTATGCAACAGGAATTAGCTAGACGCCCTGGTAGACGAGAATCCTCGGATACGAGTGGCCAGACATCCATTCACATACCCACATATATAGCATATTAAAACACGCCTAAACTTATTTTCTACCCAATAATAGACAACATTTACAAACACGCAACACATACTCTTTAAATAAAACTGCCTATTGGTTAGAAATTAGCATCACCATGTCAAATATTTGACCAATCAGAAAATTAAAACCCTGTTTTTCTCTAGCCTAGTTTCGGGAAAAATTCCTTATAAAAACTCACAGATTGTGACTTTCTCAAATCCGTACAAACATTCAACTAAAGGGTATTTTTATTTCTTTTTGACTCTGTTGAAACTCTGAATATGTTTGTAAATACAAATGATTTATTTAACAGGCATGAGACCATGTTTTCTTTATTTTGATATTGTTATTGTTTGGAATTCGGACGTTCGAATTTTTAATATAAAAAACCTGAACAACTGAATTTCTTACAGGTCTATTAACTTGAACCATTTCCATTTTTATGGCGATTTTCTAAGCGTAGATTAGATGTGGCACAAGGCCGAAAGTATGGAGCATCTATTGAGGATCAAACTCACTAGTCAGTCGTAATTGTTCTAGCGCAACAGGCTTGCTATCCATTACATCACATTTTGTCTTGCAAGATTAATTACGACTTCAAACGAAACATCTCAAACAACAACAGTAGACAGTCAGTGAATCTTTGTTGACGATCATGTATCGGCGACTTCAAATGAACCACCGCCAACAACAAATATGGTCAATGAATCTTCGCTAACGATAAAACTCTTTTCTCAACCACAAATGTTTTTCTGTGGATCAACATCAACTGTTTAAAAGTCCTTTCTAAACTACATAATTTTCCGTGAACTATCTAAAGACTTTAACTCAACTAAAGACTATTTTTAATCACCTTTGACTTTTTGAATTCATGTTCATATGTTTGTAAATACAAATGATTAATTTAAGTGAAATGCCCGTGTTTTCTTTATCTTTATTTTATTATTGTTTGGAATTCGGACGTTCGGATTTTTAATATAAAAATACTGGACGTCAGAATTTCCTACATGTATATATTTTGTGATGTCAACGAACACTTGTTACCACTTTTTTGATGCTCAATGTAGTAGAGACTTTGTAATCGCAGTTACAACTATAGTACGTCGTTGAACAATGCTGGTATCAGACACCTTCGAATATCACTCACACTAATAGTACTTGCTCGATAATACTCGCTCGAAAAGTAACCACCGGATAGTAATCCGTATAGTGATCAGTATAGAGAAACAGTATAGTGAATAGAGTGCAGAATAGCGGTTCGTATAGTAATAGAGGATAGAGTAGAAATGACGATCTGTACATTGATAGAGGAGAAATGGCGATCAGTTAGACGTCCCGCGACTTCCTATATATCCGTTTCCTCTATGGTCACGTGATCTACTTAATTCAATAATGGGATCGCCTGTGTTTGCTCACTGACGATTTATGTTCAAACTCAAGTGCCGGCAGCGACACTTTATTCCTATATAACAATATATGTGCACGAAGATACATTGAAAGTGTCTGAAACTACGAGTCCCCTGCGATTAATATAAAATCGGGCTACTTGTGTTTATCGCCGGCTCTTACTAAATCGTTACTGAAACACTGTGGAATATATAAATATCTAGAAAACTAAATATATAAAGACCAAATACAATTGGACTTAGAATCTAATTCCTATAATGCCATAATTTTCGACATAAAGTATATATAAATATATATTACTGTATAAAAGGCACGGTGGAGTAATGGATAACGGCTTGGAGAGCCGAGTTCGAATTCCAGTCGATTCCATTACATTCACTTACGTGCTAATACCCTTGGGAAAGGTGTGAATCCTCTTCTTCTCCCTCCAACTATGGGTAAATAGCAGGACAGACTGGGTTCTATAGCCTTGGATGGCATCTGGTCTAGGAGAAGGACAACTCTGAATTCAAAACCTGCGGAGGGTCGTTTGGGAACCTTGTGGCATCCGTTGCACCAGGTCCCTGTATTCGTCCCTCCAAAAAGTGTGGATGGCCCTGCACAAGGCCTTTACCACTATAATCAAGTCCTGTGTGGCTGTCGGGCTTTCGGTTTCTGAGAGCTGATCTGTCTGACCCTCATACGTCGAGTTCGACGTGAGAAGCGAAACTGTATAAAAATAACAAAACAAAAGCCATTGAAATAAAGCAAGTTCAGTCGACCAATGATGACAATTCCAGAACAACGTAACTATAAACATTTTTTTTTCTATCCTCTGCCAGCCGCTATGATGGAGAAAGCATTACCTCGAACCGTCGGCAGTGAGACACGCTGCAAGAGCCACTCCGTTTCGCGAGGCCCCTTCCTTAATCGCGACGCAATCGCGCCAATCCTCCGAAGGAACACCATCGAACGAGGGCCAATAACCCCTGAAGTCTCCACTGCCACAGGAGTAAAAAAAAAATCTATCAGCAAGAGAAGAATATTTAGCTATTTCTATAAATTTTATATTCCTATAACTATTTGAAGTTAAAAATTAACTGTTCAATCACTTGACGTGACGTCACTGATTCTTCTAATGACGCTGGATAATCAGTGAAAAATGCCAAAATGGATGCCATATATTTACACTATATATATATATATATATATATATATATATATATATATATATATATATATATATATTATTATTATTATTATTATTATTATTATTATTATTATTATTATTATTATTTATTTTAGTTTATTAAATCAAAATCATTTTAAAAGTGAACGATTAATTTAATTTCAAAAGCAAAATACCTCCTCTTTTTTTAGAAAAAAAAATGCTTGAAGGTTTTACCTTGATCAACCAATCAAAAATGAGGTACATTAAATTCAAACTAAGCGAAAAAGAAATTTATTTTTTAGAAATGGGTCATGACAGCAAGTTGTCTGTAAACAGATCGCAGACATTAGATTAAAAACTGATACAGATGGTTACGTTAATTCATAAAGTGTATACTATTCAGACAATCAACTTTCCCAAGAAATAAGAGCGGAGGTATAAGGAGGTTAATTTAACTTAATGCCAACTTTTTATATGCCTTGTGAGTTTCCTACATAAAATGTTTTGTAGTTGATAAATAAGAGGCCTCTCTAAGACACTAGTAAATAATTTAAACGTATAGAATTATTTGGCAAATTAATATGCAACCGTTAAGTAAAGAGCATCCATATCAAATATTAATAATACCAACCAATCAATGCAAGATGTTAAATCTAAATTAATCTTACAAATAGAAAAATAAGCTATATAAGGTGCATCGCAGTTCGTATACATAAAATATAATAAATTGTGTAGAGATTTTTAACATGTTTTTGATTTAATATCCTAAAAAATATTTTGCTCTACTCTATATTGAGTCCTCTTAAACTAAATGTTACGAACGTTGGAATTGTACTATATTCGTTCTCATTTTACCTGGACAATGGCAAATAATTATGACATCCTACGCGAACGCACATCCACGCAGACGGGCGCATGCGCGCGCCCACACACACACACACACACACACACACACACACACACATACACACACACACACACACACACACACACACTACAAAAATCTTGCACCAATGATAAGTGCATATTAAAAAGAGAAATTGAGATTGAGTCAATTGTTGATACCCCTTCGCATCCTAAATCTGAGCAAACATCAGAATTTAGAAAGTACGTAGTTCTTTGTTAGGTCAAGCAATTTTCTGCACACCTTCCCGTATATATTCCAAACTGACAGTAAATCAAAGTGCACACCATGGCCAAACCGCCAGACAGAGCCACTCGGAGATAAGTTGCTTCTTGAAAGTGGCCAGGTTCTTTATGCTTATGGTTAGGATCAAGTTGGAGTCTTCTCGCAGGAATTTATACTCTCAAGCCAATAGAAAGAAACGTTATAGTCGGCCAGACACCATAAGAACAATTGAATTCATCAAGAGGGATGTGGCAAACGTCGCTGCTCTATCACTAATTCAACGGAAAGTGCTCAGACGAACTACATACTCTGGTCCCGCCAATACAAACCTTTAGAGCAAGGACACATCATGTCACTTACATAGTAGAAAACAACCCACATTATCTTCGTATTCCATCGGTGAGAAGTAACTTCCACTCTAACAGCTTCTTCCCGCGAAACACTGCTCTGTGGAACCGATTCCCAAGAGAATATTTCCCCGATCACTATAATCTTAAACAGTTCAAGGCTATGGTTAACCGTTATCTTCCACCTTTATCCGCACATATTACCTCAGAAACGCACTCTACTTCATGTCGCCGCCGGGCTTTATAAAGTGTGAACCTTACTGTAAAACAAAAAACATTTATTTCCCACTCTTCTCTGGTCTTTTGAACAGGAGTAGGGGTTTATCGATTGTTTCATTTTCAGGGCTAGTGTGACAGAGAGAGTTTGGGAAACACATATATATTTTTTATTGAAACTGGAGTAGATTTGAACAGCGAAATTAGATCAGAACAATTTTATTTACTGATGGAAACCTGATCTCGCCCATTTGGAATTGGGTCATTAGAAAAGACAATGGAAAATGATCGAAATAACTTTTGTCGGTTAAAATTATAAATAGCGCTGAGTAAGCAAGAAAGGACTTTTGAAATTCTCATGGTTTGGGGTTGAAAACGACACTCATGATAATAGTTTACGGACTAAGGGTCGATTTGTGATCAGCCAGGCTTATCTATATAAACGCGCACAGAAGTCTGTTGAGAGAGTGGTTGGCTGGTTGGCTGGTCTGCCGTCGAGTGCAGTCGAGCTGAAGAGAGAGGCCGGAGATTGTGAGTGACGTCAGAGGCGCCCGCTTACATATTTCGTTGATATACGTACGAAGAAGCGAATTACTCCTCCAACGTCTAAGACTACTACTGCTACTATTATTACTACCAGCTAATCACAACTCTCTCTCTCGCCTCTCTCTCTCTCTCTCTCTCTTCTCTCGTATCCAGTGTATGAGTTTTTACGTCAATTATTTTCATTTCTGTAACCCGTTTCTTTTCTATACTATTCTTTTCTGCTATATAAAAGACATTAACAATTCAACCATTGAATAGTTGTTTGTTCGGCTTACTGTAGATATATATATATATATATATTTGGTGCATTCTAAATTTCTTAGCACAGACTCTCCAGCCGTGTCTACATTTTCAGTCGACCGTGAATGGATGAACATCACTTCTGCTTTCTGGATCAAACCAAACACATCGTGGGCAGGAAGCAGAATTAAACCAGTGGACCGATCGAATGATCTACGGATGCTTAGGGGACCTACGGCCACTCCCTTAAGTTCGGTTAAGACCGAGTCGACACCTCAACCCAGAGAGTAAGACGTCGGGGGTTGAGGGGCTGGGGCGAAAGTGGTTAGACTGGTAGCCGTGACCAGGATAGACCCGTGGAAATTACCACGACCGTCTGAAAGAAGAGAGAGGGTTGCATTTGTGTTGTCAAGTCGGGACCAAGTATGACCAAAAAGGACTCTAGTTTTCGGACTATATTGGTCTAAAAGGGACATAAGGAGGAAAGGAGAAGAAAGCAAAAGGAGGAGGAAAAAGAAACAAAACATGGAGCGGCGGACCTCAGGTAAGTCACTTTTCCTTTGTTCGCTCATTGCACTTAGATCTGCCAGTAATATCGTTGATCTTGTTTTTGTCGACGTTGTACGCAGTTGAAGCGCCACCACCGTGTTAAGTATTTTTCCTTTCGTTCTGTCGTTGAAAGTGGTAGTTGACGCTAGGATGAGCGTAGCTGGATCAGACGCCACATGACCTTGGGGACGTGGGAGTCCCCCAAATATCGATGGGTTTCAGGAGGCTGATGGGTAGCATGAAGCTACCTACTTATAAAGGAAACCCGGCGGACCTGCACGAATGGATTCTGTCCATTCAGAAGAAGCAGGTGATCTATGGTCTCTCGGACAAAGAAATGGTGCTCCTAGCTTACGACGCAGGTGTCCGTTTATACGGGGTGGTACAGAGAAAACCCGACCCTGGCGTGGACCGAGTTTAAATCCGCTCTGGTGCGGCTAGACGCAAGTGAGCGTACGGCCATTGAGACAGTCCGGAAATTATTCCGGCTGTAGCAACAAGAAGGGGAGACTAATGAGGAATTGGGGGAAAGAATCGCGGGGCTACCGGCGTTAGCTTTTCCGGAGTTGGCGACTCGTGACAGTAGTTCTATTCAGAAGAAATGGAAGAGGACTGGGAGGCTGAGGCAGTTCCCAATAGGAGAGCCTAGGATCTACGTTATGGGTTTCACAAGCCCACACCGGGCCCATATGAGCTGGTGTGTTGGACTTGCAAGTATGGTGGGCATCGGGCCCGCAACTGTCCGACAAACTATGGAGGCGATCCAAGGTCTTTGGGGCCGAACTGCACGACTTGTGGCGAGTTTGGGCACAAGGCTCGGTGGTGTACGGCAGAGGGAGACCGTAAACTGGGGATAAAGCGAGTTAATACGCTGGTGCCCCCTACCGAGAAGGAAAATGGTCTGGGAAACGCCGATGGGTCACCCGTGAAAAAAAAAGAGGCAGGGTGGCCCTAGTGCAAGTAATACCTCTGAGATGCTGGACATGTGGTGTGGTTGGGCACTTTTCGGCCAGTTGTAAGGAGAGAAGGTGTTGGCGCTGTGGAGGAGCGGGTCACCTGAGACGAACTTCACCTCGCAGGAGAAAGATGGACCACACCGAATGGTACAACCCTAACTCGAATAGAGGGGACAAATGGGTTGCTAGTCCGAGAAAAGAGAGTCATTCGAGCTCTACCCCACCCAGGAGGGCACCTAGACAGAAATGGGAGCCACTAGAAAAAGTTGAACTCCTGTCACCGACTCCTACGTCTTGGTTGTCGAGAAAGCGAGAGGAAAGGAGAGAACGTACGGGAAAGAGAAAAGCACAGGTATACCGTTTGCTGAAGGAAGGGCCAGACTTCACCTGTAGTGTGTTGCTGGGAGACAAGAAGGTGAAGGCCCTTATTGATACTGGAGCTTCAATATCACTGGTTAGCTCCAAGGTTTTTAGACAGTTGGGACTGAAAACGAAGCTTAGTCCCGTCGATCTACTAAGTCAGGCTGATAGTAGCAGGATGAGGATAGAGGGTATGATGTAGCTACCTTTTCAGTTGGCAAGAACCAGAGGTAAACTTAAGGTTTATGTGGTACCTGACTTGTGTGGTGAGCTAATTTTGGAGAGTGACTGGCTTAGGCAGAATAAGGCACAGATCCGTTTCGATCCCGCCACCCTAACATTGGACGGGGTAGGGATACTGTTGGGAGAGGATAATTATGAACAATTGCCAGTGGTGGCCCAGACAGATATAAAGCTTCCCACTAGGACTACTGTATCTGGGAAGGGCAAGATTATAACAGAAGGAGTGATGAACAGTGACCTGTATCAAGTGGTCCCTACTGATAGGTATGATAATAGTGAAGGGGAAATAACCGTGTGTGATTCGTTGGTGAAGAGGTCGGGGACCGTTCCCTTACTGTTAACCAATACTGCCAATAAAACTATTAAAATAAAGTAGGGAGAGGAGCTGACACAGGCGTGCCCAGTGAGAGAAGTCGAACAGGTGAGAGTATGGAATGGGAATAGGCCTGGGAATAAGACGAGTAGCGATGAAATAAGGGATGAAGATATAACAGCCCCTGAGCGTTATAGGAGGAAATTGAGGGGGTTGCTGAACGATAATCGTGAGGTAATAGCCATTACGGATAAGGAACTGGGACAGACGGAGACAGTTGAAATGAAGATAGACACGGGTAATCACCCACCTATTAAGTTAAGACCGTATAGGACCCCAATCCACAAAAGAAAATTAGTAGAGGACGCAGTGAATGAAATGATGGAATCAGGGATGATCGAAAGATCCAAATCTCTCTGGAGTTTTCCAGTAGTCATTTTTGAAAAGAAAGATGGAGGGCATAGGTTTTGTGTAGATTTTCGTCAATTAAATGCCATTACGAAACCGCTGGCAGTGCCCCTCCCCTTAATTGATGATATTCTAGCTCTTTTGGGAAAGTCTAAATGTTTTTCCACCTTGGATTTGAGGTCAACATATTGGCAGGTAGCACTTAGCAAAAAGGATCAGGAAAAGACCGCTTTTACCTGCCACATGGGCCTCTTCAATTTCAGAGTTATGCCGTTTGGGCTGGCAAACGCCCCGGGTGTATTTAGTCAGTCCATCGTATTGAATGACACTGAGGCATTTGCCATGGCGTATCTAGATGACATCATGGTGTTTTCAAAATCACCAGAGGAGCATTTTGAACATCTGCAGGTGTTCGATAGCTTAAGAGAACATGGATTAAAGTTAAAATTATCGAAGTGTCAGTTTATGAAAGAAGAAACAAAGTACTTAGGGTTTATCATAAACAAAGAAGGAATAGATATTTAGATAAAGTTGAGGTTATAAGAGCCATGCCCGCACCGAAGACCGTAAGAGAGATTAGGGGATTTATTGGAGCCATCGGATATTACCGGAGGTTCATACCAACATTTAGTCGGCTAGCATCCCCTCTAATAGCTCTAACTAAGAAGCATGCTAGGTTTAAGTGGACCGAGGATTGTCAGCGTGCATTCGAGTCCCTAAAGGACCAGCTGACAGCTGTACCTCTATTGGCCTACCCAGACCTGAGTAAGCCCATGGTGCTGTACACCGATACTAGTGATAAATTTTCCCCTTATTACTTGATATATGTCAGGGATGTAGTCTTACCTATAGACAATCTGTTACAACCTAGGAGGAAGTATTTAGGAGAGGATCATCACCAAATAGTTTTAGAACAACAGCATAAAATTTTTACACAGGTGAGGAAAAGGTTTCAAAGATCCCAGAAAAGGCGAAACGATAAGGTAAATAAAAATAGAGAAGTTTCCTTCCAGATAGGTAATCCAGTGTATTATAAAATACACCGGAGAGAAGGTAAATTGGACCAGAGATGGAGTCCATACTATAGGATCGTGGAGCAGACGGGTCCGGTTTCCTTTGTGATCTGGGACCAAGTGACCGGACAGGTAAAGGGAGTGCATGCGAATGATATAAAGCTAGCTGAAATAGGAGAATGGAAAGGAGCCGAAACAAAAACTCAACAGAAAAGGCTGACGAAAATTACGTAGGCAGAACCTGAAGGGTTAGAGATTGAGAGTGAAAGTGAAGGGAGTGAGGAGATTGAAATTAGCCCAACTACCCTTCGAAGGCTGAGGGAGGTAAGTCGGACCCCAGCGGGACATTCTGAGAAAGCAGGGATTGAACCTAACCTTAGGGAAGAAGAAGAACTGATTGAATGGGAACAAGAGGATGAAATTCTGTTAGCTCAATTGCAGAGTAAATTGCGGGCTGAAAAAGCACCTAGTGTTAATGAGGAATTACCACTAAAACAGCGATTGAGGGGAGCAGTGCAGCCCGAGCCCAAGGATTAAGTGAAACCAGTACAGTGGCTGTGGTGAATGAGTGACGTTCTAACTGTGCATTTATCATCAGTGCTGCTGAACTGTGTGGACGGACCCCATGCATGCACGGCACTGGTGGTGGTGTGGGTGGGTGCTTGAGGTATCACTCTAAGATGTAACCACCCGCTAAAAACAATAAGAGAATGATTGAGTAAGACGACTTATCTCTTTGCGGACATGAACGAGAGGAGGCTCGTGGTACTGACGATACTAGTTGTGGTAGCTAATACCTGGGAACACAGTGAGAATACTGTATTTATGAAGACTAGTGAAATGATCATAACTAGATCAAGTGGTTGATAACTTTGGTGATGGACCTGCAACCGTATGAGAAGTTACTGGGTCAGTTGAAGTCCGAAGTGGACAAACAAGATACAGCCAGGACACAAGTCGCCGGAGACTATTTACAGACTCCGGAATACCACCGTATATTATACCCCTTAGATCAGGAATCCCTAATACTTGAGAGACAATGGAAGGATATGAGTTACTATTTGAAAGGAATAAAGTTGTTACGGAGCAGGCAAAAGAGGGCAGTATTACCTATAATGGGAAATACATTAAGCGTGTTGTTTGGTACAGTCTCCGAAAGCCAAGTGAGAGTAATTAAGAGGAAATTAGAGGCGGTGGAACAGAACAACAAACAATGGCTCAGTCGGTTAAAGAGAGCGTATCTATACTCAATGTTACTAGGCTAGAATTGGCTAAGAATAGAGGGAGTATCAATTGGTTGATTTCTCACCTACGGGTTTTTAGAAAGGAAGTGATAAATGTAACCACCTCTGTAACAACCAAATTACAGAAATTAGAGGGTTTTTTGCAAAGGTATTTTCAATTATTAGCTCTAATGAGTAAGGTACGTCAAACAAGTCACTCTTTAGTGATGCTGTTAGAGCATGTGAGAGCACAATTAGACACCTGTCTATGAGTACAATAACTCCGGAACGATTAAGAGAAGTTTGAAGAGAATGAGGCTTTGTTAGAGCTGGTAGGAACGAATGCCAGTGGATGGACGGGATTGTGGGAATCCATTGTAAGAGAGATTCCTAAGATGTCGCTAGAAAAAATGCCGGCGTTGTTAAGGCCAATCGATAATATTGATCTTGGACGGTTGAAGTCGGAGTTAAATAAGATAGGTATGCCGAATTCGGACTGGGAATTTGGTTGCTATAATAACCTGGCCGACTGTTGTTGGAATTATACTAATGATAGTCGTGGCCTTGCTAGTTTGGTGGTGGTTGAAGAGGCGTGCGGTGTTGTCAACCGGGCAGAATAAACTGGCACGAGAGTGCATGAGTGAAGGAGGGATTCCAGCTCGTGCACTTTACGAAGGTAGGTCCGACCCGAGTGCATTGGGACCTCTAACTGATATTGAAAAAGACTCCACGATTGTCGTGGAAGGACCTGAACCAACAAAAGATTCGACAAAGCCTGTTGTGAAGGCGAGACAAAATCGGAGGGACAGATTTACGAAATAAATCGAGATTTAAAAAAAAAACATTTTTTGTGAGTAATGAGACTGAAATAATTAGTAAGGAGTGTTGCGAACTCCAATAATTGAAAAAAAAGGGAAAGAACATTCGAACTAGTGAACTATGTGAAAAGGTTCTACTACACGAGATCACCAGAACAGTGAAATTTAACCGGAAGTTGCATGTACATATGTATCGTAAGGACAATGAAAATGTAAATGGGCATAATGAGCACTAAGAAGAACTGAGGACTCTACCTTTGCATGCTGGAAGAGACGTATGTTTAAGTAGACCCTAGTCAGAATCGTATTGGACTGGGTTTTCTCATATTTTGCTGATAGGAAAGCTCGTGTGTCATTTACTAATAAATGACAGATGAGTATGGGAGGAAATGTGACAGAGAGAGTTTGGGAAACACACAAACACACACACACATAATTTTTTTAAATTTTTTATTGAAATTGGAGTAGATTTGAACAGCGAAATTAGATCAGAACAATTTTGTTTACTGATGGAAACCTGATCTCACCCATTTGGAATTGACAATGAAAAATGATCGAAATAACTTTTGTCGGTTAAAATTATAAATAGGGCTGAGTAAGCAAGAAAGGATTTTTGAAATTCCCATGGTTTTGGGTTGACAACGACACTCATGATAATAGTTTACGGACCAAGGGTCGATTTGTGATCAGCCAGACTTATCTATATAAACGCACACAGAAATCTGTTGAGACAGTGGTAGGCTGGTTGGCTGGTCTGCCGTCGAGTGCAGTCGAGCTGGAGAGAGCGGTCGGAGATTGGAAGTGACGTTGGAGCCAGGCGCCCGCTTACATATTTTGTTGATATACGTACGAAGAAGCAAATTACTCCTCCAACGTCTAAGACTACTACGGCTACTATTATTACTACCACTGGAAACGGAAACGTCGGACAAGCTACAATAATCAAGACTCGCATATCGTTCTGAGACGATTTCACAACAAGCTAATCACAACCCCCCCTCTCTCTCTCTCTCTCTCTCTCTCTCTCTCTCTCTCTCTCTCTCTCTCTCTCTCTGTCTAGTATACAGTGTATGAGTTTTACGTCAATTATTTTCATTTCTGTAACCCGTTTCTTTTCTATACTATTCTTTTCTGCTATATAAAAGACATTAACAATTCAACCATTGAATAGTTGTTTGTTCGGCTTACTGCAGATTTTTTTTTTTTTTGGTGCATTCTAAATTTCTTAGCACAGACTCTCTAGCCGTGTCTACATTTTCAGTCGACCGTGAATGGATGAACATCACTTCTGCTTTCTGGATCAAACCAAACACAGCGTTGGCAGGAAGCAGAATTAAACCAGTGGGCCGGTCGAATGATCTACGGATGATCAGGGCACCTACGGCCACACCCTTAAGTTCGGTTAAGACCGAGTAGACACCTCCACCCAGAGAGTAAGACGTCGGGGGTTGAGGGGATGGGCCGAAAGTGGTTAGACTAGATTTCTGTTTCCTAATCAGCTTGAACTATTTAATTTTATTTACTAATTATTTTTCTCCTCAGTAGGAGCAGATTGGTTCGTCTATCGGCGGGTTCACTCTCCTCCCCGGTCTCTTAAACAGGGGTAGAGGTTTATCCCTCGTTCCCTGTTAGGTTTCCGGTTCCTTCTAAAGTCTTTGCAATCTCTTTCACTCCCAATAGCCACTTGCGTCTTAGTGACGTTGTCACCTTGCTTGGAATAAATTGATTAAAAAAATTTATATATGCAACATATCCCAAAGACAAAGCTCTTTAAACAAGAGTGTCGCACAAGAAAAAAATATCAGAAAATACAGTCAAGTATTTAGACAAATTGTCTTTTGACATTAAAAAACAGTCGGAGATTATTATCTTCAAATTCTTTCTGAACATGTAAAGCTTCTTCATGCCTTCACACACAGAGAATTAAATATTCCGTTAAAGCGTGTGAGGGGTGAGATAAAAAAAAAGAGATTATCACAAAGAACGCACAAAAATAATGGTATTTTTCCGTCAATCCCATCGTCACTAAAACCTTTTTCGAACCTTTGCAAATTTCTCGGCTTCTTCTATGTGCTGTGTCCTCATCAGGACGTGGCTCTCCACAACTTCCTGTCCTTATATAACTCTAAGCAACCTTTGTCCATTTACTATTTCTCCCATACCCTGTTTGGTCATCCTTTTATATAAATTCCTTAGGTAGGTGATACGCTGTTTCTCTATGCCCCTCTTATCTTCAACATGTCCTGTACGTTTTGAATCCTCCAAGAACTCTTTCTTCATTAGGCCCGCCCAGAAATTTCAACTGTCTCTTTCTGATTATAAGTGTAATTTTCATTCCAAATTTCCTTAAAACTTCCTCGTTGCTCATATATTCTATCCATGGTATGCTCAGCATTTGTTGGTAGAGCCACATCTCTGTTGTTTTAAGCCTCTTTTTCATCTGTGAGGAAATTGTCCAGCATTTACTGTCATATTGGGGAGAGATGATTATATAACAGTTCTTTTCTTTGTTTCTAACGAACTTTTCCAATCTCTTAATACCTTTTTAATTCCATGCTGTGAATAAGAAAATTAACAATAAGAAAATCTAGTTGCTATTGCCAATATGCTCTAATATCAATATTATAATTAAACATAATTCTATCTAATATTCTAATATTATAAACAACCATAATTCTAATATCAATTACTTTTATATCAATGGTGAATATGAAAATTAACAATAAGAAAGTCTAGTTGCTAAGGTCCAATATGATCTAATATCAACCAAAACTTAGTCAAGCAAATACCAATTTCTATGGCGTTTCTTCCGCATTCATTCACAAAGATAGGAGGAATAAAGCATTTGTCGGTGAGTTCTGCTGTGTTCTTTGCTCCATTTCCACGATCTTTCTACATTCTGTGTACGTGTGTCTGTTCGCGGGGTTCACGGAATGTAATAGACTTAAAAATTTTAACATTGTCTTTATTATCTTTAGCTTTGAAAATGTCCTCTCACATTGGACTTGAGTAGCTGATGGTGTTCTTATTCTTCTTTTATTTCTAAAACATCTTTCTGTGTTTGTTTCTTCATTGCATTTTTATTTGATATAGGGGACCTACTCCATCAGGGGCCCACTTGCCATCGGACAAACTGGCATTCTGGCCATTATCATTTAAAATAATCCGCATTACTTAGAAAGAATTTTACTTAACGCTTGCTTGAGCATTTAATTTTCTCTTGCACATTACTTTGCAACCATTGCGTATTTGAAATGCTATATCTGTTGAATTAATACATTTTATTTTTATTATTAAGTTCCACGTCTTCTCTCTTTAAGTATTAGATCTATTTAATTGAAGTTAGAACTAAGAACAAGTTAACTTCTATTCAACTATTAAATTTAATATTTTTCTTGGTTCTATGCTAATAAAGATTTACGATTGGATTATCTTTATTATAACTTACTGTACTTAACCTTCAGCATCTCCAGTGTTACTAATCTTCCTTAACATTTACCGGAAGGAGTCGAAATCATACCCGTGTAAATATAATATTACATATATCAGTTAAATGGTATTTTATTTAATAAATTTGATTATTTATACTATTACCACTTACTATTATTATTAAAACTCACCCTCGTCTCTAATTTTTACATGTGCAATTTTTGTCTGCCTACTTTTATGTGTGAACGCCATTTTGCCAACTACCACTTTCTGTAACAAAGCAAAATAAATTATGGGTTATCGGCAGGAAAGTTTCACCTCCTCTACAGTCATGCCACCAATACTCGTCTCTGACGTCAAGGGCCAACATAAAATAAAATAGGCGGTATTACTCTCTATATAGAATGGACTCTCTTGCCGAAACGAACCGATAGACTAAACATACAGATAACTGGATTATAGTCGTGAAGGCTTTTGTCGAATCAGACACATTTTTCGGAAGAACTGATAACAGAAATTGTGCAGGATGAGCCAGGGTGTTTCAAAACAGCCTCCACCACCCTCTAGTCTGTATTCAGGGTTTTCCTTCTAGATTGGCTACCACACAAATCAAAGCAAAAGTGTTTAGTCTGCCCTGCTATTTAACCAATAGCTGGATAAAAAATGGGTTCATGCTTTTACCATGGGTATTAGCGCGAAGTGAACGAAACAGAATCGACTGGAACTTGAACCCTGTTCGGCGACCCATCTTTTATAGATATATATATTTTAACTGAATATATATATATATATATATATATATATATATATATATATATATATACATACACACACACTGGCGTGTTTGTCTAAAAATAAATACGTCTAAATTCACCATCATCCTTGCCGTGCGCCTATGGTTTAGGGGTTAAAAATCTCACACTCATACCAAATCAGTCGGTTTCCGATCTCGGCTTGAGGCAATCGGATGTCTATCCACACTGATAAACAACCTGTCTGTGGATGACAATATATATATATATATATATATATATATATATATACACACACACACACGTGGTGTAGGTTAAAGGACACATCGCGTTGGAGCATTGTTTCAGATACGATCACCGAAATTAAGCAACGTCGAGGCCTGGATAGTACCTAGATATGTGACCTCTTGGGAATAACAGGTGTTGTCAGCTTGATGTGCGGGTGATGGAAGGGATAAAAATTCGGAATTGGAACTCCAGTCAGGTTCGTTATATTCATTTACGCGCAAATATTCTTGGGAATAGTATGAATCCATTTCTTCTGCTCCACCAGCTATGAGTTAATTAGTAGGACTTGTATCAGTAAATCATTATTATCTCCCAAAAAATTCTTATCTAAAAATATTTTCTGGCTTTAAATAACCCGCAAACAAATCAATCAATTGACGTGGTGTAACGTGTAGCAAGTTGATCTCGCTAGATCAATTACGAGTGAGTAATAAGTTTTATATTTATTGAGTTCCCTTTAATTTCGGCCTTGTGCCACCCCTAAGCTATGCTTAGTAAATCGCTATATACACAAATATGTTTTACTGAAATTGGATGAGGATGTTTCTTTCATTTTTTATTACATTTTTTCAGTTTACGTATAAGATGTCGCATCTTCAGATCAAACGTATTAACCTTTACCACACTGCAGGCGAAAACAGTCGCCGTAGAATTCTCTCCTTTTGCTGCTCTAGGCGCATTCTGTCGCCTTGAGATGGTTGTTATAAATAAACACTTGTCAACTGTTATTTCCGGTATTTTCAACTGGAAATCGCCTATTACTGTTTTCGAAGAAGGTTAAACTTCCTTTTCCAACGCCATTTTGAATTCTTCTAGACTCTACTACACGAGGTGTAACATCGATTAAACCCACATTCATTTTTTCGCGATTTTTTGTAAACAAAAATGGCCGCATCAATATCCAACAAAGCCTTTATTCAGCAGTTTTTCTTTGATGATTTTGAAGGCTTTACTCGAGTGTATATTGACTGTGAAGTGGTTGAAGATGATAACCACACTAGGTGTTCATGTTTTTGTACCCTAAAAAAATGTAGTAGCAGGGAGAACAATTCTAGAAAGAAATTAGCGTAGTAAGGGGTTAAGAAACTCTTCAAAATTAATGTTTCTGCTCGAATACTTTTAATCATCACCAGGAAAGTTAATATTAGAGAAAGGCTTTTAGTAATTTCACACTGGGATGTTTTTTTTTTTTTTTTTAGAAACATTTCTATGTACGTATCCTCAATATTGTGTGTAAAGTGATTTCCAAGTATAGCTTTTATCATAAGTGAAGGCATTTTAAAATGTGTTAATTTTTTAAATTAATATCTTGGCCGTCGGTGCTGCCATTTTTGTGGATTTCTAATGGACTGGGCAAAATAAATAAATTAAATAATAGACTAAAAAAATAAAAATACAAAATAAACATATATTCCTTCTAGTGATAAACCGTTCGAGTTGAATGGGACGCATTCTGGACACGTGACCTGCCCAGCGAAGGCGATGTTGAAGGATGTTAACATCGAAAGAGGTCCAAGAGAAGACTTCATTGTTGGTGATGCGGTCCTGCCAACTATCATCTTGTTTGGAAAATTCGCCAGCGACAAGAGGCTAACGCAGAATCCCAAAACGACGCTTCAAGGATCACTTGGAGACATCCCTGACACAGGCCAACATCGGCCCTGAGATCTGGGAAAGCATTCCTGCAAATCAATTTTTTTGGCGTAGTATCATCTGCGGGGGAGGGGGGTGTGGCGTTGTAGACTTTCGAATCCAACCGTCAACATGAAGAGGATTTGCGACGTGTTGTCAGGAGCACCCGAATCGTCTAGCTGTGTGCACCATCCATACTTCTCTGTGACTCCTGCTCACCACTCTTCAGGAGTAGGCTGGGCCTTCACAACCATCTCCGCCACCACTACCAGAGGAGAGAAAGAGAATAAGGAGAAATGACGACGATTCCGATGCTCGGATGCGAGCGAGTGCCGACTAGACTAGATAAACCTTTCTATACATAACGTCATTTCGACACAAGTACATTTAAATGATGTATGCCGAATTTATTTTTAGCTGATGTTGAAGCGTCTGTTTTCTACACTTTTAGTGAGTCAAGAATAAATGAAAACTGAAAATTATCATCATTCCCTTGACTTTTGTAATCGTAGCAGTGGGGGGGGGGGGGTTCCGAATGCATAAGCCATATTAAATCTCCTCCACAACGGTCTATCAACGGCAGCTATCAGCAATTCTGGTATAGTCATACTTGTTCATTGTTTGACATTGTCCAACAATGGACAGGTATGACTATAATATGTATGAAAATCATACACAGTGATAAAGAAACAAACAAAAAGAATGAAGAAAAGAAGTTACAACGAAAGTCAATGCAGAGGAGGGCGGAGTCAATGAAACACCCGGTCGGAATAATAGCCACCAGTAGAATACAACCGGCTGTCACATATACACTGACCGGTCAACGTCGATTGGGTAGTTACCTGATATTTACATTGGTGCGTTGCTCTTCTTCTCACCCAACAATCCCCACTTCGCAGATAGATAAATAAATTGAATCAATCACCCACGACTTGCGATATCGAACGTCACCACTGGTAAGTAAAAAACTTGAACCACGTAGACAGTTAGTCGAGTAGTTAGCGTTGCACTCATGAGACTCGTTTTGAATCTCACTACAGTCAATTTTTCAGAGGTGGCCATATTTAAAATGGCTTGTGACTTCGGAAACCATCGGTAGGTGTGCGAGAACGAAATCACAAGTCATTTTAACTAAAACCGAGGGTTTGAGCGTATCTTGTTCAACCTGCGTTGTCTCTCCCTCCTAGAAACTATAACTAAGGTTTGCTCAGCATAGTTACAGTATAAACCACAGGTATGTTGATTCTGGTGGGGAGTGGGTAAAAAAGTGCGTGAGCAGGTGTCTGCAACAGAAATTAGCTCGCCACTCTAACAGGCAGATACACTGGGAAACATCCATTATATTACATAACACAGAAGGAGTGCCTACTGTCAATTTGTCAGGTGACCATATTTAAAACCAAACCACAGCTTGTAACTTCAGAAACCATCGGTAGTTGTGCGAGAACGAAATCACACACGACTTAACGCCTTTCAGATCAATTTTATACATTTATGGTTAACAAACTAATTCTAGAGAGTATAGCGAGTTCGATCTTTACTGAGCGATCTTTCTTCTGTGTAAGACTAATATAAGTTAATAACTACACAACAGGAGCCTGTAAGTGTACATCATTTATGTCAGATCAATGGTTAAAAAATGATTTCAAGCGAATTAATCCTCCAAATCTTAAAGACAATCCTTCATCAGACATTACGTAAAATTACAAACGAAAATCATTACCAAATAACAAAAACTAACTCACTTAACCGTAGGTGCCTCAAAAAGACAAATAAAACAAAGATTTTTAAAAAGAACCATTTAAAAAATGATTTCATTCATTTGTGAAAAAGTCCTGAAAGTTTCATTAAAATCCGACAACTATGATTTTTACAAGATTTCCGAATCAATGTTTTTTCACCGCAAAAAAAAGACTCAAACTTCCCGTATGCGTTTATGGCTCTGCGTTGACACCAGAAAAACCAAGATTTTTAACCAAAATTTCTAAAAAGGATTTTTTAAAATCCTTTGACATCTCTTAATAACAAAAAGGTTTTGTCGATAATAAATTTTTGTTTAATTATATTTTCTGCATTTTTTCATCATGTATCTTCTATTTTAGCAAACTTTTCAGCGAATTCTGCCTAAAACAATAAGTTTGGAAACTTCCATTCTATAGTAGAAAGAACTATAACAATTGGTGGACCTGAAAAATCATTCTTGAAACAATGAATGTTAAACTGCAAACTTATTTTTTTTTTACCATTACTCTTTCATACACGCTGAAAGCGTTACTATTATGGTCTTTGCCAGGTTAACCCCCTTTATTAGATTAATTTTGTGAATTGAGTTATTTCCCATAACGCCTTCCAGCTCAATTTTATAGATTTAATTTCGCAGCAAACTGTTTTATAAGTTAAATGAAAGCAACATAGGACACAAAAAAAAAGATTTTTTGCTTTTACTCAATTGTTCGACTATAAGTATAAATATGTAATCTATACAATAATCAGGATATAGAATAATCTATAATTAACCAGATTTCGTCACTATTTTTTTTGCCTTTAAACACCATGCCCCTTTAGGATATCTCTCCACAGATTCCTTTTCTTTATTATCTGCAAATTACTATGATCTCCCGAGAAAGATAGCAAAGTCGTTTCCCATTGCATTTATTTCAAAGTAGTCTTACTTCTAGAGTGCATGTCATCTACTGCTAGAGTCCATTCTACCTTGTTATTTAACAGATAGCTGAGGGTAAAGAAATTGACTCATGCTTTTCCACCCAAAGAGTTCAAAATACTAAGTTGTAATTTGAACTGTTTGCCTTGCCAATTTAAATTCCCCTGATAGCTGTTGCACTACCAGCACTACTGTTGCCTAAAAACATGAATGTAATTACATTGTGAGAAATCCTTGACAGCCAAAATATATTTGGTTCACCTCTATTTAAAAAAAATAAAAAACACACACACTTTATATCATGAATCAACACAAGACATTGAAATGTTATTTATCTATATATGTCTATATTCAAAATAATTGATTAAAATAGAGACAGATGAGGTATATAGTAAAATTATTTTTTTAAAAATGCAAGCATAACCATTAATTACCACAAAGTGAACAAACAAACAAAAGAAAAAACACTTCATTTTGGAAAAAGAATTTATTTCAAATATACATAAATATTTGAAGTTCTAGGACTCAAGAAAAATTTGATATCTTCAAAGAAGCTGGGATGGCACATTAAATTACAATTACTTCAGATATTAACAAAACTGTAGCAACTGTACTATAAGGTTAAAAAAAAATCTATTGGTCAACCAACTCCTGAAAATTCTGGTACTTCACAGAAGAATCTTTATTCAATCATCTTTGTAGTTGGAAATTTTCTTTTTGTGTCGTTTTATGGCCTCCTATACAAAAAACAAAACAATAACAATTATGATCATCATGGCTTATGCAAAGTATTCAAAAGAAAAGAATCAGGAGGATAGACCATGAAATATAAAAATTAAAATGGTAGAAATGCTATCTTCACATGGCAAGATATAAACTATATTTAATAGGAGTAAATCGGTTTGACTATCATCCAGTTCACACTCATACCGTTCTTTTGAACAGGAATAAAGGCTTATTCCTTGTTTCAGGTTCCTTCTAAATTCTTTTCATTCTCCTTCACTCCCAGTAGTCCTTTGTGTTTTTGTGGCATTATCACCTTGATTGGAGTGAACTGACTAAAAAAAAAAAAAAAATTCCAAAGCTATATGTTTGTAAAAGCTATTCTTTGTCTTTTTTTACTAAAAATGTTACTCTTAAAGACCTAATACCAGTGGGTAGGAGATATTAAGGAAGTGGGGGACTCTTAAGATGCAGCAAAATGAAAATTATTTAAAGGGTAAAAAGCTTGAAATGAATAGGCTGCAAATGGAATGTTTCCTAGGAGAATAAAAAAATAAAATGTTCTCCCAACCCTTTTATTAGGCATCTAGGAGTTACTCTTGTATAAGGTAGTAAACAAAATCATGGAAATAGAATTGCTTAAAAATTCATATTTAGTTTTTGTTCTTTTAGGAGGTAATAATCTTTCAAACGATTATAGAAATTCAAGATGTGTTATAAATCTCATTTTCATGTAACAACACTTATGAGTCACAGGAGCCATGAAGTTTCAACAGATTTATAGAATTTCATCAACTGTCTCTCTCTCTAACTTGTATCACTTATTTTGTAGGCTGCTACTATTAGTGTTTGACTATATTATGTAATGACATTATTTTAATCTCTACTAATGGAAAAAAGCCAACTTAGAAATTATTTTTTCAGAATCAATTTTATGATTTCTGTTGAAAAGTTTACACCCTGACCAAGAAAATAATTCAAAAGGAGAGTTAAAAAAAGAAATAGATTTGGTCAGATTTGGGGAAGTGGGTCATGCAGTAACCTAATAATAAATTAGTATCAACTAATTTAGAACAACATAGACACTTCCTCTAGTGGAGAGAACATTGAATTTTAAAATATTTTAAAAAGCTATCTTTTTTTTTTCTAGTTGAAACAGCTTAAATGATACATTAAATGATTTGCTCACATGGAAAGAGGGGAAAAAGACACAACTTGGTTTCAGTGAGAAAAATGAAAAAGATAGACGTGGAAAGAGTAAGAGAATCAGTTTAAGCTGATAAGAACAGATACTACACTTTGATCTTACCCAAAAGACCAAAAAGTGATGACTCTTTCAGATGCACAGTATTTACTGTCCCACCCACGAGGGATAGATGTGGCACAAGGCCGAGTTTACTGTGGGTATTCCCGAGCCCGTAGGCTCGGCCAAAAAATGCCCGTAGAACCCGTATAAACGAGATCGGGTTGATCAACCTCCCCGAACGAGGCTCTGCCCTTCGGCGGAGCCTCGTCCGGGTTCCTCTCTGCCCAGAGGCAGAGAGTTCGACCGTCTAGCCGAGCCGTCCAAAAAAGACTGACTCTTTCAGACGCACAGTATCAAACAACGAAAACTGAGTAAGGCAATCACCAAAAATTTAATTACCATAAATAACATGCTGAATTGTTTTTAAATTATGAAGAAAAATATTCATAAGACATCGATTTGGCTAGTACTTAATACACCAATGAACCTGTTCAGTCCTTTATGATTTGAAGCCCATTTTTAACATTAAAATTGACTGGAATGAATAAATACTTTTAGGTGTAGACTAGTCACAAGTAAAATGAGAACCATAAATTCGTAGGTTTACTTTACCATACTGATTTTACTGAAACAGTAGTTAATTTGTGATTTATTATTATTTTAGTTATTCATTGTCAAATATTACTCTATACAATTCATTCTAAGCCCCAAAATCCAAATAAATGACAGATGAAAGCACTTTATAAATTTGGTGTAAACCTTTCAGGAAAAGGAAATCTGATGTAGCAGAGAGGAAAAAAAGAAAAAAAAAACGGAAAGCTGAGACTGACCTGATGCATCTTGATTTGGTTTTCATGGAATTCAATATCATCATGTGTAGTCTTCTTCAATATCTCTAGTTGTTTCTTTTGCTACAAATAAAAATGAAAATTATGATACACAAAATTTTGTTTGGAACCCTAAGTCTGCCATCATTTCACAATTTCAGACAACTATTTTCATCTTATTTGCTGTTATCACTCAATTTCAGCTGACATCTTCTTCATCCATTTTAAGTGAAATTCTGAAAGGAGTCCATGTCGTCTTTTCATAAATTATTCAGAGACATTATTCTCATCCTTGCCATTTTATGCAGTATTGTTGAAATGAAGTGATCATACCACAAATTTCATCAGTTCATGACAAGGACTATCAAACATTCTTGATAACTCTGCACAAATTTTGTATTCATTTCCAAATGAAAAACTTTGTGCAAATATGAAAACATTCAATTTTTTTTTTTTTTTTTTTTTTTTTTTAAATTCAGAATAAAACTTACCAATTTTCTAAAAAATTCTTCCTCCCGGGCAGCTTCCATTTTTCCAAAGGAACCACCAGCATCTCTACAGAAAACAAGAATATTTAGAGATCTTGAGAATTGAAACTGATAATGTAAAAAAAAAAAACTTTGAAAGATAGAATTTTGTGTAATATTTTTTTCATTATTCAGAAATTGGTTTCAGAACATTTGATAATATTTTAATTGTAAAATATTTGAGGAAAAGGTTTTTTTGCTAGATTCAACAAATGGCAAGATGAGAGTATGTCACACTTTGCTTTTTTTATAATTTGAGAATAAATTTTAACTAAATAGAATCTGTTGATTATATCTCAAGAGGAGAAAAAACAAAACAAAAGAGAAAGAGAAAACAAAAAACGAGGGAGAAAGATAAAAAAAAAATCAAATCAAATCAAAGAGCAAGTTGTAAAAATAAAACATACTCACCTAATGGCTCCTCCAGAACCACCTCCCTGTAATAAAAAAATAAAAATTTAAAGAATTGTATAGAAAACTGTTCTAGACAAAGCATTTGCCCTATATTCATTATTTTAAAATTATTATCAGAATGAATATTAGATAAATAAAACACATGAATCAAATATTGAAAGAAACTTTACCTTTCCAGCACCAGAGCCTGGTTCTGAAGACATGTAGCGAACACTAGAAGAGAAAAAGAAATTGACAAAGTAATCAATATGTAACTAGAAAGAAATATGTATATTAAAAGCTACTAAAATATTCATGTTTTGAGTTAAAAAAATAAAAAAGATTGATAGTATTATGGACATTGTGATTAGAGGAAGAAAAAAAAATCAGTGGCTTACATTTGTGATTAAAAAATCAAAAATCAAACCAAAATGACAAAAGCAATATTGACATCTGATATCCTAATAAAACTAAAATATTGTAAGCAATTATCCAGTCAATACAAGCATGTTTAAAAAAAAAAATTAATAACTTATAACATTAACATTTAAAGACTTATTATGGTCCTTAAAACGTTTACTAAAAATAAATTGAAAAAATAATCTAAGGTAGCGGGGGGGGGGGTAAGCTGACCTGGTGGTACTAGAAAGCAAGCAAAAGGCTCGACTTTATAAGAGAAGCATTAAAGGAAAGTCTTGTCAGATTTTCCAAGCATCATTATGAAATAAATTCAATAAGGATAACAGTAACACGATTAATCACAACACTAAGGAAGCAGACCAAAGAATGATATGAATGCAAAATTGCAAATCAACATGGTCATATTGACTCTCTTACAAACTTAAATGACAATTCCCCTTTAAGAACTTGACAGGCATGAAAGGACGTACTCAAGAAGAGCAAGAAAAGGCAGTTTGAAAAAAAAGAACATAACCTCTTGCTAGACTCTTGCATATAGATATTAAATTTAAATTCTACTTATTGGAAAATGTTGCATTCTGATTTTACAGTAAAAAAAAAAAAAAAAAAAAAAAGAATAGTCATCTAACATTGTTCAGGTCATGCTTAAAATTTAAATGTTTTGTGATTAGTTAGTCAAAATTATAACTAATAATGTGTTATTATTTCTCAAATTCTGCATAAAAGTTGATCGCCTCAGTAAAACTAATTTTAAAATCGAAGTTCACATTCATTCTTCATAAAGCGAAATTTAGTCATATGATTTGTTTGTTGAGCAATATTTAAAATATTTTACAAGCTAAAGAAAGAGTATCTTAAAAATTATTTTTACCACTTTATTACTAACAAAAAAAAGTAAAAACATGTAAATCGTAATTTACTTTTTTTTCCTCTCTTCTTCAACAAGTTGTAAAAAAGCAATCATATCAACAATTTATAATTGGTATTTTCATTATGATCTTTTTCAATTTATTAAATTTCAATATTTTTAATATCATTTATCATTGAAAAAAAAAAAAAAAAAAAAAAAAACCTTTTTTTTCGAAAAAAAACTTTTCAACACAAAATCGTTCTGAGTGTAAGGTACTTTCTTTATGAAGTTCGTATACTTAAATACGAAATAAAAAGAACACCCATGTAAATGTAATTTAAAAAAAAAAAAGAATTCCAATCAATTTAAATAAAACATAAAACTTTTAGGACCCACGTCACTAGTTATATTACACTACACTAGCGAACAGTAGGAATTGCGTAAATAGTTCGAATCATAAAAGCAAAGCTTGAAGATTAAGTGAAGAAAAGAACTAATCAAATAGCAATTATTTTTTACTACAATTCCTTTATTTTTAAATAAAGGAAAACGACCTCCATCGATTTTCTTTCAAGAACCATATTTTCAGAATCTGCTTTTATGATTAGTTGCTAAATAAGTAAGTACTGCGGATTTTTTAAAAAGTTTTGGTATTTAGTATTATTTTGAATAATACTTCGATTATTTACTTTTTCTTTTTAGGTATGAATTTGACATGAGGAACAAAACAACGATGACCTTGTCCAAAAAACTGAAGTGAAAAATAAAAATGCATGCCGTTTTACTAAAGTAACTGTCCTTCACCGAAAAAGGATAAAAGCCTGATGAAACTTTCTAGGTTGATAAATTAAAATATTCTGGAATCATTGATAATAAAATCTAATTCGTACGTGAATTTACAACATAACTTACCCGGCGAGACGAATTAAGCCGCAAACCCTTCTGGAAGCCATTTTTTATTTCAAGAGCGATGAATCAAGGGGGACAACTCCGTATATACATCAGATAACTACTTTGCATAGTACTTTTCCGAGGCGACCTATGTTCGCTTTGCACGAATGCCCTTGAAGAAAAAAGTCACGAACGCCCATCTTTCTCCATTCAGTGCCATTAAACATTTAAAAACACCAGGGTTTTCCTTGATACTGGTAACATATAAGATAGTACTTACCTCTCACGTGTTAATTGAAGAAGAAGTAGGAATTGCTAAGTATCTGCACTTGTTCTAAAGATTAAAAATGTAAGTCATATCAAGCATTGTTCTATGGATAAGATAAGAAAATGTGGCACAAGAAGGCCTAAAAATATAAAAAGGGGAAGGCTAGTTATCATTATCCTGTTATTTAACTTAGCTAGTCACAATCTTTGATCGTTATGATACATCATAATGCCATAATTTCTCTATGAAGTTGTTCTACCCTGTTGGAACTTCAATTCTTTAACTCGGGTGGACTTGCTCACCCCGACATCTACAGCTCATATAACAAAAACAGACCTTAATTTCATCTATCTCTGCACACCCACTTCCGAAACACTGCACACAAATATCAGGGTCATAAAACATCTTTTCTAATCAATCTGAAAAAGGTCCACATGTTTGTTTTCCATTTTCATTACTGAGCCATTCACTGACTAAAAAGCTGATACTGATTCTACCTACAAAGGCTGATCCAACCTGGCTGGTATTAGTGATGGATACACACAGCAGGCAAGCTTAACCAAGCAAAGCAGACTACAACACCGCTCAGGCCATTAGCAGCAACACCAAGTCATTTCCATTAATAGCAATGCCTTCTATTGGAATTTAATTTGAGAACCATGAACACAATATTTTACATTCTAGCCTATTTTCCAATCCTCACCCCAACCTTTTTCCTTGCTTTCAAAACCAGCTCCTAAAGTCTTAATTCTTATCAGAGATAAGAATATATTTTCTAACCAATGAAGGGGCCAGTAAATTTGTATAACAATTTTGGAGGGAAAAGTCCCCAATACTTTTGAGCCTCACTAATCTCTATAAATTTGGAGAATCTTTGCCTATTTGGGAGTGAGCAAATGACAATCATCTGACAAATAACAAAGGTTGGCAATGGAAAAGCAGAAATCTTTGCTGTCAGTTACCCATGAAAAGCTGTTGAGAAGGAACATCTGCCAACTACTAAAAACTAGTTGAAAGCTGCCTCCTTTTTCCTACAAGACTTCTGTCGTCGACCTCTGAACTCACTCAACTGCAAAATTCCTATCTACCAACATTTTTCTACTCTGCGAGAACTCTGAAGCAAACTCTGAGTGTTTTTAACCCTTAACAACAATCTACTCACTTAAAGAACTTTTAGGTGCTCAGAGAAATATTTTGAGCAAGCCTTTTTTGTGTTATGAACATTTTTTCTTCCTTTAAAGTTAAATGACTTTCTTCTACTCCCTTTCTTTCTCTCATAGCTGTGTTTATCCCTTTACCCTTTTTTTGTACATTTAAATAAACATCTTCTTTTATTGTTACACACTGAGCAGGAGTTTTGAGTATTCATTCACCTAAAAGAGAGTTTGTCCACTCTAATCTTTTGAGCTTGTTTTTTTATTCAATTTTTGTCACAAATTTTTAACCTCAACCCTTTCATGTGGGAAAGCCAGGAGAAATTTCCCACACTTCACTAACTTACTTACCATTACTATATGTTAGATAATCATAAATAACTTATGGGTATAAGTTAAAGTAAGACTTGTAGAGACCTGCCAGAGGGATGAGACAATTGAAAAATTTCCACTGGTTGGTGTTTGAAAACACAATGTTTAATGTTGAATTTCAAGGCAGGCAGAGTCTCCCTATTTTGCAGATGTTCCTTTTTTTCATTTATTTAATTCATTTAAATATGGGATGTGTGGGTGATGTAACAGATATCAATGTAGATAAAGAAATTAGTAAGCCGAGTTCAAATTCCAAATTGTGTATTCACTTTTGCACAAATGAATCCATCACTTCTCCCCTTCCTAGTTATGAATTAAATAGCAAAGTAAACTAGGCTCTCTAGCCTTGGCTGACAACTAGTCTAGCAGAAGGAAAACTCTCCTGAATTCCAAACTGTGGTTAAAGCAAGAGGAAACTACTCCACTATCTTTCCCAAGAATCTATGGAAATTTGCAGAATCTGTGTAGTGACATGATTGCCTGTGTCCTGAATAGACGTAACATTTAAAAGAAACAAAAAAAAAACGAAATCTGTTTTAATAAAGTTCTTTACAGATTTTGAAGAAGATATTGTAAAAGGAGAGGTAGGGAAGAAAGATTTATTCTCCCACTTGTATTTCCTCCCATTATAGGCATTATTAGATCCGTGAAATAATAACACCATAGTTCACAGACTGAATGGAATGGATGAAAGAAAAAGGAAATACAAACATGCTTTGTTCATCAAGATCACTAAAATATACACAAAACTATATATATATATATATATATATACACACACGTCCCATGCAGAAAACAATATATATATATATATATATATATATATATATATATATATATACAGCAAAGCAGAGTATAAGGAGAGACAAAAAGAAAGGGTCTTACTTATACTATGGAGATATTCCTGTGTCTGGAGAAGCCATGTTTAGGATTCTAGATTCATGGTGCGGCCATGGCTAGAGAAAACAACTTCTTTTTGGCTGCTATAAACAAACTGGATTTGACTGCTGCTCTCATCACTGTATAGAGTGATGTGACTAAGCGATTGTCATGTGACCCACATGATTTATCTCCACCAAAGGGAAATAAGTGACTTCTGTATCCCTACAATATAATAGGGAAGTGTTTATTATCTTTTACATCAGTGATGAAAATTGAAATAGCAAAAGTTGTCTTAAATATCAATGCTGATTAAGAAGAATGTTCAAAATATTAAGCATAAAAATATGATTTCTGGGATGAGGTGTTATTATTATTTACACTATTTACATTGTGACCATTGTCCTCATTTTTGTTGTTATCACATTTCAGGCAACCCACAGGGAATTCCAAACTGAACCCTTTATTTAATCTACAGGAGTAGACTGTTCTCATTCCACTTCCCATGTCTAGAGATATCTCCACTAGTTTTTATTTTTAGTACTGCTTTTATTGCTCGCCTTGTTTCCACTCAGTCCAAGTACACACTGCCATGCCCAGAGATTGAACTCATAATTACTATGTCCTCAAATTCATGAACCACTGTGAAATATACCTAGACATGGGCAGTGGAACAAGAACAGTCAACCACCATAGATTAAATAAAAGGTACAGTTCGGAGTTCCTTGTAGGCTATCTTGATCGATATACACCTGATGAAGGTCAAAACACGTACCAACCTAAATGTTGTGATAACAACAACAAAGATGAGGACAAGAGTTTGGGTGTAAATAAAATATGATGACTACGTGAAAAATTTTGTGGTGAGTTCCTTTTTAGTAAAAGAAAGTCATGACTTTTTTTCTATAAATAGCTTCTTCTTGGAGTTGTTTAATGGCAATTTTATTTGCATATTTCCTACTGGCACTATTAAGTGTTCAAACCCAGGATCTTGAATGCTGATTTTCTAGGTAATTACCCCTCATACTCTAAGGATTGAAGCAAAACATTCTTTGTAACTTCTGTCATTTAATCCTACACAAAACTAAATTAAATGCAACATGGAGGAATATTGGTTGGAATAGTGTACTATGTCAGTCTTCCAAGTTAGGAGAGCCTGCTTGCTGTAAAACTCGGCATTCAAAAGCCTGGCTCTTTACCTGGGTTTGAACACTGACAATCTTAAGATGTGTTAGTGATATTTACTAAGTTTAGGTAAGTATAGCACAAGGTTAGAATTGAACAAAATAATGGTTAAGTATGTTGTGCAAACCTTGAAAATCAATATCCAAAATCTTAACTTTTACTTGGATTTGAACACTGACAACTGGTGTCTGTATGATAGTATGGAACAGTATGCAAAAAGACACTGCTAACCATTCTTACGCTGATTGATGAAACAAGGTAGATATCTGTGATTTATTGATGAAAGTCAGGCTTTAAAAAAAAAAAATTTTCAAAATGGTCTTGGCAAACTCTCTAATTGGTTCAAAAATAAATAAACATTTATCACCGATTTTACATGTGGTTTCAACTCCATTCAAATAAGAAAATTACTTTCACCATTTGACATCTGGTTTTCATGGTATTAAGACATTCATCATAAACTGACTTTATATACATTTCTACTCTTTTCTTCCAAAACAATATTTTTCTTTCACTATGGAAATATACAAGAGTTGGCTGGAAAGTTCATAGACTGACCAAGATATAAATGTAAATAGACACGCCAGTTGGTAGACTAAAAGATATGCGAGTGTGCCGGAATACAAGAGGTGGCTGACCAGCCAACTCTTATGAAACAACTTCTGATGATTACAACCACAAGAGATTTACACCAAAAGGAACTGACAATCAGAAGGTAACCTTTAACTATTATTTGTTTTCTAAGTTGATTCACTTGTTCTAAATGCAAGTTATATAAAATTCTTGATTTTTTAGACTTCATGCTTGAATTTTGTAATAAATATTTGTTTTTATTAAATTCTATTTATATAATGGTTTTGATTTATTGTTGACTTCATGTTTAAAGTCTATAATAAATAATTTTTTCTATTCTTGTTATATATAGTTCTTGATTTATTAAAACCTTCATATCTGTTCATATTTCTGAGATAAAGCATTGTAATTATTTACACTATTTACATTGTTCAGACTGTTGTCCTCATCTTTGTTGCCAAATTCACAATGTTTCAGCCGTTATATACTCCACCCTTAAAAGCATTGGTTGAATCCAATGACTTAACCCAAAGAATTGTGAGTTCAATACCTGGCTACAGCTGAGATGAAAAAAAACTTGGAGTGTTGAGTTAAAAGGAAATATCTGATACTGAGACATCTGGAAGAGGCATGGCATGTGGAATTAGAACAATCTAACCCTGTGGACAAAATAAAGGGGTCAGTTCAAAATTTCAATCACCTGAAGAAGGTCAGAGCATACAACAGCTGAAATATCATGAATATGGCAACAAAGATGAGGACAACAGTCCAAACAATGTAAATAGTGTAAATAAAAACTTCATGTTTGGCATATATATATATATATATATATATATATATATATATATATATATATATATATGTAACAAATAATGTTCATTTTTATTAAATTCTAGTTATATAAAGGTCTTGATTTATAAACTTCATGTTTGAACTCTACAATAAATAAATAATTTTTTTAATTCTAGTTACATAAAAGTCTTCATTTATGATAAACTTTTCATGCTTGAATATTTTTAAATTCATAATACTGATCCTTTTGTGTGAAATATCCTTCAGTGACAAGCTGCTAATTCTCTTCTAGATCCTTATCATTCTGCCTAGAGGATGAAATTTTCATGTTATTTCATCTTCTGTCTTGGTCAGAACATTTGGTTACTTCTTTCTCAAAAATTACAGTGCCTTCAGACCAAAAAGTTATATTACCTTCTTTGAAAATTTGATTACCCTCTGAAAATTATCTGTTGGCCCTTTGTATATAACAATTAAAAGGACTCCAGATAGACCTTAACTGCAAATTTATGTAGACATCATCCCACGCTTTTGAATAAATAGAAATAGCATTTTTTTTTAATTTAAAAAATTAATTTGAAACAATCCACCTTGACTAAAATATTTTGGGCCAATTCTTTACAGTCAATTCTAAAAATAGACATTTTTATTATAAAAATTTTATAGATGAATGTAAAACGTTTTTAGAGTAGACGTCTGGCTATCTTTAAAATACAGTTCTCTAAAAAAAAGTATGTGCCTTTGAGTTGAGACGATTTTATTTGTTTATTTACACTTTTACTTTTATTAATCATTATTTTTAATTATTTTGTGTTACTGGCTAATAAAAAAAAATTATTTTTTCTGTTAATTAGCAACAAATAATGTAAAAAAGTTACTTATCGCAAATATTAATTCACCTCAAGAAATTATAAATTTTAAATCAAAGTCTGTTTCTATTAAATTTTAATTTTTGGTACCATTTTGAAATTTGTTTAGCTTGCCTCGCAACATCTCCAACCCTCAGAATGAAAAATTACCAATAATCAAGGAGTTACTGATTACTCATATTTCGTAAGTGCGGATGATATTCGAGGTACTTACAAGGAATTTTTTACAATTTAAAAAAAAATATCTTTTTTTGGATTGTTTATCGGGGTGAACGCGAATGTAGACCCCACACTTTGAAATAGCGCAACCGAGTCGCCCACAGTTCGGGCGATCGCAAAGGCCTACCCAACTGGAGTGCAATGGAAGGGCCTCGCTCTGGGAGAATTTGGTGTGAATTTTAGTAAATATAAATTCTTTTTATTTTAGGTTGGCAGAAAAAAATAAAAAAATTGATGTCATCACATTATGACAAAAAGAATGGTAAGTTAAAGAAAAAATTACCTGAAACTTTCGGATAAATAAATAATTTAAAAATATGAAAAATAAAATGATTTGTGGAAAAAATAAAAATTGAAGAAGAAATAAAGTGGAGAAAAAAACCCATCGAAGGGCTTTGTTGGAAAATTTAATTGGCTTCGGTAGAAATCCGTAGCTAAGATTTTTGTTTATATTTGAAAAACTTTGAAGAGAAGATTTGTTCAGCTTCGGTAGAATTCCGTAGCTAAGATTTGATTATATTTGAATTTGAGAATCTTTGAAGAAAAGATTTCGTGAGCTTCGGTAGAATTCCGTAGCTAAGATTTGTGAAATTTGGAAGAAAGGATTTGATTAGCTTCGGTAGAATTCCGAAGCTAAAAGAAGTAATTTTATTCCCTAGAAGGGGAATTATTTCATTTGATTTATTTGTTGTTTGTTGATTCGGAGCATCAACGTTTCTATTTGTTTGGCAGAGTCATTCGATGCGGGGAATTCTGCCCCTATTCACGTTCTTTATTTTAAAATAAGATTTATAAGAATTCCAAAGCTAAAGTTTTAAAATAGTTTGAAAGATATTCTTCATGGAATAAGATTTTAAGATCCTAGACTAGGTTAGGATTTGTGTTTTTCAATTTACCCTTTCACCTCCAGAGGAAGTGAAAAAGAGTTTCAAAGAAAGAAAAGAAAATATTTGAAGAAAGAAGAAACCCAAAAGAAATTGAATTGATTGTAAAAAAAAAAAAGAAAAAAGAAAATGCTTTATTGTTTGTTGTAAAGAAAAAGTTGAAAGATGTTTGCGTTGTCTGCTTGCTAACATTGTTTTGTAAGTAAAAATCCTTTTGTTCATTTATGTTTGTTACCTACTTAGCATATGGACCAATATGCATGTAATTATGATTTGTTGAAATAAATATTTAATCTGTGAACACTAACGGTATAGTTGTTTATAAGATCGTCTGCTTCATTGAGTGGGTTTGTTGTTGATTTCCTTTGAAGAAGCCGAGAAAGAAATCGGGAGTTTAGTCCTGTGTGTTATTAGTGTATTAAATTGTAATTTAAATATATTACTTTAAAGATCGTATACGGGTAAAATTTAAATTTGATTGAGAATTTAATTTTTCATTTAAATTTGGGTCTTTGACATCACCCTTCACACTGACGCACAGGAGACTATCTCTCTCTAGAAAAAGTTTTATATTTTCTCCACTTTATTTCTTCTTCAATTTTTATTTTTTCTACAATAATTTTATGTATTTGAAAATTAATCTTGTTCACAAAGTCCATATGGTTTGAAAAGAGAATTTATTTTATTTTTAGACATCAATCACTTCTTAACTAATTGAAGTTACGTAACAAAACAGTATTTGACTTCACTTCTCTTTTGATTTTTTCTACCTTTTTCAAAATTCGGAAAGAATCATTTTTTTTTGTACAGATGGATCAAGACTTTTTTTTATTTTTCATAAGTTTCTTATTTAAAAATCTATCTTACAAAAATTTCAAGAACACAATGTCACAAAAAAAAAAACATTTTTGAGCGTGTCCCAAAGTTAGCTCCTGAAATGAAAAAGCAAAAATCCAGATAAAATATACCTTTTCAATATCTATTTATTTTTGTATTAGATCATAGTAAGGAAGATCGTTTTTTTTTTTTTTTAAATTAAGCTTAGTCACGAAAGAGGAAGAAAAAAAAACATGTTTAGCGGAGCGGGCTCCAACACTAGTCATGGACCTTCGAACCTAAGATCACTTCATTCAGAAAATTGGTGCTATTTTTATCACTTTTTTCTTCTTTTGTACTGTGAGAAACTAAGTAATAAATAACAGAAAATATCCGTAGATAGGTATCATCACATTGTTGGTACTTAACTAGATTTGAAACCGGTACCCACGTTCAATAGTTATCTACTCTTAGTTCTTTGTAACGCCGCCAAGGGCACATAACTCTGACTGACTTGTACACCGAAATACATTTTTATTCATGAATCCCCACCGAAAAAGAAAAAAATCTGGATTTTCAATTACTTGTCTTCAAAAATTAGATTTTTATTTATTTATTTACTTTGTTTGCGTTTTTTTATTCGCAACTTGACTCGAAAAGAATATAAAATCTTTGAATTATAGTTTGAAAATCGGTTTACGTTCTCGTCGTAGCACACACGCAGCATGTGTTTACTACTTTAAATTGTTTGTATCTGTAAAAAGTGAAATGTACTATTTTTTCAAGTGCTACATTTCATAGTTTGTCTGCCTTTTTTCATGACACCTTCGTATAATGGAAAATCCAGAAAATAATGAGTTAATAGAGCCTTCCAGGCTTCAACAGCAATGTTACTGCGGCGGCGATGTCGAACCAAACAACGAAATGCTGACCTGTTTAAAATGCGGTCTTCTTTTTCATCTTGGGTGTTTAAAAAACGGAAGACCCTCCGAACTCCTAGGAGATATTTTTTTCGACTTCACGTGTTGCAATTGCTCCCTGAACGGATTGGAAGAATGTCAACGTATCAAACTCCAATGGATTCATGTTGTTTCTCTGGCTTTATATAATTTGCAGTTCACCGGCACGGGTAAAATGGGCTACTACAGGTGGAAGGACCACATCTGTGCTTTTATAGATAAACACTGGAAATTCTTATTCGGTAGCCGGAAAAAGACAAACCTGTGGCACGGGACTGTTGCTGGAATTCTATCAACCGGTTGCCCTAATTATTTTACATCTGGTTCTAAAGAAATTGGAGAATCCGGATGGTGGAAGCTTGCAACTGGAAAAATTTCATTTATGAATTTAGAAGCCTCTTGGAAGAGTTTCAGGAAGCGGACGAAAGCACCACCAGTAGATGTTACCCTACTTCCTGCGGGTCTTCGCAGTAGGCAGAAGAAGTCATCGTTAGAAGTAGCTATAGAGCGAAAAGAAAAAAGGCTGAGCTTCACTGAACAAAAAACAGGATCGAATTGCCAGACGTCTGGAGTGAAAGCATCACACACTTCTCGTTCAGGACACAGTAGCAGTAAAAATACAGATAAAACGATTCCTGCGGAAATGGACACCACCACCCTTCATTCCCCTACCCCAACCACCTCTGCTACTGGTGACAGTTTCGAACTGAGCATCAACAACAACTACAGCATCCCCTCTACCACCAGTAATTTCTTTTTGTCTTCACTGTCGACAAGTCCTTTAAGTCTTTTCAGTCATCGACCAACAGATATCAAGCAAGAGCCATCATTTTCTCACCGAGCTTTTGATGTGAATAATGTTGGTGAGCTTGGAAACTTCATGGAACAGGATGAGGAACCCTCTCCTGAAAAGACTGTCAAACCAGAGTCTCTGGAAACATCAACAACTGTTTCACTGCCCTCATTTTTGAAAGATGACTCTGATAGTGATATTGAGATTGACATTGGTACATTCTCTCCAATTCCACCCCGCTCACCTAGTCCCACTTCACCACGCCTCTCACCCTCTTTGCAAGAAATGTTTGCAGTTTTGGATGGTAAAACCGATGAACAGTTCTTCCCCAGGATGCCTACCGCTTTTCCTGATTTGCCTTTGTCTGAGAATTCTGGAAAAATGGCAGTCAATAACAACAACAACAACAGCAATTTTGAAGATTCTGATGAAAATAGCATTGTGCAAGTCCTCAGTAGCCCAAACACCCCATCTGGAAAGCAGTCTAGAAAGAAACCAGTGGCTATGCTTGATAAAGGGGAAAAGAAAGAGTCACTTCAGTCTAAAATAGAACCAGGAGAGGAAGAAGACATGATGGTGGATTCTATAGAAATGTCATCAGAACCTGTAGAGAAGGAAGCTGAGGAATATGAGAAAGATGATGATGAAAATGAGAAAGAAGAGGCAGATGATGATGATGATGATGATGAAGAAGAAGAAGAAAAAGAAGAACAACAGGAATCAGTTGAAGAGGTTCCTGTCACCAAATACCTACCAATCAGTCTCTATCATGAAAAAAAGCTGTTGGAACAGCTTAATTTCATTGCTGAGGAGTCATCTCTACCACCTGACTTGCAGCGTTTCAGACGGAAACTTATTGTACGCCAAATTAAAAGAGAACGAGGTCTGCCTCTCTTTGATCTGGATGCAGAGGTGAACAAGCATCTTGGCTTGCTAAACCCTCCCATTGAAGCCAAAGACTGGAACCTAATGTTTGGTGTGCCTACATCATACTGTCACCCTGCTGATGTTCGGGTGCTTAGCCGATTTCTTACACATTCAGAATCAAAACCTCCTAAACCTGACAAACAACAACCCTTGTTTATAAATCGACTGATTGGAATGGATGATGAACAGCTTCAGTGTATCTGCAGTCCTTACACAACTCGCTGGCTGAAACCATTCATCCGCAGGGACTATGAAACCAAAACATTAAAAATGCGTCTACTTGAGGAAATTATTGCTTATCCTCATCGGAACAACCCTAATTGGGCACCACCCAGTTCACACCCTATTGATTATTGCTATGTCCGTCCACAGCATATTCCGTCAGTCAACTCTTTATGCCAACAGTTCTTCTGGCCTGGTATTGATTTGTCTGAATGTCTCCAGTATCCAGACTTCAGCTGTGTTGTCTTGTACCGCAAAATTGTCATTGGTTTTGCCTTCATGGTGCCAGATATAAAGTACAATGAAGCATACATCTCATTCCTGTTTACCCATCCAGAGTGGTGTCGGTCAGGCATTGCAACATTTGTCCTTTACCATCTGATACAGACTTGTATGGGTAAGGACGTCACTCTTCATGTTTCTGCCAATAATCCAGCTATGTTACTTTACCAGAAATTTGGTTTCAAACCTGAGCAATTTATTCTTGATTTTTATGATAAATATTACCCCAGTGACTCAACAGAATGCAAACATGCATTTTTCTTGAGACTTAGAAGGTAGTAGTAAAGCTGATGTTTCCTTGTATCCTTTGTTTATTTGTATATCATTTTTATGTATCTGTGCGTGTATGTGTGTGTATGCATATAAATATAGGCATTTACTAAGTTAAAACCAGTAACATTTGAACTCACTACTGCAGTAATCAACTGCTAGACTAGCTTACTAATATATACCACAATATATATATATATATATATATATATATATATAAGGCTCAAACACTGATATTCCATGGTTATAATTTATTACATTGGAATTGTAATCATGATCCAATTCCAATTTGGAATTGGATTGTGATTATGACTCCGATTTAATAAATTATAGCCATGGAATATTAGTGTTTGAGCCTTTTATATTATATTCTTGCTCTGTCTTGTACATTGAGCTCTATCTGGATTTTATCTTGAAAATATGTATATATTGACCACTAATATTATATTTCTATCTATTTATCTATCTATATGTATAATAGCAATACTATAGTTATACTATATACTGTTATGAATTATTTTCATTATTCCATATTTTATACTAGACAAACTGAGTGGTCACTTATTGATAGAGAATTATGGTTGGGTCACTTATCAACAAAAAATTATGAATGTGAAAAAGTTCTCATTGAATTTCTTCTCTCACAAATTACGCTGCTTTCTGTGTATTACATGATTGTTAATAAGCAACTTAGGATTTTCGCCACTACTCTGGTTACTTAATTTTGGCATAAGAATTAGTACTGAAGTTCTTTACATGGTTGCTTAAATTTTTCATACTTGGATCTAATAAATAAAAAATAGACATTTTAATGTAACTAAATTCATAGAATTCTTGATTACAGTATAAAGTAAAGTTTTCCTTTTCTTTTTAAAAAAAAAAAAAAAGTTGCTTAAGCCACAGTGACGGAATTACTTAAGATTTATTTAAAACTGAGTTGCTTATTAAAAAAGAAAAAACGTATATGCAAAAGAGGAGCTTCTTTTTTTCTTTTTTTCTTTTTTTTTTTTCTTTTTTTCCCCACTCTCTTTTAGCATCAAGATTTGTTACTAATATACAAGTAAATGAATGAATAAGGGATGGTACATTCTGAAGAGCACTTGTTGTTGTTTTTTTTCTCTTTCCATTCAGTGCAAACAATGACACAACAATATCATTCAGTTGCATATCACATGGATTTTGTTTCCATTCTATAAATTAATGCATATTAGGGTTTCCTAACTTCAATACTTTCAGACATAATGAACCCATTTTGTTACTAACAGAAAATCAGATTTTTATGATATTATAGATTTTTAATGAGTATCTTCCTCCTTTTGTTGTTTTCTCATCAAGACCAGAACCAAATGTTCAGTAGGTTTACTTCATACTGCCACCCAGCTGGTGCCAGATAAGGAGTGCTTATCTGATTACTCACTCACTCAAAAGTAAAACTGCTTGACAAACATGAAACACCAAACCCCTACTGATTGGGTTGGATTGATAAACAACTTTTACTCTTAGGTGTCTAATATTTATTTTGTATATATATATTTTGTACTATTATTTTTTTTAGAAAATTTTCTGTCACCTCCACCCAGCTTAAGATCACTCTTTTATTAATTTTGCACTTTTGACCTTTTAAATGATTTCTGCCCACCCTCTTCATTCAACCACCACTGTTTATTACATATTAAGAAAAAATCTGCCCCCCATCAATTAAGATTTGTATTAGGGACCTAAAATTATTGGTTAAATATTTTGATATAAAGAAACAAAAAGATAGAGATACTAATAAATGTGTATGTACAGGTTACGATGGATAAATTGTCATCTAAATTATGCAAAAATGAAAATAGCACTGACATCTCATCTTAACAGATATATGTACCAAAATTACACAGAAATATCTTGAAATACTAAAGAGTAAATTTATTCAATAAAGAGCCATTGGCTTAAACCATGGCATCCAGACAACTTCAGAATCTCCTCCAACTCTTCTGGACAGTCTCCTTGTTTAAGTTGGTGAATTTTGACATAATCCTTGCCTTCAGTTCATCTTTGGTATTACAAGGAGTTTTGTTGATCTCTCACTCAACTGCACCCCACACATAATAATCAAGGGAGTTGCATTCTAGGAAGTTAGGTGGCCAGATTTAAGGGGTGATGTGATCACAGAAATTGTCTGACATCCATGACTAGGTTCTCTTGCTTGTGTGTCATGGTGCAGAGCCCTGTTGCCAGACATAGGGTCTTTCAGCAGCCACCCTCTTTGACCCAGGGCAGCACTACCTCCTCAAGGCCTCTCTGTTAAGTCTGAGACCCTGTGGGAAGATAAATGGAGGCATAATATCATCACTAGTGATTACTCCAAACATGTTCATAATCACCGTTAGACTCACCCAACTCTTTCCGAATCCTCTGCACTGTCCTCAGATTGACACCCAAACACTCTGAAATGTTTATATTGGAGCTTACCGCATGAATGCCAAGCACGCTGTTTCCAAATTCCTGGCAGAGAGAATTGTGTCATGGTGCTATTTTTCTCACAGACAGTGCCTAACTGACCCTACTTTTATGTGCAGTTGACCAAAATAAAAAAAATACAACACACATGCATGAAATTAAAAATATAAAATAGTGACAGTTTATCCATCGCACCCTGTATGTTATATTGCGAAGTGGTTAAAAACCTTCAGATTATGTGACCCAGATCAAATCTCACCATTGTCTAGGAGGTGACTTTTTGAGGATATCAGCTTGATATGCAGGACTGTTGGAAAATATCTGAAAACCAAACCACAAGTTGACACAAGCCTTGTGAGTGAAACTGGATTGACAAAACTGTTCAGATGTCATCGATGGTTGTGCTAGCACATGACATTGTGACCAAGGGCTTGAGGTGTACTGGCCTTGTTCAAACTGTTGATTATGCCAAATTCTGCCCTTCTAGGTAACTAAGTAAGGTTCGCTCAGCATAAACTACAGGTTAACTTTCGGTGTAGAAGAAACACAAATGTGCCTAAGTAGGTGTCTGCAATAGGGATTAGCTAGTCACACTAGCAGATAGGTATATTTGGAAATGAGCAACCAGCCATTGTAGTATTTACACTGTTTATATCTACAAAGGTTCTATCTTTGATAAATATAGAAAATTTTAAACAAAATGTATATGTATTTTGTAAAGTATAAAACAATGTAACTTAATATATTTACTGTACATTGAAACTCATCTTCCCTTTTAGTGAAGATACATTTCTTTGTGACACAACCAAAAGCTTTACCCTGTGCCAGTAACTAAACATCTCTTACTTTAACAAATGTGTACCTCATTCATTACTAAAAAAGAAATGAGGTCACTAATAAATTGCTTTTTTATTTTTTGTCTTAGCTTTCTTTGTTACTTGTAATGATTTGAAAAACAATTCTTTCTTATAATTGATAATAAAGTTAATTGTATTGTGGCAGGGGCGACATCACCCCTGAAATAATAATAATAATGATAATAAAGAAGGATAGGCTGTAAAACAGAAAACACCAAGTGATAGAGAGGCATTTTCGAATAACCAAGATGTTAATATGCTGTAAGGACTTTGAAATGTAAATGTTACAGAAAGTTAATTTAGAATATGAAATACAATCTTCTTGTACAAAGGATATCAGATTACTAATAGAAAATTACTGGAACAATAACAATTTGGAACTTTTAAATAAAGAAATGGATTTTGACACTATAAGAATCAAGGATGTCTTGATCTAGAATTTATTTTTAAAACAAGAATCTCTGTAGTTTACAAAGCGTCAGAATAATTAATAGCGAGGTGATAAACAATAGTGTCTTGTTGTGAACCTTGGAAACCAATCGATGAAAAAGTAAATTGTTTATTCTCAGAGGAGCGAAGTTGTACTTTGGTAGTATGTCAGTATGTTCGCCCTAGAAAAACAGACACGCCACCAATCTGGGACATGTGAGGCCGGTTCTCTTAATAAAGAGGCGAACCAATTGGAGGAGACAGAGTTTTGGGTTCGTCTGTCTTCAACTTCAGTCAAACTTGAAAAGGAAACGTCTGCTGTGTGTTGTTGAAGCTGAGGGCAAAGAAGCGAAATACCGCCACTAATAACTAAGTACCACTACTCCTGAAACTATCACTACTACTAAGAACGGGAACATTGAAGGTTGTAGTAGTTGTGCTAAGAACAGACCAAAAAGGGTTAAAACTGAAATTATTCAAAGTATTTGTGTTTGCTTGGTTATTGTTCACATACAAGAAACATTCAACTTTGTGCAACAAGAATTATTTTTTGTGTGTGTGTTTGCTTTTATATATATAAAAAAAGTTTTGTCCTTTCAAAATTGAATCAACTTGGTTATATTTATTTTTTTGTTAAATTGATTCTCACTCGACAAACCCGCAGGTGGACCAACAGAGAGCTTCTGGATTTCTACAATCTGATGACAACTCTCCAGGATCAAAACAGTCATAACGTGGCTGGAGGGTAGCTTCAAATTGACATTGGGAATCGGAGACTTGTGTCTAACCTGTAATACTGGATCATATCGGACCAACGGCCAGTCTTGTGGAGTGCATAGCTCCAGTGGGGTAAGGATACGGTGTTACAGTATAAATTAAATCCTAGATTAATTACACAGAATTATACCTGATGCAATTGCAAAATCATTTAAATACCATTGTAAATTTTTGATGTTATAGGCAAAAATCTAGTGTGTGTGATAGCCATCTCTTCAATTTTGGATTGAGTGGCAGTGACTCAACATATATGGCAGTTGAAAGACTTGTCTATGGTCTTAAAATTTATCTAGTCTTTATGGATTTTCATGTAACTCTTCAGACCTGCTGCTGACCCACATACTTTGTCACAAAACTGACATAAATTTCCTGTAGGCCATTGTGATTGGTTATCAGTGTATGTATTGGGATTACTTACTGTCATGAAATCTGAGATGACTAGCAATACCTGCTTTGAACCCCTACCATAGATGTTATGTGCATACTTAGGCTGAAAATTATCTGGGATTGAGGTTATATTCTGCTTTCTAAGAGCCAATTTCAAGACTACATGATCAACTCTTTCCTTCAAACATCTTACAACCAATAATGGTATTCCAAATTTCCAGGAACTGGTTCTATAAAGGAAGGTAATCTTTAGGAACCTATTCATTTCAATCTGAGAATGAAGACGAATCACTTTATATTATCAAATGAAACCATTTTGATACTTTATAGAAAACATTTATTTATTAAGATATTTCCAGAATTAAATTCTGTTCTCATCATATTTCTGTTCAGAAGTATGATGCTTTTTGATTCTAGTGTCATCAGCTGTGTTATGGTTTCTTAGCCACATTCAAACTGAATTTCTGCAGTCTCAAAGATCCAATATCCTATTAAATTTATAACTAGAAGATTTTCCACATTTTTAACTACAAGATGATTTCTTTTGTCAAAATAAATTGTTTATTAAAGAAAACCCTCTTTCAGCCTCCATAGAATTACAGCAGTGGTATTAACTATATTTTTAGCTATTATATATTGACTATTAATAAAAAAAGCTTATTTTCAGATAATCCAACAATCAATTTACTAAGATTTTATAATTATAAGAATCACTTGGGACAGTTTATCCACAATTCAGAACAATACTCAGCACCTTATTTCAAAATTGGAAAAATACAAAAAACATTAAACAAACTTTGCTAGTTCTTTTTAACCAAACTTGCGTGAACTGATTCTTATAATTTTGCTTTCTATATGTAATGAAAAGGATTTGATCAATAAGTTTGTATGTCATCATTAGCTACATTTTGATCTGAGATTTTCACTGTATAATGATAATGCTTAATCTTTGTATTTGGTTACAAAGAAAGAAATTAGACTGGAAAATATAATTAAAAAAAAAAAAACAATTCATAAAATGTACCTACATATTTAATATTTTGGAATTTTTGAGATGAGAAATCATTACTGTCTGCCTTTTTGTTCAGGTGAGCATACTTATCTTGATTGTTATATTTACAACATTTCAAGCCTTCTAGTGTTTTATACTTGGCAGCCTTATCAGAATTTTGAGCTGAAGTAGTCTTATTTAGATTCAATTCAATCTACCAGACCCCCAAAAAATGAAATCTTGACTGCTTGGGAAACAGATATATTTTAACCAATCCACTGGTGTCATTTTTTTAGTTTTAAACCTAAAGTCTGTAACTCAAGTGGTGACATTTTTGAGTGTTCTTTCCTCAGATCTACCAAGAAGGTTGTCAGTGCCTAACATGCACACCATTTCTTGCAGTAGTTTTATGCTCTAGTGTTGTTCTTTGTTTAATATTTATTTATTTAATTTACACACAAACTATTGTCCTCATGGCCATTTCGCCCTCAAGCCTTGATCAGGTGCTTGTTAATGTTAGTAACCCTCAGAGAATTTCAAACTGAACCCTTTATTTATTCTACACTACAGATAGATTGTTCTCATGCCGCTGATCATGTTTTGATAACTCATCTAGTTCTTATATAGTATTGTTCATTGAGTCCAAGTATACATTGCCTGGCCCAGGGCTTGATTGTCCTGGGTATGACGATAAACTATGTCTAACAGCAAGGCCTCTGATCAGGAGGTTTTGAGGAGTGTGGAACCACCTCTTAATTGCTGGTGTTTCCAGGTCCACCCTGACCCAGGGTGGTAGCACCTGTTAGGGTCCCAGCTATGGGTAAATAGTTAACCCTCAAACTGGGTCAAAATACTATGAAAGTGTAAAAAATGTTTTAATACCAGAAATACTTTGTAAAAAAAAAACTATGACCAGCGATACATATTTGAAGGAAAAAATATTACCGACAATAAAAATTTTGTCAGCATTAAATAACCCATCGAGTCAAACCAGGGCTTGAACTCACAATTACTATGTCACTAAATTCACAAACTCGGGCATAATAGCTAAAATATTGATAAAAGATGAGGACAATAGTCCATGTATAAATAATAGCTCGGCCCAGAAATTCAGACAAATTATTTAATATTTGTCTAAAATATCAGGATTAAAAATTTTTTTTAAAATAAAAAAAAAAAAAATAAAAAATGGAAGAAGTGCATTTCTAATAAATTCAAAGAGGTTCTTCAAAACTGTTAGCAAAAGGAATCTTTACTTTTTATAGAGAGACATGAAGAGAAAAAAAATAATCAGCAATTTCCTGCATGCATCATATTTATAGAGATTCTGGTAACAGGCTAATTTATTCTTTGAATTTTTGGCAGGATAGTGACAAAAACAACAAAGAAAGATATTTGATTAACTCCTGGAATAGGTGCCAAGTTAGTCTAAATTTTATGTTCAAGTATAATTATTAAAGGCTTTATATAACTGAAGATTTGTTAACGTCGATTAAGACCTCAAGCAAAAGATGAAGGATGATACACAAAAAAATAAATATTCTATTCATTTGGGCGCAACTGGTTTCATTATTGTTGTTTTTATTTCTTATCAACATTGATTTACCAAAATTTCATGATGAAATTTATGCTATCATTCACAGGTGAAACAATATTTTTTTTTTTTTTACCAGAGAAAAACTTAGATGTAAATTCTAATGAACTAGTGGCCTATTAAAACTTAGAAATTATTTCAAGAGAAAAATGTGACAATTTGCCATCTTGTTGAATTACTTGTCAGTTGTGTCTTTCTGTGCAAAGAACCTGTTCTTGAAGCATGGACAAGAACAATACTCAAGGTAACTGGTAATATTCACTTTGTAAAACCATATTTAAAAGAAAAAAAAAAAAGAAAAAAGAGAGACAAGGCTTGTATGGAAGGATTTATACCATTTTTATTTCAGATTACCATTGATGAAGAAGAATAAGGGTTTTGAAAATTAGTCTTCTGGGTGGTATTTTTTAAAACTTGCTGTGAAAATATCTTTGTTGGTGTTAGCCTCTTGAGCAACTTTGTCCTTCAGCAAGCGAGATATCCAACTTGTAATTGAAGGATAATTGCTTTCAGAAATGTTCAATCCTATAATTATAAAAATAAAATAAATTAATTTTTTTTTTTGAGAAGGAAGCATTAAAGTCAAAAAAAAAAAAAAAAAAATATTGGTTGGAGGTGCATGAAATGCATTCTAATAAAACTGAACACAAAATTTCATATGGATTGTAATAACATCTGCCTAAACCCCCAGTAGCATGGTACATGGTCAAGCACTACAGAGCATTTTCCGTTTCTCATACAAGCCATCCTCATTGAAAATAAAAAAAAAATGTGATCAGTTTTTCATTATGATGGATGAGAAGCCATTGGATGGTCATATTGTTAAACCACCTATATAAACTATTTGTTAAAAATACAGTATTAAGAGTTGCATGACATCTCAAAATAAAAATGTTCGGTTTTATTGATCAATTGATTTTGTTTCTTTTGGTTTTTTTACAGCTTATCAACCTTAAGGTTATTTAAAGCCAAAATATTTTTGATGGTAAGAATTTTTGGGGAGATAATTTTCCGATACAAGTCTTACTATTTAACCCATAGCTAAGAGGGGAGAAGTAGGCAATTTGCGCATAAGTGAATATAACGAAGCCAACTGGAATTCAAACTCAGCTTTCCACTTTCTCATTCCAGGTCATTATCCATTACACCACCTGAATCTCCAAGCTTGCAGCACCTGGTATTCCCAAGTGGTCATCCATCTAGGTACTGACCAGGTTCAATGTTGCTTAACTTCAGTGGTGTGATGAGAATCGGATAACAAATGTCAGTATGATTATTTCTCAACACTAAGTTGGAGTCTAGAATTTTGTAGAAAATCTGGAATTTAATCAAATGATGTCTTGTCTTACCAGTTGTTTGAAAAAGGGTACAATTACTTCTATGCTAGAAGTAGCCACATTACACTTAAAGAAATTTGAAAATATGAGCTTACCCACAAGATCCTTCATGAAGGATATTCTTTCAAACCAAGGCCAAATCATGTAATCTGCCATTCCTGGTTTGTTAGTTCCAGAGAAGTAGTCAGATTTTGCTGCTTTCAGGAGGGAATCCATTTTCCCAATGACATTCAATAAATTCTCTTTCCCTTCATCTGTAATGGGATGTTCTTTGTAGAGCTTGTAAAAAGCAGGAATTCCCTGTGCAACAAAGAAAATTCCTTTTTAACAAAATGATACCTAGATAGTTTTTTTTTCTCTTTTTAAAACAACCATATGAAAGAAAGGGGGAAGGTTTTTTTGACAGGAACAAATGTAGATATTAACAGCCAACAATTTCAGAAAGCCAAATTTTGGCTATTTTTATCAATTTTCAACTACAAAATCAAGCAAAAACAGGTTTCTTTATTTTTTTTGTGACTAGGATGTTGTTTTCTGCACTCGTGAAAATGTGAATTAATAAAATCAGCATACTGTCATCATATCATACCCAAATACACTGAGAGTTGCATCACACACACAAACTCTTCCCCAGCATCTGAATAAGAAATATTAATTATAAAATTCAATGCTTCATCCAGACAAAACAAAACAACACACACACATCATCATGCATTGATCAAACTTTTCAATGGAGCAGATCTCACCCCAGGTTAAGTTAGTCTCTTCTGTTCTAGTTAATGTGAGTGACTTGTTCCCAGCCTCCTCTTTTGTGATGGCCCTTTTCAAGATTCCCTATCTTCCCAGTGTTTTTTTTTTATCCCTTCTTTTTATTTTGATTGAACCAATCTTTTACATTTTCTCCCCACTCCCAAATTGTTTGTTCATCCTCCTGCCATTAGCGTGTGGGCTTATTGATTCTGTGTATTGGCAAAATACAGTGATGTGATGTATATATATCAGGGGTGAAGGATCCATGTATGCAATGCAAGTCTTACACTTTTTCGAGGATAAATAATATTTATTTTAATATAAATTTGTATAATATAAATTATTGATAAATATCACTATCCTCTTTGTACATGTATTTATTTTTTTGATTTTCTATTTTTTCATTCCTTAGGATAATTGTTACAAGTGATTTTATTTAAGGAGTGCAAGACGCAAGTAAAAGCAATGAATTTCCTAGCCTTTTTAATAAGGAGCATGAGAGACATAACATAATAGTGAGTGGGTGAAAGAGAGAGTCACCAAAAAGCAGAAATTCTTTTCCTTGCATTAGAAAAGGCTGTGGCTTTAGCCTTCCCAGTTTTATTATTCCCTTCAAGCTGGGTGCATGAAAAAGAGAAATAGAATAATAGGGGGGGGGGGGGCACAGAGAGAAAGCCACTGAAAATCAGAAATTCTTTTGCTTGCTTTCCAGCCATATCAAGCCAGCAGACACTATACTGAAGTGATGGTGTTTTTATTGTATATGTAATTTTAAAATTAAATTAATAGTATTTAAATTCAAATTCTGTGTATTAATGTTGGTGTTATTTTAAAGAAAGATAGAACTTTATCTTATAATAAACATTTGGGAAATTAAAACAATTTAAATCAAAGACTTGCCTATTCAAAGGACTTATAGTTGGACAGATTTAGACAAAATATGTGTATTATTCACTTCTGAAGAGTATTTAGGGAACGTCTAATGACATTAGTGTCACATCAAAAGTTTTTTTTTTTTTTTTTTTTTACCAGTTCATGCATGGAGTGAAAAGGAGCAACAAGCAAAGTCTATTTTTATGATTAAAAGTTAAGTTTCCATGAATTTCATTGCCTTAACATTTAATTTTAAAATGTTTAAAATTGTTTTAAGTTATGTAAAGAAAATTTCTTGATAATATTGTATATTATTTCATTAAACGTTAAATTTTGTTAAAGAACATTTTAAAAAATTCACTGTAATACTTAATTTTAAAATTAAATTAAAAGTAATTAAATTTAGTGTATTAATGTTTGTGTTATTTTAAAGAAAGATTGAACTTTATCTTACAAGAAACATTTGAGTAATTAAAACAATTTAGTTTACATCAAGTAGGCATCAAGTCCAGTGGAGAAGGGCATCAAGTCTGAAGCAGACCCTGTCGGTAGAAGTGTATTTTCTCATATTAAAATTAGTTCACATCATATTCACAGATGGTTGAGGGAAGATAAATAATTTTCTAAGGGCACAGAGTAAGATTTTCTTTTTCCCTCTCCACCTTGGCAATTAGACTGCATGCCCTGGTTCTCAAGTCACCCTTCACCACTGAGATATATATATATATATATATATATATATATATATATATATTTTGAACAATAAAAAATATTAAAAAATTAAAATCTTCAGACACACTGGGTTGTATATTAATATTCTTTCATTTTTATTATTATTTCATTTAGATTCCTCGACTAGTTTTGGCCATCATCAGGAGAAAAAAAATTTTCTGCTTGCTGGTAGCAGTGAACTACAGAAATGAATGTCTTCATGGAGAAAATGAACTTTTGTCTGTAGTTTTCATTTGTTTTTTTTATTTTTTTTAACTTGAATTTTGGTCAGTCCTTGTGTTGGTCAGACAGTCTCTTAAGTTTTTATTTAAGATAAGAGCTGGATTGATTCATGCTGCTCTGAATTCCTTTGGTCATTCTGAAGTTTTATTGGTTCCTGGAAAGAGGATGTGTGTCTGTTAAGTGTGTCTGTGTTATTTGGTTCTTAAGGAGTGAGTGAGTATAATGTCTGTAAGCATGTATATTACTATGGGTGTGTGTTATCATTTGGCTCATTAGGGAGCGAGTCAGTATGATGCGTGTAAGTGTTTATATTCGTGTGGTGGGGTGTATAAGTGTGAGGCCTCAACACATCCATAAGCATGTCTGTCTTGTGTGGGTGAGAAATGTGGGTAGATCCTGGTTTGTGGGGTTATATATTAATACTATCTATATTGTTAAATTTGTGATTAAGCCTGTTTGGATAGTGCATTTTTAAACATTGTATCCACTTATTTTCATGGAACTCTGAAATCTTTCTAGTTTTATCTGCTCTGAACTTTTCTATTCTCTCAATTATAGTGAATTTGGCATGAATTTTGAAATCGTGTTTTTCTAGGCGGAAATGTTTTACAGGAAATAATCTTTCATGGGGTGTCAACTCAATTCGATTGCGGTAATTATTAATTCTGTAGTGAAAGGGCCATTCAGATTTTCCTACATATTGTTTCTGGCATCGTGTGCATTCTAGGGGGTAAATTATGTTATGACTTCTACAGTTAGAGTTGTGGTAGATTTTGAAAGTAGATTTAGTAACTGAGCTAGTGAATGAATTTGTGTGTAATGTGGTTGCAGCATAAACTTTTGTTATATGGTTGGGAAAATCCTGTTGTTTTATTACAGATTACCTTGTCCTCTGAAATGTGGTTACTACCTATGATTTCTTTTAGGTTCTTAGGTCTACGATTACTATTCATTTCAATTGGGGTTAGCTGGTACACAAAATAGGGATATCTTTTTTTTGATTGGTTGAGCTGAAAATGAGAATGTTAGAAAGTGTTTTCAGGGAGTTAAGTTTTACACATTGAAGAATGCAGATGTTAATTTTGTGTGTGGAAACTGCTCCCCATTGAGGGGTTGAAAGAGCAAACTCTACTGGCTAGTTAAAAATATACACATCAGCATGTTAATAAAATAGATAAGTTTAAAATTCCTTCTGTTGAAGTTCTCATTTTACCTCCAAACAAACCAACTAAGAATCACCTGACCAGAAGATGCCAGAGAGAAGAATGCAACATATGAATGAATCAAGACCGTCACCTCATCACTACCCCCAGCACAAAGTGGGTATACAACACTACCAGGCCCAGGGATTGAACTCAAAATTACTGTCACCAAATTTACAAACTTGAATCCACTGTTTATGGGACAAGCTTTACAACTTTGAATAAAGTTTATAATAGTGAACTTTTTACTTTTACCTTACTTGCCCAGGTCTGGATATAAATTCTTTCAAATGCCCTTTTCAAAGGATCTGGGTGATACAAAGTAGGTTCAGGATATACTTCCTCAATGTAATCTGTATAATAAAGTAAAATGTATTTAATAAGTATTTCTATACATAAACAATATCTACATCTCTTAATGGTATATAGTATGCAGAATGGTAGCTGTTAACAATGATAAAAATTTTAACAGAATCAAATTTGAACATATTTTTGACAAATCCTGTATCAGTTAATTTCTACTTGTGATACTGTTTATCTCTTCCAATGAATCAGATACTATGACTGTACTACCCAAAACAAGAATTGAACTCCCATTTTCTAGGTAACTGGATTCCTTTTTAGTGGAGTCTTAAACCAAAAGGTCATTTGTTTTCCCCATCAGCTGAACAAGAGTATATCTTATATTCCTTGTAGTGTAATTGGGTGGTAGAATTGTTTGAGTTTTGGTCCTAATGTTCTTAAAAACTCTCGCATGGTGTTCATTTTTATTCTAGGCCTGCTGAGGGTGTTATGAGTCTAGTATATGCATGGATTCTTTCAATTGTTTCATTTTCTATGTTATTTTGACAGTTTCTTCCCAAATGATAGTTTTTCCAATCTTCCTCCAGCCATACTTATAATATTAGGAAGCTTGTTTCATTTCCTGTCACAGTTGCATGGAATATATGCAATTATTGGTCATGTTTTCTAAGGGAATCTTGATTCAGAAGACATGTTGATGTTCTGTATAGAAACAGCTTATTGCCAATTGGGTTCTGACCTATATCAACAGGAAGATGTCTTGGCTATGGTTTACCATTAGCTGTAGGTAGGGTAAATATACTTTGAATCCTTTAAGAATGGTATCACTGAATCCAACTAGGAAGATACGATATGTAGATGACACCTTCATACTCTGTCTCCACCAGAAAGATGTGAACTAAAAAGTTCATAATGGATAAGGAAAAAATAAAAAGGGATAAACTCAGTCCTCCTATATGACAGTGAATGCTGGAAAGTTCTTCACAGATGAACAGACAACAGATATATGGTTTTACAGAAGTATACTGAGAATACCATGGACAGAGCATGTGAGCAACAAGTAAGTTTTAAGGAAAATGGAAATCAAAAAGGACAGTTATAATTTGAATCAGATGGCTTGGAGACTGACACTCACAGCACATATTGAAGGCAAGAGGAGAAAACTGAGTAACCTACTTTGTGTAAATGGATAGCAGAACAAGGACCATAAGAGAAATATTACTTATAGTTACAATGGATAGGAAGTTATGGAGAGCCATGATTTTTCCCAAAGGCTTTTTTGGGTGAGTTAATAATAAGTATGAATTAAAGACTTCTATATATCATAAACCAACATTCACAGGACAATACCCAAGCTTTCATGGCACAAAATATTTCAACGCTTGGATGATCCCAAAGCAAGTACTGAACTTGTAGCTTCATTATATCACTCCGTAATTTACTCCCCTGACTTGAACCTAGAAATATATATCAGCTTAAGTATAGCATACATAGAAGAAAATTCAATAGTTTATGTTAAAAGCTTTTGTTTGGCTCTTGACAATTTAATGGCAAAACATTTTATTCTTTAAACAGGAGGAAAAATAAAATAAGGCCAATATTTGATTAGTAGAATTATAAGATATAAGTTCAGACTTACCACAACAAACCAATGACTCATAGATATTATGGCCATTGTGTAGCATTGAAGGGACAGTTCCATTAGGATTTAAATTCTTCAAATACCAATCTGGGCGAGGAACAGTCAGATCAATTTCTGACAACTCATATGGAATTCCTTTTGCTGCCAACACAAGTCGGGGACGCTGAAACAAAATATGTTAATGTATAAATTTTGCATAATATTTTTATTTAGATGTCTTAGTAAGGATAGGAGTCAGTAGAGTTAATGGCAATTCTGGAAAGAAACTGACTAGTGATAGGCCTTAAAGTGGCAAGCCAGCTGCTGCTCTGAATGAGGATAAGGCCAAAAAGTGCTTGTTATAGCTGGCAGAAGAATCACTATTGCAGAAATCTATGAAAACCTATTGTAATTAAAGAAAGGTATTTTTGATAAACCCACTTGTGTGAGTGTATGTCTAAATTTTGTATATTGATACTAGTGGGAGGTGTTTAATCTCGGATTAGAAAATTGTATATAATCATACATGTATTCACTCAGATATTTGGACAGTTGGTTTAGGACTAACACCCAATTTCTCTGCTGAAGGAACAGGCTGTCATGTATATGTACACCTATAGTTGGCTTGATCAAAAATATTTTGTAATATCAGCACTTCATGACCATTTTGTCTAAAACAAAGTTTGATTTTTTTTTCCCCCCAAGAGGTTGTGATGGATTTGCAAGTGACAATGGATAATGGCTCAGTGAGAAATTGGAAAGCTGAGTGAATTCCAGTCAGGTTTGTTACTCTCACTGATGTGCAAATACCCTTTGGAAAAGTATGAATCCATCTCCTTCCCCCAGGCTATGGGTTAAGTAGTAGGACTTGTACCTTGAAAAATCATTGTTATTCTAAGAATGTTAGTGTAATAAAAAAAAAAAAAAAAAAAAAAAGAACAATCAATTCCAAGAAAAAGGTCGTTTCCTCCTGCGGTACATCCATATTGCACTTAAAGTTGAGTCTGGGTCACTCCTTGATTCCCAAAGTGTCTCAAACAGAAGTGTCAAAGGGGCTGAACAATTTCTGGAACTATCCAGACACACAGCTGTTCAACATTGTATCACATGGAAATTATAAATACCTCATTAGTACTAGAGGGAATCAAGACAGCCTTCCAATTTCCAGGTGGGTTTGGCCTGTATTAGAAGTTCTACATTCTTACATAGAGTATTTAAGAGCCACAATGTACAAGAATTCATGTGAGGAAATCATGACAATTGCTTAATAGCCTTTTGCTATTCACAAACTCTTTGTTGCATACCATGTGGTCCAATCTTTCATGAAAAGGAGATTTTGTCCGGATCACTCCAATATTTATTGATAACTAAGTGTGTAGTGGATATGTATTTTTTAAAAATTTGTGTATTCCAAAAGCTTTAAATGACCACTGATATAAATTTTTCTCCAGTACCATAACTAAAATTCCATCATATCTATTAATAGGTTGTAAGTGTTTGAAATAACATTCTTTACTCTGCAATCTTCATACTAGTTTGCTGTTCAGAAAGGGACTAATCTGAAAAGATGAGAATTCCCAAACTCCAAGGACCTATTATCACAAATGCCTACAATTTTGTTTTTGCTAAACGTTCATTGCTTTAAGAAGAAACTTTCTTCTGGCTACTTTGCCATAATAATCCAGGTAATAAAGCTATCTTATTAGGATTTTTGTATTGATTTAAACAAAATTTGCATATATTCCAACTGATAATTAGGTGGCCGACATTAATTCAAACAAGATGTAATAGTTTTTTTTTATTAGTAAATTGTGTGATCAAGCATTTCACAAATGAAAATGGAATTAATTTTAATGCTATCTCATTTTACTTTTCAGTTAATAGTAAGCCTTCATTTTATTATTTTGGCATGTGTTTTATAATGAATATTTATTGCATAAAAATACAATTATGGCACAAGGCCGAAAAAGAGGAGGGGTTGCTATCTTATACCTAGCTAATTCGATTCACAACCCATTGACTCATTACAATTTGCCCATTCACCATAAAAACTTGTCAGTCACCAATCAATCCTCCATACACCATAATACCACATCCTCTCAAGGGGAAACTATGAAACGCGCCCCATGCCATAAAAATTTAATGATAATATACTATATATACAATTCTAAAGATGAAAAATGAGAGGGAATGGAGATGAACCCAATAACAAACTAAACATGAACACAAAGTGAACTAAACTTAACTGATGTTAGTAGGGCCTGTTCAACACTCAAGAAGGAGAGAGGCCACTGTATTCTGCCCATTGGACAAAATCAAGAAACTCTTACTAAGGGAGTGGGAAATGGAGAAAATATATATGGACATGGGGAATAAAAAGCTGACCCAGTCAAGATAAAAAGAGGGCCAAAAACAAACTGGGGAGGTTGGGTATCTCGAATTGGATCATAACCAAAGAGGCAGCTGGGAACAGGCCAGGAACAACACTTACTCACATTAACTAGGTACACAAAGGCTTGTCTAACCTAACCAGGGGGAGGGTTCCACAGGAAACCACCCCGATGTGATGTAAGTTGACCTAAAAGAGAAAATCAAGGCTAGCCCCGTTCAAACAAACCAAGCTCGCCTCACTCACCCACCTTTCACTGAAGACTCTCGAATACAAGCATTTTCTATCAGTTCTAATCTTCATCTTGAGCTGATGCTCAAAGAATTGGATTAGATCCTGATGAGAAAGACAGATGCCTCGCAAGACTTCCTCCATTCACATCGTCCAAATCACCATTTGGGCTGTGGCCAGCAGCGTGAGAAACACCATCCGTTTCACCCTGGAAAACATTGTCACACATGTATGTATGATCAATAAGCAGGGGCGGACCTGGAGACAATGGTAGAAGGCGTGCAAAGCCATTTCCTCTAAACCAAGATCACACCGTTCACAGTGTGGCAAATCCGCCAAGCCCCATATGAAGACTATGTCATTGAGAGGCAGCCGATTCTGAGCCATTTGCCAGGTAAGTGAAAACTCAGCGTTACTGAGATAATCCGCTGCTGGCGCCCAAGACCAGAAAGAGCGAAACTCCTCCGACAACTCGAGCCGTTCATGTAGAGGATCCTTTGCAACCCCCTCCACTAAATAATGACAGAAGACGCACCTAGGCTGTGAAAGGTCACTGGACCAAGGAACAGCCAACAAGGCAGACAGACACTCTTGAAAGAAATCCGATTGAATCCGGGGTTTACGATGGCACTCAACCCACAAGCTGGGGAGACTGCATCCATAACAATCCCCACCATAATCGAATCTCCTGTCAATGCACAGCATAGGAAAGCCAAACTAGAAGCAAGTTTGTGGCTCACCAAGTGTGGCATTCCCAGCCCCCCATGACATGGACGTTGGGCACAAATTCCTCTGTTGACCTGATGCTTGCGTCCCCTCCAATAAATGGAGGATAGTGAGCACTTGTGCAGCTTCCTATGGCCTTTACAGAGGAAAAGTATGGAAAATCGATAAAGGACAAGAGGGAAAACGTAAATGGCACTTGCCTCCGCCCTGCCCTTCATGGACAACCTCTGTTGACGCCAAGTCTGACCGGCCGCGTCAACCTTTGCTCATACTTCAGACCAATTTTTCTCCAGCTGGAGGTTGGGTCCAAACCACACTCCAAGAATGTGGACAAGACTGTCTGTCCACCCAAAGGGCCCTGGAAGATCGACCCCCTTCCATTTACAGAAAAACTTTCAGTAATTTGTATGAGATATTAATATATTAGGATGTCATTTTTCTTAAAGTATGTTTTATCAGACATTTTTTATTACTATAAAAATGTTTTGTTATTAAACATTGAAATTAATAACAACCGGCCTAAACTGAGGAGTCCTACTAAAGAAAAATTGTACCTCTGACAGTTGCAGGTTGAGTCTGCTATGACAACCTTTGTGCCAGTTAGTGCGTGGTTTATATAACAGGCTGGGATGTTCCATTCTTCTATTTGGGCAAGTCTATTCTCTAGGTTCTGATTGGCTGTTAACTCTAACCCTAATAGTTGATTAGCTCAAAAACAGGATTAAACTGACACAAAAATGCAATTTTGATGAAAAATATTTGCTAAAAATGAATATGAGCAGGTTTACTTTTTTTGCAGATTGTGGAAAGGATAATACTAACCAGAACATTAGTCATAACAAAAACCATTGTAATTATCATGTTTAGATCAGATTATATTTATATATAGACAGTGATGCAGATGGGTTTTTAATGTAGTGTGTCCTCTAGGACCCACATGTGGTAATTTAAGCAGTTCCTCAGGAAAGTCAGTGGGTCCCAACTGAAGTTTCTTAATAAATTGTAGTGTTATCAACTGATGATTTGTCTGATACTTGACTCATGACAACTGGAAACACAACAAAATTAAATATATTATCACAGCCAATTATAACAAATTGGTCTCTGTTAGTTAAAGTGTTAGTTTAAAAGATGTTTAATAATATATTTAACACCAAAAATACAAAATGTTTAAAAAAAAAAAAAATTATCTAACTACTAATTCCAATCAATACCTATGATAGTTTGACAAATAATTCACATTCAGTTACAAAAAAAATATATTATTTACATTATAAATTAAACATGTACACATCATTGGTCCTTGTTTACTTAGTATCAACAAGTTCTGTTTACTATCTCATAACTGTTACAGGTTGGTTTGTATGCAATGTATCCTTGGGAGAATTTTAGATTTTTAAGCACTGAACAGCATCTCTGTATGGAGCATGACTAATAAATTATTATTGAGAGAGAAAATTAAAAGTCCCTTTAAAAAAAAAAAAATCTGGGATTCATCTAGATAAAAATGGCCAGATTAATCATCATCAACAAAAATATTCTACAGACCATGTAACAGATGTTAATGTCAAGTCTAAAGTTAACAAGATTGTATTGATCAGTACTCTGATATCAAAGGGTCATCTTTTAGTGAACTATGCTGTTATTAATTTAACAACAACTCACCTGTGCATAGGGGCAAATGTTGGAATTATAAAGCCTCAATTTCATGCCATCAGACAAAGGTTCATAATTAGTTTTTAAACTCATTTTTTCTCTCGGAGAATATGCCAAATAAGCTCTGGAAAAGAAAAAAATTGTTATGAGGAACATTATAATATAACATCTAAAATTATATAAATATACACATTTCAACAAGCATGACCATCGCTGACTTTTTAACAATTTCTTACTGTTGGTCAAACCAGCAAGTGTCCTACATACTTTTTGCCAGATTTTCTGGCTGTGTTATTCATCAGGACCAGGAGTCTGGTTCACTGTCAAATGCCTTGTTAGGACATTTTATATATTATACAAAATAACCCACATTGAATAAAATATCTTTCACTACAGGAAACTATCTTGAAGTGTGCATTGTGTATATATATATATATATATATATATACACACACAAAATTATTTTTTCCCTTTTTCAAATCAGCATGGATATCTAAAAGATGAAACTGCAATTAGCATGGTGAGGTAATTATATCCAAGATAAATGTTCTTAATATTGCTATATAATTTAGGTATTGACTACTTTTTTCTCAACACATTTTAA